>JACGWO010000013.1:8584884-9053853 GCA_034509735.1 Sesamum alatum
CCTATTGAGACTTGCGTCAAGAGTCGTGTTCATTGGATGAGTGTCGTGTTTCATCGGCGACAGGCGTGGGACGCCTACACGATCTTGATGGGTTGGTCGACTGGGGTCGAGCCGACTGGACTGACTCGCGGGGATCATCATATGGAAGCCTTGGAGGCTTGGTCGGTATGATTGGTTTTCCCCGGTTCCGATAGTACGGGAGTAATCCTCAGACTTGAGGGATCATGGCAGTCGCGTGCACAGGACGGCTGTATCTTGGATCTGGCGAGAGGTAATCATTCTGTAAGATGATTATCATAAGCCTTGTCCAATGCAGTCAGAATGTGTAGCGAGGACGGTGGATTCCAAGAAGAGGATCCGTCCCCTGTTAGTATGTGACAGAGGTATCTCCTATGCTGTTTGAAGCTGTGGCCACAGTGGTTGGTCGAACAGGGAATGGTTTCCTGTGTCGACGCAATGAAGCATACGTGGTCTCGAGTATTAAGCATAGATGCCTAGTCAAGGATGGGAACCGACGCCCAATTCCATACCCTAGACTAAGGCCGGGAGACGTTAGATGGAAGGATCGTACCCGTACGGAATCGGCGCCTAAATGTTCACGCCAATTCACCTAGTCTCTAGTGCCATGGACCGTTGCTAGACGGCCACCCATGGTAACGGGCCCTTGTGGGACACGGGCCCAAGTCTAGCTGAGGGTGAACCTAAAGGGTCACACACAAATCACCGAGGAGGTTGAGAGATCGACTTGGAGTCAATCTCGAAGGATAAAATAAGTAATTGGATTACTTAAGGGAAAGTCCATTGGATGGACGGGCCGATATTGTATCGGGCTTTCATTTAATCGGTAAACTGGATTTTCGATTAAATATGGAAAGTTGAGATGTTGAGACGTTGGATCTTTTAATTGGATTAAAAGATCAACGGGAATAATTTAAGTGGACATTAAATTGGATTTAATATTGGGTTCGTTGTAATTGGATTACGATAAAACCCGGTCCGTTAAATTATACCCGAGAGGAGAAATAATTCCTAATTTGGAATAGGAAGAAGTTGGACTTCTTCCCTTAATTAAACATAGCCGACATGCTCCCTTGGAGGAAGCAAAATCATCCATGTTGCATGCTAGGTGGTATGTTGACTTGTCTCTTTTGGAAAGAGACAAATCTACTCCAATCAAGCTCTTCCCTTTTGGTATGATTTGATCATACCATAAATTTTGGTAGGTTTGATTGAAGAATTGATGGTGATTGATTGGAATGAATCTAGACATCCTTGGATGAACCTAGACACATTCCAATAATCACATTAATTATGTATATATATTAGAATATACAACACCTAGCATAAGTGATTCATTATTCATCTTTTTCTAGGAAAAAGAGAAGACAAAAATCCTTTCCTCTCTCTCAATTTTCGTGCTCCCTCCCTCTCTTACACTTTTGTTCTTCACTTGATTTTGAATCAAGAAGAAGAATAAAGTAAGTTTAAGAGAACACTAATTCATAGTGTTCTTCTCTTAAACCGATTCCTTCCTAAACCCGTTCTTTTCTAGCAAAAAGAACGTGTGTTTCTTCCGGTGTGGTGTGGATCACCTTTGGAGAATCCATACGTTTGGATTTCGTGAGCATTCCGGAGAAGGAACAACGCTAGTAGCCGAGAGCATACGCTAAACAATCAAAGGTAACGGTTTATTACGCTTTGATTGATTCTATTTATATATCTATGCCCTATGTGTTTAAATATATGTTTTAATATTTACACATCCTACATCGAACGCCCGGTTGAGCACCCAAGGGTACACCCCTTGGGATTCGCGTATTTTGAATTTGATTTAAATTTACGCACTTATCTCGCTTCCGCTCGCGCTCCCGGGCGGATCCGCTTGTCCTTCAAGATATTGTATCGGGCTTTCATTTAATCGGTAAATTGGATTTTCGATTGAATATGGAAAGTTGAGATGTTGAGACGTTGGATCTTTTAATTGGATTAAAAGATCAACGGGAATAATTTAAGTGGACATTAAATTGGATTTAATATTGGGTTTGTCGTAATTGGATTACGATAAAACCCGGTCCGTTAAATTATACCCGAGAGGAGAAATAATTCCTAATTTGGAATAGGAAGAAGTTGGACTTCTTCCCTTAATTAAACATGGCCGACATGCTCCCTTGGAGGAAGCAAAATCATCCATGTTGCATGCTAGGTGGTATGTTGACTTGTCTCTTTTGGAAAGAGACAAATCAACTCCAATCAAGCTCTTCCCTTTTGGTATGATTTGATCATACCATAAATTTTGGTAGGCTTGATTGAAGAATTGATGGTGATTGATTGGAATGAATCTAGACATCCTTGGATGAACCTAGACACATTTCAATAATCACATTAATTATGTATATATATTAGAATATACAACACCAAGCATAAGTGATTCATTATTCATCTTTTTTTAGGAAAAAGAGAAGAAAAAAATCCCTTTCCTCTCTCTCAACTCTCGGAGATGGAAGGCTAGGATTTGTTTGACTAGGTCAAACACTAGTTTGATTAGGACTTTGACTAGGTCAAAATCCTAGTCAAATTAGGGTTCTTAGAGTTGGAGTTTAAAGAGGATTAAACTCCTCCTCTATAAATACCTCTAGCTTCCAACTATTGCATGATGATGATTCTTGAAATCACACACACAACACACACTCCCCCCTCTCCTACATCTCGTCCGCCCCTCTCTCTCTCACTCTCCAAGAAAATTATTTCTTGTTCTTTTGTTCTTGTAACATTAGAACTAAGGAAGATTAGTCCCGTTAATTCATAACGTGTGATTGATCTATCCTCTCCAAAAATACTTGTTCGTGGCTAGCACGACGTGCAAGATACGTAGGTGGATCGTGTGTCACGATTTGGAGGGTCTCAAGAACGAGATCTCGGTGCAAAACGGGAAACAACGCGTGTAGCTGTTGAAGACGAAAACGACAACGGGTAGGTCTCGTTTTATTTTTCGTCCCTCTTTATTTTTTTCAACTCTATGGCCTCCATGATTTCTTTACATGTTATATGATCATGGGATACACCGAACGCCCGGGAACCTCAAGGGTACACCCCTTGAGCGTGTTTTTTTAAATTAAAAGCATGCTTTAGTTTTTGTATGTTTATTTTTATCGCGCTTCCGCATTCGCGCAATTCCCGGGATGATCCACCGATTTCTTTCAGTGGTATCAGAGCCCGGTTCGGTGTATAGGCCTAGGGTTTATGTGCGTTATAAGCATGAAACGTGAAATTGGCATGTTTTTTATTAAATCTTGATTTTCTTGATTTTAAAGCATGTCGGTTTTATTGCTTTTGATTCGTGTGTATTTTCTGAATATTGGTGTTTTTCTATTTTTCTAGGGAAACTGGGTGGAAAAATTGAACGGAAAATGAGAAACGACGCAGCCGGCCAGCCGGGAGGGCTGGCCGCGCGCTGCCCGCAGGACAGACGCGCGCAGGCAAGGGAAGCCTGCGCGCGCTCGCCCAGCCGATCGCGCAAGGGCAGCTCGCAGCCAGGGAGGCTGCGCAGGCGCGCGCACGCAGACGGAGGAGTCTGCGCGCGCGCGCCCGGCAGGCGTGCCAAGTGCACGTCTGCGCGCGCACTGCGCATGGCGCGGCCGGCAGCCAGCAGGCCAGCGCGCGGGCGAGGCAAGGGAGCCTGCGCGCGCAACGGCCTGCCGGAATGCCCGGGCCGCGCAACGTGTTGCCGGCCAGGCGCGCGCGCACTGAGCCTGCTGCCCTGTGCGTGCGCTGGCAGGCCGCTGCCGGCGGCGGCGGCGGCTGCTGCTAGGGTTTCAAAACCCTAGTAGTGTTTTCTTTTATTTTTTTTTAATTATTTTCAGTTTTAATTTTGAATTAATTCTGAAAAATCATTTTGTGGGTTCAATTATGCCTAATTTTCTAAAGACATTATTTTAGGAGTAAAATAAATTGGATTTGGAATCCCGTGGTTATTTTACTTAAAATAATGAGGAAAGGTTTTCCTAAAACGAGAAAGTTTTATTACCAATATTTATGTTTTATTTTTTCACACGTTACGCACATATTCATTTATTATTTTGAATATTTATGATTGGGAATCATGTGCTGTTGGTATATTGTAATTGTATGATGGGATCATGTGATTATGTGTGTTGGATGGAAATGGATAATCGCGAGCCCTAGACCGAATGTATGGTTTATTTTCTGTTGGGCCTGTGTGCCTCTTTTACTGCTTTCTCCTTCTCTCTTTCTTGTTGCCTTGGAATAATAAGGCATTCTACCTCCCTCCTTATGTACTCCCCCCAGGTTTTCGCTGGGGTTTCTTTTTATATATGTAATGAGAGTAGAATAGGAGTGAGGTTTCTAATTTTGTAATTGGTGGAGAAAGAAGGAAGGACCACATGGAGAGCCCAGACGAGAGGTCCCTTGGAGTTTTCCATGAAGTGAAGAAAGAGAAAAGAGACCAAGGCCCATCAGCATGATGATTGGGTTACTATTAATGTAATAGTATAGGACCAACCCTAGATTGACCATAAATCCACTGCGGGCTCAGTAGGTCGAATAGGATTCGGGCTCGTGATCATCCAACAGGGGCGTGCTAGGCTTTAATTTTGCATGTGGTTATGATGATGGATGAATGGGTTATTTATTTATCATATAACTGCTATGGATAGTTTATTTACGCATTCTGGTTGTATATGTGTGAATGTATATTTATGAGATCTCGGTCATTTGCTACTCTCACATTGGTTGGACCAATGTCAAAATATTAGACCCTAGACAAAGTGGATTTGAACTCTAGGAGTTTGTCCATGCTATCCAATCCATGGCATAGTGAGGAAGCTACTTTGGGTCAATAGCGTGGTCTCACGAGTCGTGGCACGTTATTGTACTTAAAGGAAGCTGCACTATGTCATGAACGAAAAATGGGCTGCTGTTACCTGTCTCACGAGTCGTGGGGGTACCAGTGGGTCTGTGGCTCGGTCGATTGGGTTGGGTCTAACGCCCAATTAACATGATTTGCTTGGAGTCCTCGGGATCATGTGAAAGGGTGAGGCAATAATCTTGGGAATCTCGTGAAACGAGAATGGTATGGAATACCTCCCACAGGATCTTTTCCATGCAAATCGTAAAAGCGGGGTATGGAAAAAATCATTGTGGATCCCAAGCCCACTTGGAAAGGGTTTCCCGAAAATCACGTTTGAGAGTACCGTGTTCTCGTATAAATAGTGGGAGGATTAAATGACTAAAGTCCATGCATTTAATTATTTTATCAAAACCACCGTCTTTTCTTTTCTGCTGATCGCGCGTTGTTTTCTAAAATGTAGATTTTAAAATGTCTAAGAACCCACTTTCCACCATTCTTGAGACAAACAAATTCAATGGAATAAACTACAACGACTGGTTGCGCAATCTCAGGATAGTCCTAGATTACGAGAACCAAGGCTACGTCATGAACGAGCCTCTCCCTAGGACCTTACCGAAACGATCCACGCCAGAAGAACGTGAGACGTTCGAGACTTGGCATAAGGATAACCGGAAGGTCCGTAGCATCATACTTGCTTCAATGACCAATGAGATTCAGAAGCAATATGAAAGGCTAGACGATGTCCCTTCCATTGTGGCTCGCCTTAAGGATTGCTATGCAGTCCCGGACCGGCATACTAGGTATGTCGCGACCAAGGCATTCTTCGGAACGAAAATGACAGAAGATCCTCTGTACAAGAGCACGGGGTTAAAATGCTTACCCTGGTGGAAAAGCTCGAGGACCTAAAGGCAGGTCTCAACAATGACACGTACATAGATGTGATCCTTCAGTCACTCCCACCCTCCTTTGACCAATTTATCGTCAACTACAACATGAACGCACTTGAGAAGGGCATTCATGAGTTGATCAATATGTTGGTGCAATACGAGGCAACGACTAAGAAGTCCACGCCTTTGGTATTGTTTGGAGGTGCTTCGACTTCTAATACGAAAGGCAAGGGTATCGGACGTTGGAAGAAGAAGAAAGGGAAGGGAAAGGCCGTCAAAGCAGCTACGAACACTAAGAGTGTTCCCATTGCCAAAGAGGGGAAAGGCAAAGGAAAGGGAAAGGTTGTCTCCAAGCAACAGTCGAAGGCATATGACATATGTATCAACTGCCGTGAGAAAGGGCATTGGAAGAGAGAGTGCCCCAAACTCTTCTCGAACCAAGGTATATATGTGATTGAGGTTAATATGGTCACTAATTCTGCCTCTTAGGTATTAGATACCGGCTGTGGAGCTCACATTTGCAATGACTTGCAGGTGTTGAAAAGAAGCAGAAAACTGGGTAGCGGGGACATGATCCTGAAGCTTGGGAATGGCAAGGCCATCCCAACAGAAGCAGTAGGATCCACCACTCTAGTGATTAGTGATAGTATTAGCATAGATTTAGAGCAAGTTTATTTTGTACCTAATATGATAAAAAACATCATTTCCATTCCATTGTTGGACAATAGTGGTTATGAGTTTAGAATCAATAAAAATTGTATTTATTTGATGAGGTGTGGAATTGCTCATCTACTCGGTACATTGCATAACGGACTCTATATCTTGCAACAAACGAATATCGTCCTCAATGCACAACACAAACGGAAATTAGATAATAACGGGAACGCACGACTGTGGCACGCTAGGCTAGGTCACATATCCCAAGATAGGATAAAAAGGTTGGTAGACTCAAAAAACCTAGAGGTTGGGGACTTGAGCGATCTACCAACTTGTGAATCCTGTCTAAGAGGAAAAATGACCAAGAAGCCCTTTGTAGGACAAAGCAGGCTTGCCACAGGTCTATTGGACTTGGTCCATACAGACGTATGTGGGCCACTAAGGACGCAGGCCCGAGGTGGGTTTTCCTACTTCATAACCTTTACCGATGATCATTCATGGTATGGTTATGTTTACCTGATGAGGTACAAGTCTGAAGCTCTTGAGAGGTTTAAAGAATTCAGACTTGAAGTGGAGAACCAAACCAACTGCAAAATTAAAGTCCTACTGTCTGGCCGAGGCGGTGAATACCTTAGTACAGAGTTCATAGATTATCTAAAAGAACATGGTATAATATCAGAATGGACACCTCCGGGAACACCACAGTTAAATGGTGTCTCTGAAAGGAGGAATCGAACCCTGTTGGACATGGTTCGGTCCATGATGAGTTTCACCAAACTGCCCTTATCCTTTTGAGGCTATGCACTAGAAATGGCGGCCAAGTTGTTGAATTTGGCGCCTACTAGTACATTAACCCAAACGCCATATGAAATATGGCACGGCAAGCCTGCGTCCTACAACTACTTGAAAGTGTGGGGTAGCCCCGCATACGTCAAGAGGTTAGTGGGAGATAAGTTAGAAACCAGGTCTAGCTTATGCAGGTTCATTGGGTACCCTAAAGAAACTGCGGGTTATTACTTTTATGACCCCTTGGAACAAAAGGTCTTTGTTTCAAGAAATGCAGTATTCTTGGAGCAAGGCTTCCCGGAGGATATCCAATCTGATGAGCTGATCCTTGAGGAATCAAGTGATGGAATCCAGCCATCAGAGGTAGCCACGGAACCCTTACTTAGAGCATTCAGGATAGACAACCGAAGGGCTGACCAACCTCGAGAGGTCCAACATGCTAGGCATGAAGGACAGCCTCAGGAACAGCCAGCCCCGGTTCCTGAACCACCAGCTCCGATACAGTCAGCGCCCACAGTCACCACTAACGTTCTCGTTCTCCGTAGGTCCACTAGAGAGTCCAGACCTCCAGTGAGATATGGCTTTCTAGGTGCGATCGATCTTTTGGATAACGATCCTAAAACTTATGGAGAAGCGATGTCAGACATCGACTCCGGGAAATGGCTTGAGGCCATGAAAGCCGAAATGGACTCCATGAGCGAGAACCAAGTTTGGAGTCTTGTAGATCCACCGAAAGGTGTTAAGCCAGTAGGCTGTAAGTGGGTCTACAAGCGCAAACTTGGCGTTGATGGAGAAGTCACAACTTTTAAGGCTAGGCTTTTAGCTAAGGGATACACTCAACGATCCGGGGTCGATTTTGAGGATACCTACTCGCCAGTAGCCATGGCTAAGTCCATTCGGATCCTGCTCGCCATAGCAGCATGGTATGACTATGAAATATGGCAGATGGACATGAAAACGGCCTTCCTCAACGGTTCGTTGAAGAAGAGATCTATATGGATCAGCCGGAGGGTTTCACGGTCACTGGAGAAGAACAGAAAGTCTGTCGTCTCCAGAAGTCCATCTATGGCCTCAAAAAAGCCTCCTGAAGTTGGAACATTCGCTTTGACGAAGTAATACGGGGGTATGACTTCATCAAAAATGAATCCGACCATTGTGTATACAAGAAGGTCAGCGGGAGCTCAATTGTGTTCCTAGTGCTTTATGTGGATGACATTCTGCTCATTGGTAATGACGTTAGAATGTTAGGAAACACAAAAGCATGGTTGTCAACCCAGTTTTCCATGAAGGACTTGGGTGAAGCCTCCTATATCCTAGGCATCCAGAATGTCAGGGACAGATCTAAAAGGGTGTTAGGACTCATCCAAAACTCGTATATGGAGAAAGTCCTAAAGAGATATTGAATGGACAACTCCAAACGAGGATTCCTTCCAATGAGGCATGGGATCAAGTTGTCCAAGAAACAATCCCCACAGACTGATGAGGACCTTGAAAGGATGAAAGTCATCCCCTATGCTTCTGCCGTAGGTAGCATCCAATATGCGGTCCACTGCACTAGGTAGCATCCAATATGTAACCTATGTCTAGACAATTTTTTGTATTTGATAAAAACATTTATGAATAAAGAAGTGAAAATTCATATGGCAATACGTTGTTTACGTTCACTTATATCTGCATTTACATTTCTGTTCACTACGCAAACAAAGCCCACGGACTGAAAATCGATTTCGGGGACTGGGACTACGCTTGGAGGTAGGTCCATGAAATCAGTCTTACCGAATCAGTCCGGAAATCTCCAAGTCAAGGAATCCCGAAAATGGCTACCGGGATTCCCTTTGAGACTTGCACTAAGCATCTGCTGTCGTATTTCATCGATAGGTGACGAAGGTCGTCTAAGCAGTGTTAGTGGGTCAGCATGCTAGGAAGCAGCTGACTGAGGTGACTCGCGGGAACCGTCTTACGGAGGACCTTGAGTATGGTCAGCAAGGTATGACGTGTATTCCCGGTTCCAACGGTACAGGCCAAGTCCTTTGACTTGAGGAACTGCTGAGTTTACCTGTGCATCAGGTCTGTATCTTAGATATGGTGAGAGATTGCCAAAATACTCTTGAGTAGTCATAAGCCATGTCTAGTGCAGCTCGGGTGTACAGAGTGACAGTAGTTTCCAAGAAAGGATCTGTCTCCTGTCAAAAGGTATTGACAGTTGAGTCTCATGTATGCTCTGTGTCTTGTCCCTGAAATTTGTGGCCACAGTAACTGAACAGAAGGGAAAGGTTTCCCTTGCGGCGTTTAGTAAGGACAGACCGACACTTAGGTCCAAAATGGGTACCTGCTTTTTCCGTGCCCTAGACTCTAAGTGATGAGACCGAAGACAGAAGGACAAGTGTACTGTTAGAGCCTAAATGTTCATCCCCAATTATTTCACCTAGTCTCTAGTGCCATGGACCGTTGCTAGATGGCCACCCATGGTAACGGGCGGATTCTAGGAATCCGACCAAGTCTAGCTGAAAGGTGAACCTAAAGAGTCACACACTATCCACACACACTTAGTATTTAATTTGAAATTAAATATTGGAGTAAAGGAATGATTAAATTAGATTTAATCGGGTCCTATATTTTCTTGGAGAAATTAATTCCTTCTATTTGATAAAGGGAATTAAATTAATAAATAGGATTTATTAAAGGGTTGATTTAATGGGCTTAGAATAAATATTAATATTTATTATATTTATTTAGCCTTTTGGAATATTTAATGGGATTTAAATATTCCATTAAATTTAAATCAACGGTTGAGATGGAAAGGGGAGATGGAAGGCTAGGATTTGTTTGACTAGGTCAAACACTAGTTTGATTAGGACTTTGACTAGGTCAAAATCCTAGTCAAATTAGGGTTCTTAGAGTTGGAGTTTAAAGAGGATTAAACTCCTCCTCTATAAATACCTCTAGCTTCCAACTATTGCATGATGATGATTCTTGAAATCACACACACAACACACACTCCCCCCTCTCCTACATCTCGTCCGCCCCTCTCTCTCTCACTCTCCAAGAAAATTATTTCTTGTTCTTTTGTTCTTGGAACATTAGAACTAAGGAAGATTAGTCCCGTTAATTCATAACGTGTGATTGATCTATCCTCTCCAAAAATACTTGTTCGTGGCTAGCACGACGTGCAAGATACGTAGGTGGATCGTGTGTCACGATTTGGAGGGTCTCAAGAACGAGATCTCGGTGCAAAACGGGAAACAACGCGTGTAGCTGTTGAAGACGAAAACGACAACGGGTAGGTCTCGTTTTATTTTTCGTCCCTCTTTATTTTTTTCAACTCTATGGCCTCCATGATTTCTTTACATGTTATATGATCATGGGATACACCGAACGCCCGGGAACCTCAAGGGTACACCCCTTGAGCGTGTTCTTTTAAATTAAAAGCATGCTTTAATTTTTGTATGTTTATTTTTATCACGCTTCCGCATTCGCGCAATTCTCGGGACGATCCACCAATTTCTTTCAGTTTCAAGTGCGTACCCCCGAAACGGCGAGGGCAGTTCGGTAAAACTCATCATGGATCAGACCATGTCTAACAGGGTTTGATTCCTCCTTCTTGAGACTTCGTTCAAATGCGGTGTCCGGGGAGGTGTCCATTCAGAGACTATGTCGTTCTCTCTTAGATAATTGAGAAATTCGCCACTTAAGTACCCTCCACCTCTGTTTGAAAATAGGATTTTAATTTTGTGGCTAGTTTGGTTCAACTTCAAGTCTAAAGTCTTTAAACCTCACAAGAGATTCAGACTTGTACCTCATTAGGAAAACATAACCATACCGTAAGTGATCATTGGTGAAGATTTTGGGGTTCAAATGAGGTGTAATAGTAGGTATTGATTAAATATAGTTATCTGAAATTATTGATTAGTATATGATTGTTATAGTTATCGTTGTTAGATATAGATATTTGATATAATCGATTGTAATCGATTTATTTCTAGTAATAATAGTTTATCGCTTTCACTTAAAAAGTAGATAAAGTTCAAATGACAGGAAATATCATCTTTTGGTTGCACGGCTAGATCTATTTAAAATTGACCAGTTTGCAAAGGTTCAAGTGTTGTTTTTCTAATGGTATCCATATTTTGAATATCCGCAGCTGTTGGACTTCGTGCTAGTAAAAGGATCAACTTACACACTCTATATGGAGGAAATATGCATGTGTATTGATGCAAAAACACAATTCATATAGTGATTTAGTCTAAAGTTTGTTGAAAACACATTTTAAATGGACTTCCAAATATGAAAAATTATTTGAGAATGTATTGGATACTTGGTGGTTAACATCAAAATGACTTCTAGAAGTCCATTTTTATGAAGCGAGAAAAAGCAGTTTTCATTTTACTTTACTTTACTTTCTTTTTTTTGTTTTTTTTTTTTTTTTTTTTTTTTGAGGAAAAGGCAGGATGGATTTAAGAAGGCAAATCAGCTAGAAAAGCTTCAGTACATGGAGCAGGAAGGTTTGAAAGTCCTTCGACATAAGAAATGGCAGATCGAGCCAGAGAGTGGGCAACACAGTTCCCCTCTCGACGAACTAGACTGAATGAACAACTACGAAAAAAAAGAGCGAAGAAGTAGAATGTCATGAATAAGAGGAACCTAGAGGAGGAACAACAACTACGATCAGAAAGTTGGCTATGAAGGCAAGCACAATCACCCTCGAGGATGACTTGAGTCCACTAATGCCGGATGGCGAGGTCAATAGCCGCCCATGCCGCCCAAGTTTTAGTAACTTTAGGGAAAATGAGGTGATGAAGACATCTGGTGAGCCACGCCACGCAATGTCCGTTAGAGTTCCGAGCGATGACGCCAATGGAAAAGTCCCCATTATTCACAAAGATAGTTGCGTCCTAGTTGAGCTTGATGAAGCCCTGAGTAGGTGGATGCCATGAGAACTGAACATAAGGGAGAGTAAGATTCATAGTGGTCGTCGACACCTCAGAAAAGGAATCCAGGTAGCCACGGGTGAATGAGATGGCCTGATCGGGAGACATGGGAACACCTTCAGACCATTTCCTATTACGACACCACCAGATACTCCAACAAATAATCAGGAACGGGTGGAAATCCTGGGCGTCGAAAGTCTAATGTGCACGGAAGATCCAATCACGGGAGTTTGTCGGCAAAGACGAAATCGCCGACCAGCGGAGGTGCGAGAGGGACTAGATCGTCTGGCTAAAAGGATAGTGCAAGAAGGTATGGCAATTGGTTTCGTTGTGATCGTGACAGAAAGGGCAGCAAATATCCGAGGAAGTGAATCGTCGGCGAAAATTGTAACCACTAGGGAGAGCATTATTAGGAACCTTAGCATTCCAAATGCTAAGCCACCAAACCGAAGAGAAGAGGAATTGAAGGCCAAAGAGCTCAGAGCCTGTTGTCATACTAAGTTGTAGATAAGGTGATAAGGTAATTTAACTGAAAACTGCCCGAACTTCGTAAAATGCCAAACGATCTCATCTCGTAAACCAGTTCGACTGAGAGGAATGGCAAAGATTGTTGCAACATCTTGTGGTGGGAAGATATATTCAATTAAAGGAACTTTCCAATCACCAAGTGGCGTGTCCATGAGGTGGTTAACTGTTGTTGGAGGAGGCAAGGGATAATTCGGCCAAAAAGATGGTTCTCGAGGAATCCATTGGTCGATCTAAATGCGAGTTGTTCGTCCTTCCCCAATACGCCAGCGGTAGCCCTCTTGAATGGAAGATTTTGTGGATAGAAAACTTCTTTAAGTAAGTGACGGTCAGGACCCTAATTCAACCTCAAGGATAGAGGAATCTGGAAAGTACCTAGCTTTAAGGAGACGACCGATTAACAGATCTACATTGAGAAATAAATGCCAAAATTGCTTTGCCAACATAACGAGATAAAAGCCCTCAAAACTGCCATGCATCTTAGAAATGGTAAGTTTATTCCAAGAAAGCCAATGGATTTTATGCTTGTCACCAGAATTCCACAAAAAGTTGGCTATTATACCTTTAAGGCAAAATCTCACTTTTGGTCCCACTAGATAGGGTTGTTATCACTTTTGGTCCCAAAGCCCTAAAATTTTGACATTAATGGTCCCAACTCGTTAAATTTAACGGAAATGGCACATGTTGGAGCACGTGCCGTCAGTCAATGGCCGTTGACCTGACCCAAAAATGCCCAAATTCTATTTTACCGCCCTATATTTTCTAAAAAATGCTAAAACACCCATGTATTTTAAAAATAAGCTAAAAACCCTTCTTCTTTTTTTTAAAGAAAAGCTCCTTTCTGAAGTCATTTGACTAACGTAACTCTCTTGATATTATAAATCACCATCCTTTATTTATTTTATTTTTAAATTTTTTTGTGAGATCATTTGTATTTTCCTTCCTTCTAAAAATATAAATAGTTTTTTTGAAAATATATTTATTTAAATATCAAAATATCATAAAAGTATATCAAATTTTTTATTTCTTATAATTTAAATTGAAAATTAAATTAGCATCACATAAAAAATTAATATACTAAAGTTTATTTTTAAAATTTAAATATTTATATAAATGTAAATATTAATAAACTATAAAAATTATATATTATTAACTAATTTGAATTAAAAATTTAATTTAAATTTTTTGAATAATTATTCATATAAGAAATAATATATATTAATCACTGTAATTTAATTTAAATGATAATTTATTTTTTAATAACCATTATACTTTATAATGGTAAGTTAATTTTAAATATTATTTATAATAAATAATTTAATTTGTTTAAATATATGTATATTACAAGAATAATTTAAATTAGTTAATAATATATAATTATTATAATTGATTAATATTTACATTCATATAGATATTTAAATTTGAAAATCAGTATATTAATTTTTATGTGATGCTAATTAATTTTTCAATATAAATTATAAGAAATAAAAAATTTGATATAATTTTATGGTATTTTAATATTTAAATAAATATATTTTGAAAAAAAAAATATTTATGTGTTTAGAAGGAAGAAAAATACAAATGATCTCACAAAAAAATCTAAAAAAAAATAAATAAAGGATGATGATTTATAATATCAAGAGAGGTACTTTAGTCAAATGAGTTCAGAAAGGAGCTTTTTTTTAAAAAAAAAAAATGGGAGTTTTTTAGCTTATTTTTAAAATCCAGGAGTGTTTCAGCATTTTTTTTAAAAATTTAGGGGGCTAAAATAGAATTTGGTCATTTTGGGGTCTGGTCAATGGCCATTGACTGACGGTATGTGCTCTAACATGTGCCATTTCCATTAAATTTAATGGTTTGGGACCATTAATGTCAGAATTTTAAGGTTTTGGGATCAAAAGTGTTGACTCCATAAAGCGAGGGACCAAAAGTGATAACGGCCCTATCTAGTGGGACCAAAAGTGAGATTTTGCCTACCTTCAATTTCACGAATGAGTCCATCGGGTAAATGGAAGACCCCCATTGCGTAAGTAGGTATAGTTTGCACTACAGCCTTGATTAGCACTTCCTTGCCTACTTAGGAAAGTTGCCTTTCATTCCATGAGTTCATACGTGTCCATATTCTATCCCGAACGAAGGAGAAGACTTCTTTTCTAGACTTACCGACCACCGAGGGAAGCCTGAGATACTTATCATGCTTGTCGACACAACAAATATCAAGTTCAGAGGAGATATCATCATGGACATTAGAAGGCGTGTTCCGGCTAAAAACCACCACTGATTTATCAAAGTTCACCTCTTGACCCTAATCTTTGCCAAAACTATGTAGAATGGAATTAACCGAGAGCATAGCCTCCATAGATGCTTGACAATAGATGAGAGTATCGTCACCGAAGAGTGGGTGTGATATGCTTGGAACTCCCTACAAATTCGGATCCCTTTCAACTCCCCTTTAAGTTCGGCCTTGGCAATCAAAGAAGTAGTGCATCCATACAAAGGAGGAAGAGATAAGGCGAAAGCGAGTCACCTTATCGAAGTCCTCGTTGAGGAGAAATGTGACAAAACTGTCTGTCACTAAGAATAACAGAATACGAGATAGAGGAGACACAAAGAAGAACAAGGTTAACGAAATGAATATGGAAACTTAACTTTAGAACTACCATGTCGGAGGAAGCTCCACTCAACCTTGTCATACGCCTTGCTTATGTCCAATTTAATAGCCATGTCGGCCGAATTGCCCCCAGTCTTATTTTTAAGAAAGTGATTTATTTAATAGGTAATAAGAACATTATCATAAATAAGCCTACCAGGTACAAATGGAGATTGGGTGGGAGAAATGATACGATCAAGTAGGGGTTTCAATCAATTGGTTATGCACTTCATGGAAATTTTCATGACCACATTACAAAAGCTGATAGGACGAAATTGTGAGATAACAACAGGTTTATTGCACTTCGGAATAAGGACAATGTAAGTGAAATTGAGTGAAGGTGCAATAGAGTGATCATTAAGGATAGACAAAACACAGGGAATCACATCAACTTTGATAATATGCCAAAATTTATTAAAAAAGATCGGGGTCGTACCATCCTGGCCGGGGGATTTAAGAGGGGTCATAATAGAGATGGCATCAACAATCTCCTCCGTTGTGTAAGGCTTTAACAAATCCGAGTTTCATTCCGGAATCCACTTTGGGTCATAGCCTCGACACCCCATTCTAAGTCATCATTTGATGGATTCGCCAAAGTGAAAACCTGACTAAAATGTTCTGTAATGTGCTTCTCAATGTCAGAATCCTCCTCAATCTAATGACCAGTCGAATCCTTGAGCCTAGGAATGTGGTTCTTCCTAAATGTGTGGCTAGCTTGGTTATGAAAAAAACCGAGTGTTACGGTCACCTTCTTTCAACCAGTAAGCTTTTCAATGCTGTTTCCAAAATATTTCCTCAGTCTGAACAACTAATTCCAGCTCCCGTCTAAGACTGTTCTCTCGGAGTTTCGAGGTGGGGGTGATGTCCTGCTTCCTAACATCCAAGAGAGACTTTTCCAGGCAATTTCTCGACGGAAAACTCTGTGGCTGCTATGTGCCAAGGACCAAAGTCGAGAGCGGAATGGGCAAAGTGGATTTCCATTGTTCTCTGTAGAGAAAAATTAGTCCCTTGGTTTCAAGCTTCGATATTCTCACAATCTCGCCGTTTGATCCGTTCTGCATCGAAGTGGAAAGGTTTACAAAGTGCGGCGAATTCATGGCAGTTTGGGAGCAAGCTCGATAAGTAGTGGCATGTGATCCAAGAAAACCGTAGAAAGATGATGAACTCTATCATTTGAAAACAAGGAAGATCAACTCCGAGAACCACAAGCCCGATCAAGCCATTTATAGATAGTGTTCGACAATTCTTGTCTGTTACACCAAGTAAATTGTTCCCCCGTGAAACACAAATCAATCAATCCCGACGAGTGCAGCGCCTTACGAAAATCCTGAATTTTCCAATTCGAGCGAGGAAGCCCACCACATTTCTCATATTGTAGAAGAATCTTATTAAAGTCGCCAGCTACCATCCGCTCCCGGTTCGATTGTTGTGCAAGATGCTTCACTAGAGTCTAAGAATATTTATGATGTCATCACTGTAGAAGCTGTGAAGCGCCAATCAGGAGAGCCATCGGCCAACGTCATTGTCACGTCAATATGATTCCTAGAAAATCTTCTCAAAGTACAAGCAATAGATTTGTCCCAGAATAAAGCAAGGCCGCTGCTTCTACCCTCACAATGGACACCAACTCCATGCATATGTAACCGAGTCTGAAGCTGATCAATTTTAGAACGAGAACATTTGGTTTCCGAGAGGAAGACCAAAGAGGAGTGATGAGCCCGGATGAGTGAAGCGTTTAACTGTCAATGAACACCCCCCCCCCCCCAACCTCCGACAGTTCCACGATAGGAGATTCATAATACGCCACGGGGGCTGCTCCATACCCTTCGTCAAATCCATAGAAGGGTCTGTAGTCTCTGCCAAACCAAGATTAGACTGCTTAGTGCTCTTTAAGGGGGATTACGTAGCCTCTATCATTTCATCAATGAGTTTATGTTTCTTCAGGATTGTCACAATCTTGCGAGCAGATGGTTTTTTTCATTTGTTAATCAAGGAAGATGAGGATAAATGAGATAGGGATTGAGAGTGTATAGCTTCTACGGAGAATTGGAGAGAGGGATATCGGTGAGGGATGGGATAATGGAGAGGGAGTTTTCTGGAATATGTAGAGAAGAGTTAGGTGTTGTACTGAGATTGGATAGTGTAGGTTTGGAGTGTTGTTCAGACAAAGTCATATGATCAGAGTTGAAGGTGTGAGGGATGTGAGGCAGAGCATTCGTGGGAAGGGAAGTCAGTGTGTTTGAGCGCTTATTATGGGGTTGAGAGTGTGGGGAGTGGGCTGCATTGTTACGGGACGTTGAAGGTTGATGTGGGAAGGAGAAGTGGTACAGGTTTTTAGTAGAGCGAAAGGTGACTATGGCGGCCCACAGAGGAGTGTTTTGGGGCGGGGGTGGAGTGTGTGTTGCGGACAAAAATGGGGTTCTTGGGGCAGGCGGCATCAGGCCTCTGGAGCGCAAAATCGACGGAGTAGAGGCTTGAAGCCAAGGTCCGAATGGAAGATGTTCTTGTTTATCATTGAACCCTTCCTCATACTGACTGTCACATAATTTCGTGATGTGTCCAAGTCGACCGCACCAATAGCAGAAATTTGGTAGACGTTCATAGGTGAAGGAGATAACAGATTCATTGCCCATAACTGAGTGCATTTTCATGATCCGTTTGAGATGCTTGTTGACGTCAAGGCTAACTCGTATACAGAGTGAAGAACCCCACCCCTGGCCACCCTTGTCAAGCTCGACATCTCGGAACATACCCAACTGATTACCAATAAATGCAGCAATCTCTTTAGCCATACGGCTTAGCGGCAGATCGTGAATATGGACATGAAAATTCATCTAGTTCAAGTAAATACGCGTTCGATGATCATCTCATTCGATTGAGCAAAGGACTAGCAGGTGTTTATCAAACGCCCAAGGTCCCCCCCTCCAACACTCGTCGTCGATCTATCGTATGGTTGAATTGGAACAATATTTTGCCATCCTCAATGAGTCGGAATTCAAGACCGTGGCCGGGGTTAAACGCCTTAAACATCGTGTTCTTAAAAGCTTCGAAGTTGAAAGATCTCCTACCAAGAAGCTTTACCAACCATATAAAAACCCTGCTGCTCGACATCAGTCTTCCCTACTCCCATAGGCAGCATAACACTCAGGTTCTCATCCTCAGAGAATGATAAAGCTTTATTCAAGTCACCCAAATCGTCGGCCATCCGAATGATGATGTAGAATGAGGGATACTAATAACTAGAAGTAGATCAGTCACGTTCTCGTTAATGCAAGTCCTTACCCTACTAAGATTAAAGCACAAGACCTGGTACGGAGATTATATAGTAGAAAAAATCAAAATCTAAATAATAAGACAGAGGGAATCAGAGAAACCGGAGGAATAAGTTGGGCGTATGAATGTCGAGCAAGTCCTGCTAGCCGGTGGAAACAGCAACGGAGACCTACGGAGAAAGGAGGACATCAGAAGAAGAAAGATGGAAAGGAAGGGAAATTACGTAAATAAGACAACATGCATGCAAAAGTATGAATAAGGGGCAATAGTAAGCAGGGAAAGTTAACGGGGTAGATGTAGCTCTCATTTGAGAGGAAAAATTCTCATGAGAGAGGAAAGTTAGGTGGAACTGGCCTATACAACAATAACAATCAGAATTTAGAATTAGCAGTTTTCTCAAAATGTACTTAGGGCATTTTCGGGTAGTGAAAATTAGTGAATTTATACTAAACATGCTTTATCAATAACAAAGGCCTTCTGTACCAATGATCTCTTAGCCTAATGGTTACAGTTGAGGTCCCATAACTTTAAGGGTCATGGACCAATGCGTGGGATAGTGTATACTATATAGTAGGTATTGTTTGCATATTGTAATAGTAAGGTGTTGTTTAAATCGACAAGACTGATTGTAATCGATTAACTTCAAAAAAAAGTGTGTTTTCTAAATGGACTTTCAATCCAAAAACTCTCCCTAACATACACTTACGCATGATTAGTATGTAGGTATTTTACCCTTAAAAAAACAATAATACGTCGAATGAGCAAGAAAAACGAAACGAACATTGTCAAACTTATATCAAACACATACTTGGTATGAATTAAGATTATGGATGTCCATTCCATAGGAATGTTCGTTTCTAAAAGGTATGGGATTAGTCATTTCTTATTCACCTATGATTTTAGCTATTACCAATACATCGGCAGTACAATATTATTTTTTCTATGTGCTAAAACAATCTTTAATAAAAATTATATTTTGAGGATTTGTAATCACAAAAAATAACATATTATTTTAGATACATTAAAATAGACTAAACTCCAATTTACCCCCTGTGTTTTCGCGAAATAGCTAAAAACCCCCTTATGTTTTGCAAATTGGCAAAAAGCCCACCTGTGTTTTAATAAATGCAGCACAAAACCCCCCCTTCCATTAGAACTTAACGGAAGGTGGGGTTCACGCTTCTAAAGTGCGATTAGGCTTGATTTTGCGTGTGTTGACCTTTTTTTGCTCCTTAATTGACTAAAATGCCCCTATACTGTATCTAAAATTACCATGGTCCAAATTGATTTTTTTTAAGCAATTCTTTTTGTTTCCTATCTCTCAAAATTTATAAAATAGTTTTGTTCTTAAATATATTTATATTAGTATCAAAATACAAAAAAAATAGAAAACTTATACTAAATATTATTTTTCAAATTGAGATATCTATATAAATATAAATGTTAAATTTATAAATTAATTTAAATATTTTTAAAAATTATATTGAAAATATACAAAATGATTAATTAAATATCTAATAATTATTATAATTATATGAAATTACTCTTAATTAATTAAAATATATATATTTAATGAATATAATTAAATTAATTAAAAAAAAATTTAAAAAAATGGGGACGGCGGAGATGACGCCCTCGCCCCCACACAGAACGGGTGATGGCATCGGTTTGGGCGACGGAGTCGCCATCGCCATAGCTGTCTGGGTGACGGCGTCTCCGTCGCCCAGACCAACTTGACTAGGCGACGTCGACGTCGCTAGACTAGGGGGCGACGGTGTCTGCGGGGGACGGCAGGGAGGGGGTAGGGGCAGGGGTAAGGGGTGGGGGTGGGCGAAATAGGGTTTTCTTTTTTCTTTTCTTTTTTTAAATTTTATATATAAATAATAATTTTGTTTTTTTATAATTTTTTAATTATTTATATAATATAAATTAAAATTTATTGAATCCAGATCCTTTATTTTTCTACGAATCTAACGGTTGAGATTAATTTGCTTCGATATGACGGTTATTTGCATAATCAAATGAGATCCAACGGTCATTAAAATAAAAAAGTAATAAAATAATAAAAAGGGCATAACACGGAGAAAAAAAAATTTGACTCCGTTAGTCAATTTAACGGAGAGGGACGATTGAGCTATATTTAATAAAACAAAAAGGGAGATTTTCGCCTATTTTTAAAACACAAGCGGATTTTTAGTCGAATTTTTAAAACATAGGAGGAATTTTATGCAATTAAACCCATTAAAATATAACAAATATCAGCATAAAATACATAAATATGTGTTATGAATATATATAATATGAGTGATTTAAATTCTTAAATTTGTTACATATAATATAAAGCCAGTTACATACTTATATGCATTTCAACAAATATTTACTATAAGTATAAAATATTATATAACAATATATATACTATTTGTTAATAGTTATTCCATATTTTTCAATACCTGCGATATTTTTGTAAATAATAAGTATTTATAACTAGATATATAATATGAGTTATTTAAATTCTTAAATTTTGTTACATATAATATAAAGCCAATTACATACTTGTATGCACTTTAACAAATATTTACTATAAGTATAAAATATTATATAACAATATATATACTATTTGTTAATAGTTATTCTATATTTTTCAATACCTACGATATTTTTGTAAATAATAAGTATTTATAACATATCTAGTTATATGTAAACATTCACAAAAATATATATGTAAATATATAGCTAATTCAATATTTCTAGAATTGTTATGAAATTTAAAGTTGTGGATGTTCATCTTCATCTCCCATACTTTTCATATTCTATCATAAATTGTAATCTTTTGTGATTCATCTCTCCTCATCAAAGATGAGACTTTTGGTTGTAATCTTGGAGCATATAAATAGGCCACTTCATTTTGTATGTTGATAATGAGAAATATTAGAATACTATATTCTTTCCTCTCAATTCTAGTTCTCATATTGTTGCAATTTTATATTAATTTTATAACACGTTATCAGCACGAGAGTTTTACATTTTGAAGACTAGCTCCATCTAATCATCAAGGAGATCATTGTAGTAAGATTTAATTTTCCAAGGTAATATCTCTATAATAACATATCTATAAAATACTTACTAGTATTCTATCTAGTGAATATAATCTTTATATCCATTGTCTATTAGTGATTTTAAGAGAAGCTTATGATTGCATATTCAAGCTCGTATGTTTTTAATCGTATTCGTTTTTGAAGTTCTTGGACTTATACATTATATCTAAAGATTTTGTATCATTCCATAATTTCTTGTAAGCTTTTACCGAAGACCCTTAAACCTTGTATATGATATTATTCTTGTATATTCAATAATGAGATATGAATAATCATATTCTATACATTTTGTTGTCCCCTGAAGTGGACATATATAAATAATGGATTTATCATAATTGATATTGCCTCCAGAAGTAGGCATATAATTCTCGATTTTATCCCCTGGAGTAGATGTGTTCTATAAACTTCCATTTGCTTCTTGAAGTAAGTAATGAATTAAATTACCTCCAACAGTAGGTGAAATATTTTATACCATCATCCCCGAAGCGTTGATAAAATATGTCTATTGATTTTCTCACCTGAAGTGATTTGAGATAATGGCTTGATTTAAGAAGCCTGAAGCTTCTTCATTTATTTATTTAAAGGTGTTCGTTTCTTTGATTTCATGTCATATACATGTATGACCCCATTTTTCGCTAACTTGAGGTCAATTTTGATTTATTTACTTCACCAACATAGATATCCTTCATATGGCTATATACATGATTTTAAATATTTTGTTAGCATTATTATATGAAATAAAATATAATGGTTGACAAAAATAAATTTGTCATGAATCCCATTTAATTATTATTTGTATAGTATTAATTTTTAATATATTTAATACCATGTATGCATGTCATAGATAGTCCAATTCAATTACATGGCAACTTATTTGATTCTAATTGTTAGTACTTTTTATGTAACTTTTAGTTCATATCTATGTGTAATATATTTGATTCCACTTATGTGTATATGGTGATGCTAAAAGTGCATATTAACTTGTTGTAATATAGTCAATTACATAAAATTGAATTTCAATGCTCTTGACGTTTTTGGAATAAACTACCTATCACGGGCCCTTTACGCCGAACTGCATTTGGTGAATAATAACTTGGGAGAAACGATAAAGAAAAATTGATTGTTTGATTGGTGATGACAGTGTTCAGACATAAATTTCTTATTTCTTGTTTAGTATTATGAATTTTGTATCTTGCATGTTTCCGTCGATGATGAAGAACTTCTAATGTGGGTTTGAATATTTTGTCATGTTTTAGTCAAGAATGAGTATCCGGTTGGTTAGCACTAACATTAATGGTTAAGATATGTATCTTGCTGATTGTGCTACAAACGCGCACAATATTTAAAGATAAGAAGTACTTTTCTTATTTAGTAATTCAAGAAGCTAATGTTAGTACTATATTCAGTAGTTTATAGTTAATTGAGGGCTCCGGAAGAGCTAATATATTGTTATCCGGTGGAACACAATTTTATATTGATGATGCACTTTATTCCACCAAGTCTCAAAGAAATCTTCTAAGCTTTAAGTGTATCCGCCAAAATGGATGTCATATTGAGACAACAAATCAAGAGATGTTGAGTATCTCTATATCACAAGTGTGATCTCGGTGAAAGAAATGTGTATTGAAAAAATTACTGACATTTTCGTCTAGTTTGTACATATATTAGTACAATTGAAATTCATGCTATCGTAAACCAGAAGTTTACGAATTATAATAAGTTTATTGTTTGGCATGACCGATTGGGCCATCCCAAATCAATTATGATGCGAAAAAATAATTGAAGAGCCAGCAGATTCTTCAATCCAGTAATTTCTCATATGCTGCTTGTTCTCAAGAAAAGTTAATTATTTGACCATCACTAGCAAAAATAGAGAATAAATCTCTCACATTTTTGGAACGTATACAAGGTGATATTTGTGGATCAATCCACCTGCCATGTGGACCATTTCGATATTTCATGATTTTTGATGCATCACTAGATGGTCACATGTGCCTTTGTTATCATTTCGCAACCTGGAGTTTGCGAGATTGCTTGCTCAATTAATCAGATTATGAGCAATTTTTCTTGATTATCCAATTAAGAAAATACACCTTGATAATGTTGGAGAATTCACTTCTCAGACTTTCCATGACTATTATATGTCTATTGAAATTGATGTTGAACATCCTGTAGCACATGTCCATACATAGAATGGTCTTGCAGAATCAATCATTAAATTAATTGCAAGACCATTGGATATGAGGTCAAAACTTCTCATTTTTGTTGGGGACATGCTATTTTGCATGCAGCAGCACTAATTCGCCAACATGTTATCACAAATCCTCTCCCCAACAATTGGTTTTTGGTCAGAAACCTAATACTTCCCATCTAATAGTTGTTGGGTGCACGGTATATGTTCCAATTGCTCCACCACTGCGCACTAAGATGGGTCCTCAACAGAGGTTGGGAATTTATGTTGGATTTGAGTCTCCTTCCACAATAAAGTATCTTGAACCATTAACATGAGACTTATTTATGGCTCAATTCGCGACTGTCATTTTGATGAATCAGTTTTCCCAACATTAAGGGGAGAGAGTAAGCAGCTGGGAAATGAAATTAGTTGGAATGAATTATCATTATCTCATCTTGATCCTCGTACTAATTAAAGTCAACTAGAAGTTCAAAAGATAATTCATTTGCAAAGTTTAGTTAATCAACTGCCAGATGCATTTACTGACCCCAAAATGAGTAACTAAATCTCAATGTTCCAGCCGCTAATGCTCCGATAAAAATTGATGTCCCTGTCGGACAAGTTAATATTGCAAATGAGCCTACAACACGCCTGAAGCGAGGTAGGCCTATAGGTTCCAAAGATAAAAATCCTCGAAAGAGAAAATGAGCTATGAATCAAGATGGCCAAATTGAGGATGTAACTCCTGAAGAGTCTCCAGGCATAATTAATATGTTAATTCCAGAAGAACTCAGGTACCTGAAATTCATGAAAATGAAGAGACCTCTAATAAATTATGTCCTGAATGGAATATGTTGGAACCGAAATGAAGTCATCATCGACGATATTTTTGCATATAATGTAGTATTGCAATAAATGATAATGAGGATCATGAACCAAAGCCTGTTCAGGAATGCAGACAAAAAAATGATTGGCCAAAATGGAAAGACGCAATTGAGGCTTAATTAAACTCGCCTGTACAGCGAAAGGTTTTTGGACATGTAGTCTATACACCTGAAGATGTATAAACAATGGGATACAAATGGATATTTGTGCGAAAACAAAATGAGCAAGGTGAAACTGTTAGACACAAAGCAAGATTTGTTGCTCAAGGGTTTTCGCAAAGACCCGGTATTGAATATGGAGAGACTTACTCTCCTGTGGTGGATGCAGCTACTTTTTGGTACTTAATTAGTCTGGCAGTAAAACAAGGACCAATTTGCGTCTACTAGATGTCGTTACAGCCTATCTATATGGCTCACTTGATAATGATATCTATATGAAACTCCCTGAAGGATTTCATTTGCCCGAAACATACAATTCGAGTTCTCAAGAACATTATTCTATTAAATTAAATAAATCCCTTTATGGGTTGAAGCAATCTGGACGAATGTGGTATAATGGTCCCAGTGATCATTTGTTGAAAGAAGAATACAAAAATGATCCCATTTGTCCACGTATTTTCATGAGAAGAGCTGAAAATAAATTTATTATAATTGCAGTTTATGTTGATGACCTAAATATTATTGGAACTCCAGAAGAGCTTCTAAAGGCTATAAACTGCTTAAAGAAAGAGTTTGAAAATGAAAAAATTAGGAAGAGCAAAATATTATCTTCGATTGCAAGTTAAACATTTGAAGAATGAGATTCTTGTTCATCAAAGAAGCTTATATCGCTAAGGTGTTAAAGCGATTTTATATGGACAAATCACATCCATTGAGCACCCCAATGGTTGTAAGATCATTAAAGCTGAAGAAGGATTCTTTTAGACCTCGAGAAGGTGATGAAGAACTACTTGGTCCTGAAGTACCATATTTTAGTGCAATTGGAGCACTAATGTATCTTGCTAACCATTCAAGATTGATATGACATTTGCTATTCAATTATTAGCAAGATATCGTTCTTCACCCATTCAAAGGCATTGGAATGAAATTATATCAATACATGAGGCAACTCAAGAATGTATTTAGTTGAGATCCATGATTCGACACATCCGAGGGACTTGTGGATTATCATTTAAAATATTATCCCGGCGATCTTATATGAAGATAATATGGTATGTATTTCACCAAAATTCTTTTTCGCTCATATGGTGATATTGATGTTCAGCAAGTCCGTTCAAGTGACAATCTAGTAGATTTGTTCACCAAGGCACTTCCTACTGCAACATTTCAGAAGCTAGTCTATAATATTGGTGTTCGTCGCCTCAAATATCTCGATTGATATTTTAATGCGGGGAGTAAATACGCGTTGCACTCTTTTTTTCCTTGGCCATGGTTTTTCCCACTTTGTTTTCCTGGTAAGGTTTTTAATGAGACAGTATATAATTGCGTATTAAAGAATAATGTACTATTTTCCTTTACTAGGTTTTTGTCCCTTGAGGTTTTTCCTAGTAAGGTTTTAACGAGACATATTCTTAATTAATGAACATCCAAGGGGGAGTGTTATGAAATTTAAAGTTGTGGATGTTCATTTTCATCTCCCATACTTTTCATATTCTATCATAAATTGTAATCTTTTGTGATTCATCTCTCCTCACCAAAGATGAGACTTTTGGTTGTAATCTTGGAGCATATAAATAGGTCACTTCATTTTGTATGTTGATAATGAGAAATATTAGAATACTATATTCTTTCCTCTCAATTCTAGTTCTCATATTGTTACAATTTTATATTAGTTTTATACCAAGAATATATTTCTTACGTAACAAAATTTGTGCCTTTTCTTTAAGTTTCATTACTATTAATTACCAAACATACATTGAGTGACTTTCAATCCAAAAACTCTCCCTAACATACACTTATGCCTGATTAGTCTGTAGGAATTTTACCCGTCAAAGAAAAAATTAATACGTAGAAATGAGCAAGAAACGGAACGAACATTGTCAAACTTATATGAATTATATGCTAAAATTATTATTCCTACATATATTTTATGTTTTTGTTCATTCAATTCACATCCAAATTCATTCGTCCATAATCGTCCCTTCACTTCAGGACTTCTTATTCGTACATCTAATCCAAAATGAATTAGGATTTGATTAGTCGTAACCAAACAATTTTAAGCTCCAATTTAAATGATTTATTTATCCTAAGTCTAATAATTTAAGTGACTTAATCAATTAAATTTTGTTCATTTACTTGGACTTTGTCTAATTCACCTTCGATGTGACAACTTTAATTCAATTAACTTAACAAAATTAATTCAACAACTTGAATAAAATCAAGCCGTTGATTAAATCCAATTTAATTCCACACTAAAATTACATAATCTAATCAAATTAGTCAGTATTAAACTAATTTCTTAATTAAATAATGGAATCAATTAATTATCTATGTTACACACGAACTTACCTGAGTAAATTAGTCATGAGCACAACTCTTGTGACTTCTTTTTTTTTTTTTTTTTTGAAAAAACAGCGATGAAAGTTTCTATTACTACCCAGGTCCACGACTAAAAAAACGAGTCTATGTACACGAAACAAAGTACCAGACGAAACATAAAGGAAGAAACAGATGAAAGCTCATCCTATAGTAGCCTACCTACATTACTGGAAAGTATAAAACAAGCTAGCATCAGGGCCTCAAAACAAACTCAGCAACACTTGGACTCCAAGATCAAGTGCGTGCCAGGCTCCCCCTCCAACACGCATTCGTGCGTATGCTTGGATATAATGGGACAGATACTGATCAGTCCTTCGTACCATCTGTAGGGGGTCTTGCTGCTGCTGCTCCATCACCTTTTTGTTCCTATTCTGCCACAATGCCCAACACAGCATAAAGAATCGAGCCTGATCAGCTACCGGAATCTGCTGCACCACTCTTGCCATCCATCCCCTCGCGTACAACAATTTTAAATATTCAAGTAAATATAGATGAAAATTTATCTTATATGAGAAAGTCTATTATAAAAGTATTAAACACCAATTAATAGGCACATGCAGCAGCATTAAGTGCATTTTACGCCCTGCATAAATGTTAATAAGCAAACCCACCTACCTTGGTTCGAATTTTTTTTTTTTCATTTACTCCAAAATTCGTACAAAGTCGATTCAATCAATAACGCTCAAAATATCTTTTTTTTTTAAAGAAAAAATTGATAATAATATAAATAAATTTAAAAAATAACGCGTTCGACTCGACCCAATTTGTTTACATCCCTACCAACAAATATTGCTACAATATATTTGTTTATATTTTTTTTTCACTTACTTCTTAGTCAATCTTATCATAAGTTTTAATGATTATTTCCTCGATTTTCAAGATAAAATTACATTATTATCTATCTATACTATAATAAAGTTTGATCACCCTAGACAACTAGTTATGGATTATTTTTCACTCGCTCACTATAAATTCTTACAGAAAATTTTAATTTCACCTAAATAATTTAATAAGCTTTTAGCATTTTCTTTTTAAAAAATTCAAGAAATGTGCCAAAAGTGCTAGTACTATATATTAAAGCTCAATGCCTTAGAAAAACTATTTTTGGTATAGGCAAGATGTGGATTGATTAAATCACCCTTACTTCTATTTCTTTAAATATTAATTATTTAGATCAATTATTTTCTTGTTGTGTAAATTCAAATTTAACCTATTTTTATCAATTTTAATCAGTTATTCGTATATTTTTCCTTCTAATTTATTCAATTAAATATATATAATAAAAAAAATTAAAATTTCGTACACACATGAAGTGTGCTTTGATAATTAGTTCCAGAAAAGGTAATTTAGGTGTGAACTCTGCCACACTCTCTAAATATAATTTAATAAAGTTAAAAGAGCAATAATATTAGATAAAGGAATAGAATGATATTATATAAGCATATAATTATGATTCTCATGACAAATAGTATTATTTTACTCTTTTTATTATTATTATTATTTACAAGGATCAATGATGTTTAAGGTGTGCACAAGTTTTCTTTCATCAACCCACATGCTAAGTCGAGGGCCATAGGATAATGATGCTTCATGATTATGTACATATATATTCAAATTAAGTCATGAATTCGATTAAAAAGTACACGTCTTTGTTGTCTTGAGGAATAGTAGAAGAATAAACAAAATAGTAGTGCTATGATTGGGGATTCATTATAGCTGCATCACATTGTCAAGTTCACCTACTTTATTCCTACAATGTGCCTATAAATTTTTTATTTCAGGTTTGTTAGAATCTCCCACCAATTATATAATAAATGTAATACACTTGTCATGTAACGGATCAATTTTTTTAAATTGAAGTAATCACGTGAAAAATGTATTATACTTTCATATGATTAGTCCATACCTGGTCATTCTAATCTAGAATTTCATAAAAAAAAAATCTAATTATATACTTGCATTTTTTTTTTTTTGTGTGTGTGTGTGGGGGGGGGGGGGTTGGTTTGGGGTTTGCTTCATATAGGTATTATACTCTTGTTACCTAAGTTTGGGAGATTTAACATATTACACTGCAGGGAATATGGCCTTTTTGTCATAATTAATTATTATAATTAAAAATAAACAATAATTAATCACAATTGTGCAAACAACTCATGGCCGTTGCTTCAGAAGGTGAGGTCAAAATATAGCCTTAGCTAAAACTCATAACAAAGTTCTCTGGTCGTAGCAAAGAATTATAGCTAAGATTATGATAAATATTAATTAATTATAGTCAATATTTTTAAAATCGGACTGGGGATCGAACCGGTCAAGTTACTGAGTCACTGGTCCGATCGGTCGGACCGGATTAAAAAAATCAGTTGACTCGGACTTTATTATATATATATAGCATCAATATATTATATATCATAGATTAAATAAATGTAATTTATAACAATATTTTTATAAAATGGTACAATTTATTAATGAATACAATCTATAATAATTTAATATTAAAAAACCAACAAACTTCTTGGATGAAGCAAATTAAATTAAAATTCAAACGAACAAATATTTAAAATTAAAAACCTCCCAAATACATTATATATAATTGATTAAATAAATACAATTTATAACAATATTTTAGCAACCATTGTCTTCATATAAATAAAAACTCTATTGACTATTAGAAGTGTTCGTTATCCCATATTGAAAAATATAAATCAAATGTAATTTAAATATTTTCTCATTATCCCACATTGGAAAAGTATAACTTAAGATTGAACACTTTCTTATTTATACCACATTGGAAAAACATAAGGAAGCTTAAGTTATTTACACTATAAATATGTGAAGGACAAGCGGATCCGCCCGGGAGCGCGAGCGGAAGCGAGAAAGCGAGGAATGTGCGTAAATTTAAATCACATTTAAATAAACGAATCCTAAGGGGTGTACCCTTGGGTGCTCAACCGGGCGTTCGATGTAGGATGTGTAAATGTTGGAAACATAGATTTTAAACACATAGGGCATAGATGTATACAAATAAAATCAATCAAAGCGTAATTAACCGTTACCTTTGATTGTTTAACGTATGCTCCCGGCTACTTGCGTTGTTCCTTCTCCGGAATACTCACGAAATCCAAACGTATGGATTCTCCAAAGGTGATCCACACCACACCGGAAGAAACACACGTTCTTCTTGAAGGACAAGTGGATCCGCCCGGGAGCGCGAGCGGAAGCGAGAGAGTGAGAAAAGTGCGTAAATTAAATCAAATCTAACTTAAGATACGAATCCCAAGGGTTGTGCCCTTGGGTGCTCAACCGGGCGTTCGATGTAGGATGTGTGAATATTGGAAAGGAATATTAAACACATAGGGCATAGATAAATATATATAATCAATCAAAGCGTAATAAACCGTTACCTTTGATTGTTTAGCGTATGCTCCCAGCTACTTGCGTTGATTGTTTAGTGTATGCTCCCGGCCGCACGCACAGGGTAGCACGTGCGCGCGCTTTGTTCCGCGCGCGCTGGCCTCGGCCAGCAGCGGCCGGCTGCGCACAGCGCGCCTGCGCGCGGCCACTGCCGGCCCCATCAATTTTTTTTTTTTTTTTGTTTTTCAAAACTGTTTCAGCACAATAACAGAAATATTATTCTGAAAATAAGCATGCAATTTTAGATCCAATCTAAAAAAATAAAGCATGCCAAAAGTCTATTAAATCCAAACAATTGAATTATCATATTACTCATATATTTATACAATCTAACATGCCAATAAAGCTATTAGAAGCAAGTGGATCATGCCAAACACATAGATCTATGCCCCTTACATTGAACCGGGCTCTGATACCACTTGAAGGACAAGTGGATCCGCCCGGGAGCGCGAGCGGAAGCGAGAGAGCGAGAAAAGTGCGTAAATTAAATCAAATCTAACTTAAGATACAAATCTCAAGGGTTGTGCCCTTGGGTGCTCAACCGGGCGTTCAATGTAGGATGTGTGAATATTGAAAATGAATATTAAACACATAGGGCATAGATAAATATATATAATCAATCAAAGCGTAATAAACCGTTACCTTTGATTGTTTAGCGTATGCTACTGGCTACTTGCGTTGTTCCTTCTCTGGAATGCTCACGAAATCCAAACGTATGGATTCTCCAAAGGTGATCCACACCACACCGGAAGAAACACACGTTCTTCTTGCTAGAAAAGAATGGGTTTAAGAAGGAATCAGTTTAAGAGAAGAACACTATGAATTAGTGCTCTCTTAAACTTACTTTGTTCTTCTTCTTGATTCAAAATCAAGTGAAGAACACAAGTGTAAGAGAGGGAGAGAGGCCGAGAGTTTGAGAGAGAGGAGAGAATTTTTGTCTTCTCTTTTTCCTAGAAAAAGATGAATAATAAATCACTTATGCTTGGTGTTGTATATTCTTATATATATACATAATTAATGTGATTATTGGAATGTGTCTAGGTTCATCCAAGGATGTCCAGATTCATTCCAATCAATCACCATCAATTCTTCAATCAAGCCTACCAAAATTTATGGTATGTATGATCAAATCATACCAAAAGAGAAGAACTTGATTGAAGTTGATTTGTCTCTTTCCAAAAGAGATAAGTCAACATACCACCTAGCATGAAACATGGCTGATTTTGCTTCCTCCAAGGGAGCATGTCGGCCATGTTTAATTAAGGGAAGAAGTCCAACTTCTTCCTATTCCAAAATAGGAATTATTTCTCCTCTCGGGTATAATTTAACGGACCGGGTTCTATCGTAATCCAATTATGACAAACTCAATATTAAATCCAATTTAATGTCCATTTAAATAATTCTCGTTGATCTTTTAATCCAATTAAAAAGATCCAACGTCTCAACGTCTCAACTTTCCATATTTAATCGAAAATCCAATTTTACCGATTAAATGAAAGCCCGATACAATATCGGCCCGTCCATCCAATGGACTTTCCCTTAAGTAATCCAATTACTTATTTTATCCTTCGAGATTGACTCCAAGTCGATCTCTCAACCTCCTCGGTGATTTGTGTGTGACCCTTTAAGTTCACCCTCAACTAGACTTGGGCCCGTGTCCCACAAGGGCCCGTTACCATGGGTGGCCGTCTAGCAACGGTCCATGGCACTAGAGACTAGGTGAATTGGCGTGAACATTTAGGCGCCGATTCCGTACGGGTACGATCCTTCCATCTACCGTCTACCGGCCTTAGTCTAGGGTATGGAATTGGGCGTCGGTTCCCATCCTTGACTAGGCATCTATGCTTAATACTCGAGACCACGTATGCTTCATTGCGTCGACACAGGAAACTATTCCCTGTTCGACCAACCACTGCGGCCACAACTTCAAACAGCATGAACGTGTCTCCGAGTGCATAGGAGATACCTCTGTCACATACTGATAGGGGACGGATCCTCTTCTTGGAATCCACCGTCTTCGCTACACATTCCGACTGCACTGGACAAGGCTTATAATGATCATCTTATAGAATGATCACCTCTCGCCAGATCCAAGATACAGCTGTCCTGTGCACGCGACTGCCATGATTCCTCAAGTCTGAGGATTACTCCCGTACTATCGGAACCGGGGAAAACCAATCATACCGACCAAGCCTCCAATGCTTCCATATGATGATCCCCGCGAGTCAATCCAGTCGGCTCGACCCCAATCGACCAACCCATCAAGATCATGTAAGCGTCCCACGCCTGTCGCCGATGAAACACGGCACTCATCCAATGAACACAACTCTTGACGCAAGTCTCAATAGGACTCTCGATGCCCTGTCTCGAGGTCCTCGACTTGGAACATTTCAGACCCAACTCTTAATCAGTTGGTTTCATGACCACCATCCAATGCGTGGCCCAACTGCACGAGTTGTTAACCATGGTCTGTGGGCTTTGTTTGCGATATAAGTTAAACACCATTTTAACAAATGTAAGATAAGCGCAACAAAGAAGGTACCATTGGTGACGAAAACTCATCTTATTCATCACATAATAATATTACATTTACATCAAGTTGTCAGATAGGTTACAAATCGCCAAACCTATTGGCTTTCTGGTCACCTATTCTAACAATCTCCCACTTGACCTAAAGCCAATCACCCATTGACCTCGAACCTCTTATTCAGATGGTGAGTATGGGCAACTTGCGACATGGGCTTAGCAAGTGGATCTGCTATGTTTTCTGCGGAGCTGACTCGGTCCAACCGAACGTCACTCCTGCTATCCATCTCTCTAAGCAGATGGTAGCGTCTAAGAATATGCTTGGATCGTGATGAGATCTCGGTTCCTTTGCCAGCGCTATCGCCCCGTTGTTATCATAAAAGATAATTACAGGCTTAGCAATGCTAGGTACTACATCCAACCCTTGGATGTAGCTCATCAACCAAACCACTCGTTAGCAGCTTCCAAAGCCGCTATGTATTCAAAACTCTATGGTGGAGTCCGCCGTGGTTGCCTACTTGGAACTCTTCCAAGTAACCACGCCACCATTTAGTCTAAATACAAAACCATACTGAGACTTGGCATCATCGTCATCCGACTGGAAGCTGGCGTCGCTATAGCCTTCAAGTATCAACTTTCCACCGTCGTAGATCAAGAACATGTCCTTAGTCCTTTTCAGGTACTTTAGGATAGTCTTGACTGCACTCCAGTGTGCCTCCCCGGCGCACGACTGATATCGGCTAGTTACGCTCAAAGCGAAAGCCACATCAGGTCTTGTGCACTGAACAACATACTGTATGTTGCCTATGGCTGAAGCATAGGGGATGTCCAACATCCTTTTAAGCTCCTCATCAGTCTTAGGAGACTGCTTCTTGGATAACTTAATTCCATGCCTCATAGGAACGAATCCTCGTTTTGAGTTCTCCATCTTGAATCTCTTCAAGACTTTCTCAATATACGAGGACTGGGCCATTCCTAACATCCTTCTAGATCTATTTCTGTAGATCTTGATGCCAAGGATGTAGGATGCCTCGCCCATATCCTTCATGGAGAATTGCGTTGACAACCAAGCTTTAGTAGTACCCAACATCTTAGCATCATTCCCAATTAGAAAGATGTCATCCACGTAAAGCACTAGAAACGCAACTGAGCTCCCACTGATCTTCTTGTATACACAAGGATCGGACTCGTTCTTGATGAAATCATATCCCCGTATGACTTCATCAAAACGTATTTTTCAGCTTCGGGAAGCTTGTTTGAGGCCATAGATGGACCTTTGGAGACGGCAGACCTTCTGCTCTTCTCCAACAATTATGAAACCTTCCGGCTGATCCATATAGATCTCTTCCTCAACAAAATCGTTGAGGAAAGCCGTTTTCACGTCCATCTGCCATATTTCATAGTCATACCATGCTGCTATGGCAAGCAGTATCCGAATGGACGTGGCCATTGCTACGGGCGAGTAGGTTTCCTCAAGATCGACCCCGGGTCGCTGAGTGTAACCTTTCGCCACAAGCCTGGCTTTGAAGGTTGTAACCTCCCGTCAGCTCCAAGCTTACGTTTGTAGACCCATTTACACCCTATGGGTTTTACCCCTTTGGGTGGGTCTACTAGGGTCCAAACCTTGTTTGTACTCATCGAGTCCATCTTGGATTTCATGGCCTCAAGCCACTTGTCCGAATCGATGTCCGACATCGCTTCTCCGTACGTCTTTGGACATCATCCAACTGACCGGTCAGGCCCAGAAATCCATACCTATCAGGTGCATGGGATACTCTGGCCGACCTACGGAAGACTGGAACAATATCAGTGGGAACCACTGGCTCAGATGTCACTGCCGCCTCATGGGGTACCTCACTTGATTCCTCAAGGAGTACCTCATCGCGTCGACTATCCGATGGAAAACCTTTTTCCAAGAACACTGCGTTTCGCGAGACAAAAATCTTTTGCTCGGAGGGATCATAGAAATAATACCCCGCAGTTTCTTTTAGATAGACGATGAACCTGCATAAACTAGACCTCGAGTCCAGTTTATCTCCTACTAATCTCTTGACATATGCGGGACAACCCCACACTTTCAAGTATTTGTAGGAGGTAGGCTTGTCATGCCATATCTCATATGGCGTCTGGGATACCCTTTTAGATGGCGCCAAGTTCAAAACTTTGGCCGCCGTCTCAAGAACGTATCCCCAGAAGGAAAGGGGGAGTTCGGTAAAACTCATCATGGATCGGACCATGTCCAACATGGTCCGATCCTCCTTTCAGACACCCCATTAAGCTGCAGTGTTCCAGGAGGGGTCCACTGTGAGAGAATCCCATTCTCTTTTAGATAATGAGTAAACTCACCACTCAAATACTCTCCACCTCGGTCCGACCGAAGGGCTTTGATCTTTCGACCGGTTTGGTTCTCTACTTCAAGTCTGTATTCCTTAAACCTTCCAAAGGCTTCAGACTTGTTCCTCATCAGGTAAACATAACCATACTGTGAATGATCATCGGTAAAGGTTATGAAGTACGAGTACCCACCTCTAGCCTGAGTATTTAGTAGACCACAGACATCTGTATGGATCAAATCCAACAAACCACTGGCTAGCGTGCTTTGTCCAACAAAGGGTTTCTTGGTCATCTTTCCCTTTAGACAGGATTCGCAGGTCGGTAGGTTGTCCAAATCGTCTATTTCTAGACTCTTTGAGTCCACCAACCTTTTTACCCTATCTTTAGAGATATGACCTAACCTCGCATGCCATATCTGTGCGTTATTATGATCATCACGTTTTCGTTTGTGTTCTGCAGTCATAATCCAATTAGACTGTTGAAGTATGTACAGACCGTTGACCAATGTACCAAGCCGATGAGAAATACCATCTTTGATAATGAAAAAGCGTTTTTATTGATGGTAAATTCATATCCCTCCTTATCAAGGACCGGGATGGAAATAATGTTTTTAATCATGCTAGGTACATAGAAACAGTCGTTCAGTACAATCCTAACATGACTACTAATGGCTAACTCTAGTGATCCTACGGCCTCCGCATCAACGACCTTGCCATCGCCTAGCCTCAGGATCATCTCATCCTTGGTTAGCCTTCTGCTTCTTTGCAGTGCCTGCAAATTATTGCAGATGTGAGCACCACACCCGGTATCCAATACCCATCAAGCAGAATTAGTAATCATATTTACTTCAACCACAAACATACCTGCATTAGAGAGGAGTTGTGAGCACTCCCTCTTCCAATGCCCTTTCCCTTGGCAATGCATGCAGACATCATTTGCCTTGGACCGCCGAGAACCACGGACCTTCCCTTTCCCTTTGCTCGGTCCAACCGGAGCAACAGGGACGCCCGGAGCGCGAGTAGGGGCCACAACCGTTTTCCCTTTGCCCTTCTTCCTCTCCAGCGTCCGGCCCTCTTGCCATTCGTCTTGGAGGTCGAAGCCTCTCCTATCAATATCGCCGGCACCGACTTGTGGGTCGTTGCCTTGTATTGGGCTAGCATGTTGAGCAACTCATGAATAGACTTCTCAAGTCCGTTCATGTTGGAGTTTACAACAAACGGGTCATAGGATGGAGGAAGCGACTGGAGGATCACGTCAATGTACGCGTCATTGTTAAGCCCAGCTTTAAGGTCCTCGAGTTTCTCCACTAGGGAGAGCATCTTGACCCCATGACTCTGTACAGACGCTCCTTCAGCGAGCTTGATGCCAAAGAATGCTTTTGTGGCGGCTGAAAAAATACAAGAAAATTTTAGCTATTTACACTATAAATATGTTGATTGTTCCACATTGAAAAGGTATAAACAAAGATTGAACACTTCCTCATTTGTCCCATATCGAAAAAACATAAAGAAGTTGAAACTATTTACATTATAAATATGCTCATCGTCCCACATTGAAAGAGTGTAAACAAAGATTGAACACTTCCTCATTTATCCCACATCGGAAAAAACATAAAGAAGTTTAAACTATTTATACTATAAATATGTTCATAGTTGCTTTGAATAATTATTCATGAAGCAATTGCCTATTTTTTTTTTTGGTACTTTTTTTTTGTATATTTCACTATATTATTTTTTGGTGGAATAATATTATTAGTTTTTAATTTATTTTTTTAAATCAAAACTGGGTCAACTGGATCCCAGGTGGATCGATTTTTGACCAGTTTTGACCGGTCCACACCGGTCCGTTTGACACCGGTTTTATACCGGTAACCCGAATCGGACCCTTGGCCGGTTCCAGGTCGAACCGGCCGGTCTGGTCCGGTTTTAACAACATTGATTATAGTTTAAACTTAAGTTTTCATGTTTATTTATTTGAGCGTAGTTGACAGTATTGATTTATCATTATTTTTAAGTTGTACTAGTTATAATGTACAGAATAATCCATTTCTTTCTGTAGGATTAACAACTTGACAAAACCATTCTTACAAATTAATGTTCCTGTATTTCTGTAAGGTAAATTACAGCTACATCCTTTGAAATTTGGCAAAATTACAAATACCCTTTCGTTGTTTGAAAATTTACAAATACCCCATGATTTAACAGTCGTTTAACAATTAGCTCAATCTGTTAGTCTCCGTTAGGTTTTCATCTATTTTTATAAAGAACTGATCAAAATATCCTTTTGCACTATAAATTATAATTTTAATTAATTTTTTAAAAAATTTGACATTTTTATATGGACTAAGTGGAAAATTTTTGTATACTTTTAAAAAAATTTCATCCCACATCGTCTATTTTTAAAAATAATTTTTATTTTTTTATAAGAAAAAGAAAAAATTACATCAGGGGCAAAATTGATAATTTCAAGCCTCCATCCAAAGATTACATAATTTGGGTAAGTTATATTTTTGGTCCCATAAGTGGACCTTTTTCCAATTTTGGTCCATACTGTACACAATTAACACATTGCATTTTATATGTGTATTTGTTTTTTTCTAATTTCAGGACCAAAGGGGATTTTTTGTTTAAATACTTACGGTTGATGCGAATTCCATTAAGTGGCTGTAAATTTGGAGGAAAAAATTGGTGGAAAAGGTTTATTCCTTTTTTTTCTTCATATAAATAGCTTATTGTTTGTAATGGATTATAATGTAACGAATTTTAATGTAATATATATTATATATGTTGTTATCTTAATAATGACTAAATTTTCATTAAATTCAAAAGTAGGAACTGCGATTATCAGAACCAAATTCAGAATTTTCATAAACATAGATGTATTAAAAAAAATTAGATGTTGATCAATAATTACAAAATATTGGAACCAAATATACATTTTACCGCCTTTTCCATCAATTTTTCCCTACAAATTAATTTACAGTCACTTAAAGGAATTAGCATCAACCATAAAGTATTTAACATAAATCCACTTTTTGTGCTGAAATTGAAAAAAAAATGTACATATGGGATGCAATGTGTTAATTGTGTACAGTATGAGACTAAGATGAAAAACAGGTCCACTTATTGGGCTAAAAATGTAATTTACGCACATAATTTCATCAAATATCATGGGGTATTCGTAATTTTTTAAATAATAAAAATGTATTCGTAACTATGTTAAATCTCAATAGAGATCGTTGTAATTTACTCTTTTCTGTAATCATAATCTCAAAGTATGATTAAAATTATTAATTAGGGTGAAGATATTATTTGTATACGAGTTCAAATTGGAAACTAGATAAGTTTTTCAAGAAAATAGAACTTAATCTTGTCTGTATTCTCATTGAAAAACAAAGACTTTTCAAACTGGGAAGAAAAAGTACATTGATTTAATAATATAATTCTTCCTCGAAAAACGATAATCCGCTTAGCTAGTCTTCAAATTTTATAATCACAAATATGGGAATTTTGTTTTTTACTTTTTGTTTTCTTTTGCAATCTTTTATTATATTCTGGCTATATTTTTAAAAAAAATCTGAAAATATTTTATGGATTGAGTGGATAATTTTTATATCATTTTTTAAATTTTTTCATCTACCTCGTCTGTTTTTTTAAAATATTTTTTTTAAAAAAAATACACAATGACAAAATTGATTATTTCAAGCATCTATTCAGGGATTACATAATTCATCAAACATCAGGAGGGGATGTTCATAAATTTTCAAATAATGAGATTCATAATAATGTTTATAATTATATCAAACTTTAAGAGAGCTTATTGTAATGTACCCTTATATTTCTGAAATCTGAATCAAGCATAAATAATAATAATAATAATAATAATAATAATAATAATAAATAAATAAATAAATAAATAAATAAATAAATAAATGTGTAACTTTGTCAAAGACAACCTGCAAAAAATAATGTGAAGGTTAATCAGAATACACATGATGGCATGTGCATTTAGCCCTTCTGATTTCTCCCAATCCAGCTAGTAAAGCTCTATACACACTGCAAACTCAGTTTCTGCTGCTCCATCTTTTATTTTTCTACGATGATGGATACTTTTAAATTGAATATTCAATCATATATAATATTTTCAAATACTCTTCAAATACTTTAAAATCTATACAAATATACTAACAAAAAATTATTTTAAGAAGAAGTTCGTATTCGACTCTTTTCAGATACGTGTTGATATACATATCTGGCACTAATAAAATATTATATTATGCGGTAAAAGAATATAATAAATAATAGGATTAATTCACTTAGACCCCTCTAAAAATGCATAATTTCACTTTCCCTTAAAAAACTTTTAAAATTACACTTACACCCCTTCCGAAAATTTTCCATTTACACCTGACCTCTATTCGTTAAAGTATGGACGAAAAATGTTCATGTCAATGAAAATAATTATATAAATTTTCAATTTTATTTTTCATTTAATATTTTTGTGTAATAATTTTGTTCTTGTAAGGAAAAAATGGAATAATCTTGGCATCACTCCATATATGTACATTACATTTATCCCCTTATAAGTCAAAAATATACATGAAAATGTTAAATGACGAGAAAAATTGAAAATTTATGTAATTATTTTTGTTGACGTGAACATTTTCCGTTCAAACTCTAACGGATGGGGTCAGGTGTAAAATAGAGAATTTTTTTAGGGGGTGTAAGTGTAATTTTAAATCTTTTTTTGGAGGAAAGTGTAATTATGCATATTCAGATGGGGTCTAAATGTAATTAACCCTAAATAATATTATCATGAGTTCTCTAGTTAAAAAGTTTATATCATAATAAGTTTTTTTTCAAAAGTATATTGCATTGTTTTAATACTTTTGGCGTACGTATGATCCCAAACTTAATTTTTTTTCTTAAGTGACATTATTTTACCCTCACAAATTGCATATTATTATGCTATCTTTTCTTTATCTAAATAAATATATATGCTTTTAAAAAAACGTATCAAAGTTGTATGTACACAACTAATATCGGACCAATTGGAATTCTTTTCAAATTGGGGAAATAAGAGGATTCGGGGCCAAAGATACATTAATTAAGAGGAGAATTATACACCACTTGTATAATTTTTTTCTTCAAATAAGATAAATTTCATCTTTTTGTATATATAATGTATCTAATAAAAAAATAAATTGGATAACACTTTTTGTGTTTTGGTGAAAATAGCGCGAAATTTCCATGTTAATTTATAGGCAAAAATCTCATGTGTTATTTAAGGTACAACAACAAAATCCCTCTCCGTGTGTTTGACACGCGCGTGTTGTGAGAAGTTGCTTCATTTTTGTTATTTTTTGGGTTATTTTAAGGGTGTAAATATCCATTTTACCCCTTTCTTTGATATTCAAATATATTTAATAAATTATATACTATTAATTAATTTAAATCATATTTAGTTTTAAATATATTTTAGTGAATTAAATATTGTTGATTGATGAAACTATTATTTAGTTTAAATATCTATTTATGACATATATTAATTAAGTATCAGAATACCTAAAAAGCATATAAAAGTGTTAAAAGTTAAAAATTTTAAATAGGAAAATCACAATAGAAAAACTAATATGCTAAAATTGAATTTTTAAATTTAAATATTTATATAAATATAAATAAAATCAATTATAATATTTATATATTATTAACTAAATTAAATTATTATTTAGATTAAATATATTCAATAAATTATATTTATTTATAGAATATATTAATTAAATATTAAAATATCAAAAAAATATCCACCAAGTTTTTTAAGTAGTTATTTACTTTAAATAATATTGAAGTTAAAATTACCATTATATGTATTTAAAATTTAAAATAAAACTTTAAGTTTTTATTACTTTTAAATTTTCAAAAAGTTTAAAATAGTTTTACTTAATTTGTTTTAAAAATATATTTTTTCCAAAAATATGGTATTTTATATGTATATTTTATATATAAAATTTACCCAAAAAAAAGTACAAGCACTAAAAAATAAATAAATAAAAAGAAAAAAACTTATCATCTTCCTCGCCTCTGCTTCCCCATCTCCGCCCATTCCTCACCCTGGCTTTTCGTCTTCCCATTCTCCCTCCGCCTCTTCCTCCGCCTCCACCTCCACCTCCACCTCCTTTCATCCCTAACTAGCCCACCTTCACTTGCGCATTTGCCTCTACCTGCAAGGTCGTTCCTAAGGGTGGGCCACCTAGGGCGACGGCCCAGGGCCCAAACCTCGAGGGCGCCTCCACCCAGCCAAATTACCTTTCTACTATTATTATGAATAATTAGTTATGTAAAATAATTATTATATTCAACAAAAAATGCTACAAGAAATCAGGAATTGAAAGGACTCTTGCAAACGAACTTTTCACCTTTCTGCGTACTCTCTTATCAAATACTCTCAAGGATTCTCATAATTTGTTCAAAACTGAAAAGACTTTTTAAACGTCACTTCTCCACTGTTTTTGAAAAATCTACTTTCGGCTTGCTCTATCAAAGTTTTCAAGGAATCAGATAATTTATTTCACCCTGGTAAGAATTTAGCATATTATTTTGATGTTGAAATTATCCTAATGTTCTTCTTGCAGTACTGAGGACTATATGCCTCCTTTATTTATTTTTTTTCTTTCCAAAATTATTTGAAGTATTGATGTGCATCCAGTAATTATTGAAAATTTCCTTGTTGTATTATTGAACTTTTCCATTCATTTAGTTGCTTTCTATGTTTAATCAGTTGTAATGATTTTGTGTAGATGCTTTGTGCGAATCTCATAGATTTTAATTATTATTAATTTATATAATTATATTATTTGATCAGTTCATTTATTGATTGTAATTTATATTGATCGATTTGTTGTTTAATCAGAATATTTTATGAGTTTGACTATTTGAATTAGAGTTGGTTAATTAATTTATTTAATGAGTTTGACTATTTAAATTAGAGTTGGTTAATTAACTTATTTTATGAGTTTGACTATTTAAAGTAGAGTTGGTTAATTAACTTATTTTATGAGTTTTGACTATTTTAAGAATTATTATATACTGATTGTACTTTTTTTTTGAGATTCTTGTTAGTAATGAATTGTAATTATTTTTTACCTTGTCTTTTTTGCAGGTTACATACATTCATCATATAGCATTCTAAGGTTCGATTTTTTTCTCCACCACAATTCTATTGATTTACAAAATGCTACCTAGAAAACATGCATCTGGTCGACAAAAACGTAAACTTAGAGCTCAACGAGAAGAGTCGAAGAAAAAACAAAAAGGAGCTATATTGGAATATTTCAAAGATTTAGATTTTTCGAGTGATCCGAGTATGGGAGCAAGGGATGTGAATGGCACTTGTATTGAGAGTGCTAATTATTTAACAGAGCATGCTAATGAGGAAACTGGTGATTCGAGTGAGCCTAGTAGTTTACAAAATGCGTTTGAAAGTGAAAGCATTAATGTGATGAACAACCATCTTCTCGTGTAGATATTTCTGATCCTAGAAATTGGAAAAATCTTGACAATAAATCTAGGGACATTTTGGTTGAAAAAGGGCCACCAAATATAGAATCCAATCTTGTCTTTCCTTTAGAAAAGAACTCTAGGAATTTTTCACATGCTTATTATTCGAGAAAGTTGAAGAATGAGGAGAGTATGGAACGGAAATGGTTGGTTTACTCAAAACATGTTGACAAAGTATATTGTTTCTGTTGTAAGTTGTTCAAATCAAATAACAATGTCAGTTTGTTGGCAAATAATGGATTGAATGACTGGAAGCATCTTAGTGAAAGGCTCGAAAAATATGAGAATAGTGTTGAGCATATGACAAACATGAAGACCTGGAATGAGCTAAGGGTAAGATTAGACAAGAATGAAACAATTGATAGTGATTCGCAGAAAGAAATTGTAAAAGAGAAGGAGAGTTGGAGACAAGTTTTGACAAGAATAATTTATGTTGTCAAATGTCTAGGTAAACATAATTTGGCTTTTCGAGGGTCCAATGGAAAGCTTTACCAAGATGGTAATGGTAATTTTTTGGGAATGATTGAGATGATAGCAGAATTTGATGTGGTTATGCAAGATCATTTTAGATGCATTGTGAATCGTGAAAGTCATTATCATTATCTCGGTAACAAAATTCAGAATGAGTTGATTTTCCCTTCTTGCTGATGGTATTAGAAAGTTATATCATAAGGGTCATTAAAGAGACAAAATATTTCTCCATAATTCTTGATTGTATGCCTGATATGAGCCATCAAGAACAAATGACTCTAGTAGTGTGGTGTGTAAATATGTCAAATAACAACATAAAAGGGGAGGAGTACTTTTTAGAGTTTTTTAAGGTGGATGATACATCTGGGTTGCGGCTTTTTTGTGAATTATTAGGTGCATTGAAGTCTCTTGATTTGAATGTTGATGATGTGAGGGGTCAAGGTTATGACAATGGCTCAGGCGCTGGCCTCACAACAAATATAACTACACAACTCAACGTACATCCGACCACTCCGCTTATTTTGTCCATGGAGTAGGCTACATCGCGAGGGGGAGGATGCTTCAATTTTGATAATTTCCTGGTGGATGATTCGGGTTTTCTGAAAGAGGTGGAACTGATATGGCGCCACAATATCCGTGTTCTCAGTTACTAGGAAACTCAAGGCACTTAAGATGGTTTTCCGGCGTATGAGGCGAAGTAGAGGAGACCTCTCTAGGAATGTTGTGGAAGCGGCACTCTTGCACGAGGTTGAGAAATTCAGTCGCCTCATCTATGCTATGGCGGTAACGACTGAGTTCCGCATGGTGCGCCAGCGTGCCAAGCTCCATTGGCTTAAAGACGGCGATCAGTGCACTAAACTATTTTTTCAAAAGCTTGCGATGCAATGGGCCAAGAGACTGATTAGCCGCCTCCACTCTACGGCGGGTGTCCTTCTGGAGGATCAGGACCTCATTACACAAGAGCTGGCAGCATGGTATGAAGGGCTGCTTGGTGGTACCCCTCTCAACCGCCCCTTGCGGCTACAGGAGTATCAACAGTTCTTCACGGGACGGGTTACGGAGGCCGAAGCCTCCCAGGTTACTGTCACGATATCGGCAGAGGAGATTCGAAGGGGCTCTCTTCTCTATTGATGATGATAAAGCGCTGGGACCAAATGGATACACGGCATGCTTCTTCAAAAAGGCTTGGCCCATCGTCGGTGCTGAGGTAACGAAAGCGGTGCAGCACTTCTTTGTGAACGAGAGGCTGCTACAGCAGATCAATGCTACGTTCCTCTCGCTTATCCCCAAAGTTGAGGCACCGGCCTCGGCAGCGGATTTCCGCCCCATTGCATGTTGTAATGTCCTCTATAAAATCATTTCGAAGGTATTAGTACAGAGGCTCCAAGGGCTGCTTCATCGTTTGGTGGATAACAGTCAAAACGCATTTACCGGGATGGAAAATTAGCGATAATGTCTTACTTGGCCAAGAGCTTTTGCATGGTTACAATCAGAAGCACATGCCCCCACGATGTATGCTGAAAATCGACATTCGGAAATCTTATGATATGGTACACTGGACTTTCTGTTGGCGGCTTTGCGTATATACGGGTTTTCGACGCAGTTTGTCTCTTGGGTGGAGCAGTATGTCTCTATGGCATCCTACTCCATTTTATTGCAGGGGCAGCTACATGGGTTCTTTAAGGGCGCGAGGGGATTGCATCAAGGCGATCTGCTCTCGCCGTATCTCTTTGTCTTGGTCATGGAAATGCTCCATGCTATTATCCGCAAACATATTTCCGAGACGAGTGTGTTCCGTTACCACTGGCAATGCGAAGATTTGGATCTCTTTATGTTGAGCTTTGCCGACGATCTCCTCTCGTTTTGCCATGCGGATCTAGCTTCTGTTAACACGCTCAAGAGGGCATTGGAGGAATTCGCCCAGCTCTCCGGACTACATGCAAACTCGGACAAGAGCTCCTTGTTCATCTCAAAATTGGCGGCTGAGTGGTATGCTGTGTTACAGGCGGAGGTGGGTTTTCTGTGTGGCCAGCTACCGTTTAAGTATCTAGGTGTGCCATTGTCCTCCTCGCGACTATCCTCGGCTGATTTGAAGCCCATTCTCGACAAGGTGGATAGCCGTCTTGCGGCTTGGGAGTTGAAGAAATTCTCTTATCCAGGGCGCATGCAACTTCTGAAGTCGGTCCTTGCTTCTTTCCATATCTATTGGGCTTCCGTCTTTATTTTGCCGAAGGGCGTTACTACACAGCTTGAGCAGCATTTCCGTAACTTTTTGTGGTCGGGCTGCGGGGCGAGGGGCACTCCACAGGTTTCATGGGCTGAACTGTGTTCGCCAAAGGCTGAAGGGGGATAAGGCCTCACCTGCATTTCTGATATCAATAGCGCCCTCATTCTTCGACTGCTTTGGGCGATTATTAGTAAGGCGGACAACTCCATTCGGGTGAACTGGATACTTACCTATCGTGTTCGGAATGATATGCTCTGGACGGTCCGTGAAAGTGCTGAAGAGGCGTCGCACCATTCTGCCGGCTCTCAAGTACGTAATTGGGATGGATCAACCTTCAAACTGTGGCTTGATCTGTGGTATGAGGAGGAATTACTAATCGAGAGGATGTCAGCAGGTCCCCGCACGTTGAGACTACCTATGGAGGCCCCTTTATCGATGGTGATCCTTGACGGTTCCTGTGAGATCTCCCGCCCGTCCACGGCGGAGGCGATGCGATTTATTGGAACTCCAGTGATGGCCAGTTCTCAACGGCTGCAGCTCTTGACCTCTTACGCCCGAGACGCTTGACTGTGGCCTGGTATTGCCTGCTCAGAGGCAAGTTCAAGATTCCCAAGCACAACTTCATCCTTTGGCTGGCCATTCGAGAGACTGACGACACTCGATCGACCGTGGTTCAGTCATCTAGAGACCTTTTGTTGCTTATGCAATCAGCCTGTCCTTGAAACCCATTCTCATCTCTTTTTTGGGTGTCCATTCTCGTCTAGATGCGTGACCCTGCTGCAGCGACGCGTGAGATTCTCATGGCCGAGGAAGGAGTGGAGACGAGGGGTCGACTAGGCGCGACGGCGTTGGCGCAGCAATCATCTCCTCAACATGGCGCATAGGGCCACCCTCACGGCCTTTGTCTACCAGGTGTGGCAGGAAAGAAATAAGCGGATATTTGCTAATCAGCGCTCCTCGTCGGATGAAGTGGTTAAGATAGTTCTCGAACAGGTCCGCCTTCGAATACTTAGTAGTGAGGTGCAGCCTTCGTTGCAAGCTTCTGTACTCTATAAACTTTGGATCATTGTCTGGTGATGAGTGCGTTTGTGCTCGATTGTACATTCTTTATACATATATGAAATTTACACTTCCCCAAAAAAAGGTTATGACAATGGCTCTAATATGAGGGGGAAAAGCAAGGGGTTCAAATGCGATTGCTTGAAATGAATCCGAGAGCTTTGTATATGCCATGTGCTTGTCATAGTCTTATTCTCACTCTTAGTGATATGGCTCATTCTTGTGTGAAAGCAGTTTCATTTTTCGGAGTTGTGCAACACACTTTTACATTATTTTCGAGTTCCACTAAAAGATGGAAGGTTTTACTTGATCACGTTTCTGGCTTAACTGTGAAATCGTTGTTCAATACTCATTGGGAAAGTCGAATCAAAAGTGTTAAAGCTATTAGATTTCAAGCTTCTGAAATACGATCAGCTTTGGTGGAGTTACATAGGACTTGCGAGGATGCCATGTCAAAGAGTGAGGCAAAGAGTTTGGCTAATTCGTTTGAGAGTTTTGAGTTTCTACTTGGTATTGTTATTTAGTATGACATCCTATTTTGTATCAACATGGTGAGCAAGAAGTTGCAATCAGAATCAATGTCCATTGATTCTACCATTGAACAGATAGAGGGTGCATTAGCATTTTTTGAGGGTATAGAAAAACTAGGTTTGCAGCTAGTATGAATATTGCTAAAAAACTTGCTTTTGATATGGATGTAGAACCTACTTTTCTAGTGAAGCGTCATGTATTGAGGAAAAAATAGTATGATGAAAACACTAATGATGAAGATGTACGATCACCTGAGGAGGCATTTGAATATGATTATTTCAATGTCATTACAGATATGGCTATTGCATCACTGAGAAACAGGTTCGAGGAACTAAAGAAATTTGAAAGCATCTTTGAATTCTTACTTGATTCGAAGAGGTTGAAGTCATTGGATGAGTGTGAACTATGGCAGTGTTGTAATACGTTTCACAGTACCTTTTCTCATGGTGATAAGTCCAACGTTGATTTAAATGATCTTTATTTAGAACTCAAGATTCTCCAAGAGACTTTGCCGAATAAATTTATGTCAGCTATAGATATTCTTGAATTTGTCAAGACTTTGGATTGCTTTCCAAATGTTTCTATTGCTTGTCGAATCTTATTGACTGTGCCTATGACTGTAGCGTCGGCTAAAAGGAGTTTTTCAAAGTTGAAACTGTTGAAAACTTACTTGAGATCATCTATGTCGCAAGAAAGATTGAATGGTTTGGCCATTTTGTGCATTGAAAAGATATGTTGGAAAGATAGATGTCGATTCCATGATTTTATGATTTTGCTTCTAGGAATGCTCGACGACTTAATTTTTTGTGATTATAGGTTTGTTGCAAGTCAATTACTGATTATTTATGTTTTATTTTGTATTTTAATATTCTTACTTTGCTTTTATCATTTGCTAATGATGTTCACATTTGTCTTGTGAATGCAGAGATGACAATCTGATCATATTCATGTTTTGTTGCTGCTACGTGTCAGTCATCCTCTTGCCACTCTAATCTTGTCCTAGTTTGTTGGGTGCTGGAGCTTTTACTTGGATGGTGCTATTTCTACTTGACTTAAGGCTACGTGTTGCTTCCAAGTATTGCTTCTTACATCAAAGTTTGTAAGTCGAGCTAGTAATATTATTTACTTGCTATCATATTGCTACTTTCTTGTGCTGCTTTTTTTTTGGGGGGTTATGGCATAGTATTTGTTAAAGCATTGATCAGCTAAAATTACATTAAAGAAGGTTACAGCCATGAATTAACTATTTTATATATGCTTCGTTAGGGATCTTTTTTTTCTTTCTCGCCCTAGGGCCACAAAAAAGTCAGGAACGGGTCTGTCTACCTGTTGTCGTCTTCTCATCTCCCCCTTCGCCTCTAGGTCGTTCATGGATCAGTGTGACGGTTGGGTTAAATTCATTTTGACCCCCTGTGATATGGGAAAATATCAAAAAACCCCCCTATGAAAATTTAAATATCAAAAATCACCCTTATGTTGTCAATAAATATTCACACTGCCCCCTATTCAACTTGTAAGTATTTTTTAGAAACAATGACTAAAATACCCCTCACATATACCTATAATTACCTATAATATACTTATTATTATATTATTATTATATTTATATTTATAAGAATTATTAAAAAAATAATTAACACCCCCACCCCCACGACCGCCTCCCCCCTTCCCCCACCCCCTTGTCGACCCCAGCAGAGGGGCCGGCAAAGAATTATTAAAAAAAATAATTAACACCCCCCACCCCCACGACCGCCTCCCCACACCCCCTTGTCGACCCCAGCAGAGGGGGGCGGCGATGCCGGCGCCCCGTCGCCCTCGAGGTAAGGGCGACCTTAGCCTCAGCCTCTGGGTGACGCCGGCGTCGCCCAGAGGCGGAGGAGGTCTGGGTGATGGGCGTCGCCCGTCGCCCTTTTGCAAGCCGCCGCCGCTGTTATTTTTTTTAAAATTAATTTTAATTAATTACTTATGTAATTTGAATTATATTATATTATATGGGGTTACTATAATATATATAACATTATATATGAATAATATTTTATTATAAATAAATATTTCTTTACTATTTTAAGACTTATTAAATTAAATATATTATATATATATATTAGATTGGTCATGCAGTAGAAGAGAGGAGGGCAAAAATATCAAGAAAAGTCACTTTTCAGACCACCAGCCGCGGTCAAAGCGCGTGTGACACCAACTCTCGTCTCAGGAGGTTTTTTGAATTTTGCTTCACATCACAAGAAGTGTAATTTATACTTTAATTTTCATAGGGTTTTTTTTTTAACATTTCCAATATTACATGAGGGTCCTTGTATTTTTTTCAATATATATTACATATGTATTATATGTAATTGTATATGTGTATATATAATACAAAATGTACTTTAAAAATTACTTAAAATTTGAGCAGTTGATTTTGTATTATTGAAAATTAATGGTTATTATAAGTGTATAACGGACAATTCCTTAAAAAGTTTAACACCATTGACAATAATTAACGAAAAGAGGGACTATACATTATTTCAAAAAGCGCAAAAATAAAAATTATGCTATAAAATTAAACACACGGGGATTTTAAGCTTAAGAAATAAAATAGGGGGCTTTAGCTATTATCCTAAAAAAAATAAAAAATACAATAAAACTCAATCAATTTCCAACTCATCTCACATAGCAACACGTATCCATAGTCCATACATATGATGACAAAAACTAATATGCAAAAATATAAGCGCATACACTGAACTTGGTGTGACTCAGAAAACGGTAAGAGAATCCAAATCTCAATAAAAATGCGAAATGCTGACAACTAATGTGTTTGGTTTATATAATTTTTTTTTATGTTCTATATTAATATATAAAGAAAATTTATTTTTATTCACAAAGAATGGTCATTTACACCGCAATATGAATTTTTTATTATATCAATAATACCTCTAAGTTAGTATTTTTTTTCTCTTTTTTTTAAAAAAAAATTGTAATGTATTAATTTATATATATTTTTTTTATTTAAAATAATATATTTTAAAACATGAAATATTATTTATGAGATTCACTTAAGAATAATATGTCATGTGTATTAGTTAATTAAAAATGAAAGGCTAATCTCACTGGCAGACATGTGATACGTAATTTAAGGGAAGCACAGCAACAAAGAGGCGCAAGCCGCTTTAGGTTTCGGCCCCATAGCTCGCGCACAATCAAGACATAAAGAAGAAAAGCTACTACTACAAAGCCACATCAAAACATTCCCGTCAATGAAACCGCCCACCTTCGTCTCTTTTTGGTCTTTCTTTCTGTTAACAAGTCTTTTCACATAATGTCATGCTCAGTGACAATCATTCAAATTCATATTTGGACTATCATGTAATCGACAACGTTTTTTATTTCTAAAACTGTGCACCATTCTTAACTTTAAAATGACTCGATCTTAAATGAATTTGAAATTCAGTATAATGGTATATGATATGGTTCAGAACGGAAATATGATGGAATTGAAACAGTGTAAAATGGAATCATTCGAACAGGTCGAAAGGATTTTGTATTGTGGATTTGAATTTTGAAATCCTTAATTCTAAATTCACCAATCATATGCTGGGTATAATTGAATTAATTTGTGTTTGGATCTGATTAGACTTGGTTCGGGTCAATTTTTTTTTTTTTTTTTGGTGATGTTGCCAGAGTTAATAGTTTTAGGAATAAAATTTGAACCAATAATGATTCAAATGGGGTGGTATTGTTCTTTTAGGATTCATTTAGTTCAAATGGGTGGAAATGAGAAAGGGAAAGGGGAGGGCAAGGGCAAGGGGAAGGAGGAGGGAGGGAAACAATAATAGTTTACAAATTATTTTGCATGATTGAAGGGTGAGTAAATATTAAATACTTCCACTTATTTGGTACGAGAGAAATAGATTGAGAATAAAAGACTAATTTTTGTAATTTTACTATTTAACCATTTCTCTACATTTTGTATTAGAAAATAAACAAATTAATATTATACTAATATAATTTTAGTATATCAAATGTTTTAAAAGCCTTATTAAAAATATATATATCAAACAAGAACAATAATATTTCTTATTAATAAAAATATTTATCAAAACGAATATTGTTCATTTACTATAAACTATTCAGCTTAAATAAAATAAATTACTATCAACGCCCTCAAATAAAGAATCCAAATCTTTACACGATAAAGGAGAAAAGAATTGGAAGAAATTAAATATATATATGGGCAATAGAGTAAATAAAAATAAAATATGTATTTTTTTGTCTTTTTGGCCTTATACTTCCACTTTTCCGCCCAATTTCGAACGGAAACAAAATTAGACTCCAGAGGGGTTCATATACATCCAATTTTAATTCCCTTTCATCTCTTCCTTCGAACCAAACACTAAACTTTTTCTTACATCCCCTTTTACTTCTACTTCTCCTATACTTTCAATTTTCCTCCCAACCAAACATACTCTTAGTAGTTTTAAAATTAGACTCGGATCGGGTTCGGCCAAACCTAAACTGATCAAGTGGCAAGTGTATTAATGATAAGTGCAATACACTTGCCATTTAATCGGTGTAAATTTAAAAAAAAATGACTAATCACACAACAAATATAGCACACTTGCTCTGTAATTGATTTGATTCAACCACACCTGATTAAGAGAAGAATTTTCCTTTATAAAGATAGTTGAGGAAAAGATCATGATTTACAATCAAGATTAAAGAGGTTTAACTAAAGAAAGCAGCCCATCTAATCCCCAAAATGCCCTTGGAGGCATAATCACCACTCAAGGAGAGGTATAGGCAAGAAGATAATATACCTCCGTCTGTCATTTTGCAACGCAGGTTGTAAATACCCCTTGCATTCTCCACTCAGAGGGCACTTTAGGCAGAAGAGAAGAAAGAAAGACACTGAAAGATATGCTCTGGGGTGTGTACAAATTATGGTGCTATAGGCCAACTCGAAATTTCCTTATAAACTGATTTTGTTACATCATTTTCATTTATGTTGTGAACAATTTGGTTTTGCAGTGTCTTAAGACCTCAATTTAATACAAGAAGGCATCTGGCATCATCACTAAACTACGCTTGGCAAACGACGGGGGAACTTACTACTTAGACGTATTCGTGTTGTTGCTGCTGAAGCGCGACAACGTTGATAAAATTTCGGAGAACTGTGGACGCTTTGACGGGCTATTGTTCCAGCATTTTATCATCAGTGATCGCAGGATCTGTGGGCAGGACTCAGGAATTTCCGGCCTGAGCCCACAGGCTGCAATTCCAACTGCAGCCTGCACTGGTGAATATGCAGAATAAGCAATCTCACCAGTTACCATCTCCCATATTATCATCCCGAAACTGTATGCATTGCTCATCCATGTCTCAGTGACGTTCTCGGGATCGCCCGAAATGATCTGTTACGAGTGGGGAAGAGTTAGACAAGGAAAATGATTTTATCACATTGATTGTACAACGGCTCGGATTAAAAGAAAACACAGCCTTGTTAACTTTAGTGAAGTGGTTTAGGAAATTTACGGGAGTCCATAATTAGTCATTATGCCTTGAACGAAAGCGATAAAATATAGTTAGCAGAAGAACAATCATCATGGGAACGACACAAACACCTGCCCAACAACTCCACCATATTCAGAAAGACATGGAATTATTTCCTTCAGAAGAAACAGATTATGAATACATGACATGTAGTTCTATGGCACAAGTTCAAAGTAAAATACCTGCATGCATCAACCATTATATTAATAGAGTAACAATAAGAATATAAAAGTTTGATTTTACACTAGTAATAGGCAAAATCTTCCATAATATGATATCTGCACTAGAAAATCTTTCATCCAGAGCCAAAAGGAATTTTCTCCAAATTACATCACATTTACTATGTCTAAAACAAAAAACAAACATAATTTATCGTTCTCAACGCATTCCTCAATACCAATCCGAAATACTTCCACCCCAAAATGACTCCAAACATAGCCAAGAAAATGCATCATGTGAACACGAGGCACGATAACTATTTAACTAATTACTTTCTACACATCATATGGAAGGCTATAGTTGATGCTAATACTTGAAACCATAAAAACCTATGACAAATCAAAGTAAATCGAGATTTCACCTAAAGAAGCATCTAATAATTTCAGGAGAAATTCACAGAGTGTAGGTATTCCTGGAAGGAAAACTAGTCGAACCAGGATACCAAGAACAGTATGCTGCTGTATTTTAACATGGCTTGGAGATCCCCAAGAATAATGAGAGTCCAGTGTTTAGGAAATTGATTCAAAGACCTATAATGTATACTGATGATCTTTATTTTCACAATCTGAACCTCACTGCACCCTCATAAACTTGCAGTTCAGAATATTACAATTGCTTCAGCCTTCAAATATCAGCCCATTTCATCCGGTAAGACGGTGGGTTCAATTACTATACCAGTTTCAATAAAAAGTTACCAAGAAATTGAATTTAATATCAATCAGTATATATGAACAAGTTAATATTAACTCGCAACAAGAGATGCACCATATAAGAGAACGTATGGAAAATAGCTGCAGTGGTAATGAATCAGACATGATACACAGAATCAAGAAGGGAACAAACCTCTGGAGCAAGCCACCTATAACCATCAGTTTCATACTCCATAGCCTCACCAACACTCTTGCAAGCAGCAACTATTCCCATATCCCCCAAGCAAGCATTGCCGCGTTTATCTAATAAGATTCTCTGTGTATTCAAGTCCCTATAGGGAACTCCATGATCGTTCGTGAACTTAATCCCCTCGGCAACATCCGTGACAATCCTCAATATGTCTTTTGTCTGAAGCTTCTTATTCTTCATTATCAATTCATGAACAGACCCTCCTTCCATTAACTTGGTCACAACACATAACCCGTAATTCTCGTCAACACAAACCCCATGAAACTGTAACATATTCTTGTGCCCACATGTCATCAGTTCCAACAAATCTTTCCTCAGCTCAAACTCATAGGCATTTCCTTTATCACAACCCTTGAGCTTCTCAATCCCAACTCTTTTACCCTTATACACTCCCTTAAATGTGCTCGGTCCAATCTGATCTACAATCTCAACAGCATCATAACTCAGCAACCACTTCCCAATCTCATCTTTCCCCGAAATCACAGTTTGCCACTCATCCACAGAAACCACTATGGAGTCATTGGGCAAAGGTACTTTCAGCTGAAGTTTCGAGTCCGAATTCTCTCCTCCATTTCTGTAGTTCTGGTCACCGCCAGAATCCTCTTCGATGTCTCCAAGATCCCTCCCCTTAGTGCTCTCCTCTTGGCATCCGCAAAGTCCAAATGGGAGCTTAATGGAATTATTTTTCGGCTTCTTTAAGGCCAATTTAAGTGCATTCTCGATCCTGGATTTGAACATTTTCTCCTGGCCCGACTGAACTAACAGCACAACAATTCCCAGAGTGAACCCCTTCTTCTCGAAGATCTGTAACTTTTTACAACAAATCGAAGAACTATCGAGTGCCCCCGACATGGCTGGCCATGAAATAGCAGAGTTACAAGCAAATGTAAGCTTAAACACTGAGCCATTGGCATTCACTTCTTCATCAGACAATTCCTGAATCATTATCGCTGGCTGGTCCTCTACCGATGCTTGCTCTATCAACTTTATGTGTAAAAACACATCTTTCATCTCAAAACCCGCTTGTGCATAGCTGTAAATCAGAGGAGAACTAATTCATTTCAACCCAGTGTTCAAATTCGACTTCGGGAAAGGAGAAATTAGACAAGAGAAATAAAAACAAGAAAAAAAAAAAGAAACAAAAAATTCATTTCACCTGAGTGGCAAAGAATCGTAATGCTTGCGAAGATTTGAGACCAATTTCTCCGGAAGTTGGCTGCCCGGGTACAACTGCGTCAAGCTCCGTACAACACTACCCCAAACCTGTCTCCGGCAGCTCGACGGTGTGGACGCCGGCGGCTCACGAGCCGAGTCGAGGTTCAAAGTGTTCTTCAACGAGGCGATGGCCTCCGACACATTGCGACTCAGCTTCTGGAACCGTTTCTGCAGGGCGGAGGACTCTCGAAGAGCAGCGGCGGAGGAAGAGGAGGAGGAGGATGAGGAGGCGGAGGAAGACGAAGATGGGTTGTTCTCCGGTGGGCACTCGGATCTGTCCTGGGTTCGCATTAGCACTTGCTCCACCATGTCCTCGTCGGTACTTGCCCGGCTCGACCAGCACTCTAGAGCCGCAGCCATGGCTACTACGCAGGGATTGACGGAGAGCACCTTAATGCTACTGAAATAGGAGGAGAGAGTTTTGAAATGCTGCCATTGTCTCCGTCTGACATGGAACAGAATGGCGTGTATGTATATTATCACATCAAAAAGATTAAAAAATTATTATATATAAAAAGGAAGTCTGAAATTCAGCAAAATGACTGTATTGAGAGGGTAAAAGAACATGGGAAGGGTTGAGTAACTCTCATGTGTTGGCCGACCCCCTCAAGCTCAATCGATGAACTTGATGTTATGAGTTCGAACTCTGTTAGTATGAATGTTGTTTCATTTATGAGTTCGAACTCTGTTGGTATGAATGTTGTTCCATTTAACAGTAAGTATAATTTTATTTTATAGTAGGTGATTAACATAAATAAATATAATTATTATTAAATTATTAAATATAAAATATTTAATATGAATAATTATACTAAATTTATTCAAAATAAATAATAATTTATTGCTTCACCTAAAAAAAATAGTTTCATGTGTTTGATTTTTATTAAATCTATGGGTATTTATTTCATTTCATATTTTTATTATAATGTGAGTTTATTGATCGAATTTATATTATCGATATATATATATATATATAGCAGAATAAACTTTGACTGCAATTAAGATAATTTTGACTCAATACTAATTTCTAATAATTTTGAATTTTTTAAATATAAATAAAAATCACATTGGTTGGAGATTTTATTTAAAATAATTAAAAGTTTACTTCGTATATCTCCAGGATTATAGTTCAATTTTTAATTGTTAAAAAAATCTTATTTAAAAAACATCATCTATTTTAAATATCTTAAATATTTATTTCGTATATATTCAAAATCTTATCTCCAATACTATAATTGAATTTTTTAATTTTTAGGAAAACATAGATTAGAAACACCACCTATTTTAAATGTATTTTATATTTATTTTGTATTTGTATGAAAGTTTCATCTCTAAGATTATAATTCAATTTTTTAATTGATAAGAAAAAATCTTATTTTTTAGAATATATCTAATTTAAATATCTTAAATATTTCTTTTTTATTTATTCAAAATTTTATCTTCAAGATTAAAATACTAATATAATTTGTATTCATCTTTAAATAATTTTATATGTTCGGATTAAGTTTTATTTGATATTAATTCAATATGTATTTATCTTAATTGATTTTATTTTAAAATTTAGTTCTATTTATTAACACTAAAAAATATCCAAACTAAATTAAAATCTTAAAATATTTTGTATCCAAACCAAAATTTCGATGACCTAATGATAGTGTCTCCATCATTTTTGTATTTAACAAAACAAACACTACAAAAAAATGGGCAAATTTATTTAATGCAAAAAAAAAATCAAAATTGGTGTGTTTCCACACCAATTTCGTTATTAGGCAAAAACGGGGTTTGTAACCCCGTCTGTTGAAGAGATGGGATTACAAACCCCGTTTTTATCGCATGTGTGTCAGGCATCTTGCCTGAGCACTTTTAGAGAGACGGGGTTTGTCTCTTTAAAAGTCCGTGAAGGTTGGTCAAAAACCAGTCTTCACATGCATGCATCTCATCCCCTTTAATGCATGCGTTTGTGTATATATATGCAAATCAGTCCGAGATTATCTCTTACATTCGGAGAAGAAAATATTTTCAGTGTGTGTGGAGGGGAAAATTTCAGTGTTTTGAGCGGGAGTCGACGAAAATTAATTGGAAAAATTGCAGTTGCGATTACAGTATTTTACATTATATAAATTTTATTTTGCTCGTTTTTGTTGTGACGATTTTTTTTTATATTTTTTTGTGAAGATATGACAGATCAAAACAATATTATTCTCATATTTTATGGAGGTCAACGAATTGAGTCATATGATTGTGTGGGTTATGATCGTCCGACTTTCCGATTTATGAAAATATGTCGTAGTACTACATTTGTTGAACTAGAGTCGATTTTGTTCGAACAACTTAGACTCCGTAGGGTTGATTATAAGTTACAAATATATTTTAAGTACACAAGCTGTTGTGGTGGCCGGTGGCGGGAGACAGTGTTGTTGATTAAGACAGATGAAGATGTTCAATTTTTTTTCAGTCCCACCAGTGGAAATTCGTATGTTGATATTTTTGTTGAAACAGAGATGATTTGTGAAAATATCATACAAGATGACCCATTTGTTGGTGATTATGAAAGAATCGGGTACGACCCGGGAACGCAACGGAAGCGTAAAAACGTTAATTTAAAGCATAAATTTAAAACGGGTTCAAAGGACTGTTCCCTTTGAAGTTCCCGGGCGTTTGGTGTTTGTCAAAGCATAAATACAAGAGGAGAAGATGCTGGACATGTGGCTAAACGATTAAAAACAAAAGATACATAAAAAAGTAAAGAAAACCAACCTTATGTTCGTTGCACGTAGAACCGATTCTAGCTTTGTTTCATTTTCTTCCTTGTTCCGTTCACTTGAGAGTCCAACGTACAACTCCTCTAAGTATTGTCCACACCATACTGAGGATATATCCTCTAAACTATTGCTAGATAGTAGTAGAGGAATGAAGAAGAAATAATTCCAAACTTAACACTATTGATTAGTGGTTATTGGAATGTTTAAGTTCTAATTTTGAATCCAATTCAATTAGAACCCAAAAAGGAGATTTTTTTCAGATTTTTCTAAGGAAAAAAACGTGGCTTGTGTTTTTCTTCAAGTGAGAGCAAGCTACAAAAATTGAGAGTTGTACGTATGTGCTAGTCATTCAATTTCAAATTCAAGACATGCATAAGTTATCCTAGATAACCTCCACAACCTCCACACCACTAAGCCACTCACATGCACTTGTGTAAGAGTTCTTCAACTTCTCATCTTGCATTCAAGTTGATGATTTTGACTTCAAATCATGGACCGATTTTGATCGGTTTTGATTTAATCAAATTAAATCAAGACCAATCAAGATCCATAGGTTCCAAATTAATCCAATTAATTTTAAACCTTATTGAAAGCCAAAACATTTATTTGATCCAATCAAATAAACTTAAGATTAAACACTAATTAATTGATCCAATCAATTAACTAAACCAAACCCTTTAAATTAATCTAATTAATTAAAAGGTGCTAAGCCCAAAATTAATTAATCCAATTAATTAATTCTTGAGCCATCCTTTAAATGGAATTTCCCAAATAAATGATCCAATCATTTATATTCTCCTTGAATTAATTTAATCCAATTAAATTAATTCGTTTCTTCTAGAATTAATTCCAAATTAATTCTACCAATCCCATAGTGATTTGTGTGTGACTCATTAGGTTTACCCTCAGCTAGACTTGGGCTTGTGTCCAACACAATTGGTCAATTAAATCCAATTTATTTAATTATTTTTCAATTAACCATTAATCGAAAAACACCCGTCACCATGGGTGGCCGTCTAGCAACGGTCCATGGCACTAGAGACTAGGTGAATGTTGGCGTGAACATTTGGGCTCCCGAGTTCCATACGAGTACGGTCCTTCCATCATCCGTCTCCTGGTCTAAGTCTAGGGCATGGAATTGGGTGTCGGTCCCATCCTGGACTAGACAACTATGCTCAACAACTCGAGACATGTTTGCTCTATTAATCGACGTAGGAAACTATTCCCTACTCGACCAACATTGTGGCCACAGACTTAAAGAGCTTAAACCGTCTCAGAGCGCATAGGAGACTCGATGTCATATACTGACAGGTGACGGATCCTATCTTGGAATCCACCATCCTCAATACATATTCTGACTGCACTGGATAAAGCTTATAATGAACGTATCCCAGATACAGACATCTCTTGCTAGACCCTAGATACAACCTTCATATGCATGTGACTACCATGATTCCTCAAGTCCGAGGACTAATCTCGTACTATCGGGGTCGGGAATTCCAGTCATACCGACCAAGCCTCCAAGGCTTCCATATGACGATTCCCGCGAGTCAGTTCAATCAGCTAACACCCTTGTCAACCAACCCACTAATATTGCATAGACGTCCAACGTCTGTCGCCAATGAAATGTCCCCAATGAAACACGGCACTCATCCAATGAGTGCAATCCTTAGTACAAGTCTCTATAGGACCCTCGATGCTCTGTCTCGAGGTCCTCGACTTGGAACATTCAAGACCAACCCTTAGAAGTTGGTTTCATAGCTGCCATCCAATGCGCAATCCAAGTACATGGGTTATCCAATTGGTCTGTGGGCATTTGTTGTGACGTTAAGATGCCGTTTAACGTAATCAGTAAGCACAACAAACACATAGTGTCACGGATGAATACTTATTATATTCATCAAGTCAATAAAGATTGCTAAATAGTACCCAAAACCGCCAATCCAATTGGCTTTCTGGTCACCTATTCTAACAATCTCCCACTTGACCTAAAGCCAATCACCCATGTTGCTCAGACTTATTTGAGCATGAGTAATCTGCGATATCCAGCTCGGTCGCACGGGTCTACCTTATTTCTGCCAAGATGATGCGGTCCAACCGCACGTCACCTCTTCATACCATTGCTCCATGCAGATGGTACTGTCTAAGAATTTTCCTGGATCCGTGATGAGATCTCGGTCCTATAGCTTGTGCTACAGCCATGTTGTTATCCTCCAAGGTAACTACTGGCTAGCCCATGCTAGGCACCACACCCAACCATTGGATGTGGTTTTTCATCCAAACCACTCTCCGGAGCAACTTCTAAAGTTGCCATACATTCAACTTTCATGGTCCGTCATGGTGTCCCGCTTGAAATCTTTCCAAGCCACCACCTTACCATTAAGCCTGGATATATGTTCATACTGAGACTAGATATTATTCACATGATCCTGGAAGCTAGTATCGCTATAGCCTTCCAGAATCAACTCTCCATAGAACTTGCATTAAGAACACTTCTTTAATCCTTATTCAGGTATTAAAGACTGTTCTCAATAACAGTTTACTACCTTCTCGGTATACACCCGATTTCTGTCGTTACGCCCAAAGCATACAACATCAGGTCCAATGCACCAAACAACATACCCATGTTGCCTGCGGCAAAGACATAGGGGATGTAAAACATCTGAGCTTCCTCATCAGCCAACCCTGACTGAGTCGTGGACAGCTTAACCCTATATATAGGAATCCAATTCCTTTCATGGAGAATTGCGTGAACAACGTTCGTGTTTCAGTGTTTCTTAACATCTTAAATTCATTCCAAATAAATAAGACGTTACACACTTAAACACTAGGAACATAACTAAACTCCCACTAACCCTCAAAGCTCGTTACTGATCAAGTCATACCCCCCATGAACTCATCAAAACGAATATTCCAGTTACATAGAGTTTCAAACCTAGTTTGAATTCCATGTCGAATCACAGGACTCCAAGCCATTAATTCGATCCAATGTCCAACATTGCTTCTCCTTATGTCTTTTGGATTATAATCCAATTGACCGGACTGACCCAGAAACCTATACCTCTCATGTATCTAAGATATTCTGGTCATCCTTAGGAGAACTGGAATATAGTCAGTGAGTAAACTTGATTTCAAATGATGTTTGCAATATCGTACTGAGGTGTCGCTCTACTTGATTCCTCAAGGAGCTACTCCTCACACTGGTTATCCTCTGAAATCCAATTTCCCTTAGGACAACACATAAACCTGTGCAAACCTAGTTTGCCTCCCACTAGTCCCTTGACGTATGCAAGACCATTCTACATACTCAAGTACTTTGTAGGATACAGGCTTGCCATGCCATATCCAATATGGCGTCTGGGCCACGATCTTTAAAAAGTGCCATGTTTTACAACTTGGCCATTGTCTTAAGAACACGCCCTGATGGGCCAAGGTAGTTCAGTGAAAACACCGATCGAACCATGTCCAACAAGGTTCGATTCCTCCCTTATCAGAGACGCTGTTCAATTGTGGCGCTTCAGGGAGAATTCCACTGAGTGAGAATTCCATTCTCATTTAGATACATCAAAATCTCCCACTAAGTACACACCACTCGATCCAATCGAAGGTTAATTTTGCAACCAGTTTGGTTCCCACTTCAAATCTAATTCCCTGAGCCTTCCAAAGGCTCTTAGACTTGTGAACGCTTTACTGGTCTTGTGTATTCAGTGACCCACAGATGTCTGACTGGATCCAATCCAACAGACCACTAGCAAGCATACTTTGTCTTACAAAGAGCTTCTTGGCCATCTTCCTGCTCAAGAAGGACTTCTAGCAGGCTCAAATTGTCTATTTCTAGACTCCTTGAATCTACTAACCTCCTTATCCTATCTAGACGAATGTAACCTAGCTTTGCATGCCTGTGTGTTTATCTTGATTATCCATTTCATCATTTGTTTTGAGCATTCATAATCTAATTATGGGATAGTATTGAAACAATTATGCAAACAACCTAGCAGACAAGAATAATCATTCTTTGTCAAATAAAAGAAACTTTCATTGATAAAAAACATGTAATCCTTATTGTCCAACAATAGAAAAACATAATTTGATCATGCTAGGTTACATAATTGTGACCTATCAACTCTATCCTAACATGATCACTAATAGCTAAGGCTTACTAGTCCTATAGCTTCTATGGCAATAGCCCAGCCATTGCCTAGCTTCAAAATCATCTCCGTCTTAGCCTTCTAGTCCTTTCCATTACCTGTAAACCATTTGCAGATATGAGCTCTACAGCTGGTATCCAATACCCAAGAGTAGAATAATAATCATGTTAAAGCTCAAATCAAATGTACCTTGGTTGGAGAGGAGTTTAGGACACTCCCTCTTCCAATGCCCCTTTTCACGACAATATATGCAAACATCTTTTGCAATCCTTGACTGCCGAACCGTCTTCCTCTTTCCTTTGCCCATGCCCAGCATGGCAACAGGAGCACTCTGTGCGCTTGTAGTGGCTGATTCTGTCTTACCCTTCTTCCTCCTCCAGCGTCCGGCCCCTTTGCCTTTCGCTCTTGAGGTCGAAGCCTCCCCCACCAATACAGACGGCGCAGACTTTTCAATCATTGTCTCGTATTGGACCAACATATTTATCAACTCGTGAAGGACTTTTTCAAGCCCATTCATGTTATAGTTAACGATAAACGGGTCAAATGAGGGAGGAAGAGACTGAAGGATCACGTCGATGTACGTCTCTTTTCCAAGATCAGCTCGGAGGTCTTTGAGCTTCTCCACTAGGGAAAGCATCATCACTCCATGCTGGTGTACAGACGACCCTTCTGTCATCCTAGCTCCGAAAAATACCTTCGTCGCAGCATATCTAATATGCCGATCCGGTACCGCATAAACGTCTTTCATGCGGAGCATTATCGATCTGACATCATCCAGCCGATCATACTGTTTCTAGATCTCATTAGTCATGGATGCCAGTATGATGCTGCGGACCTTGCGGTTATCCTCTTGCCAGTTATTGAACGTCAAACGCTCTTTTGACGAGGACCCCTCCGGCAAGACCCGAGGAAGAGGCTTATCCAGAACGTAAGACTGGTTTTTGAAATATAGGACAATCCTCAGATTTCACAGCCAATCGTTATAGTTTGTTCCGTCAAATTTATTAGTCTCAAGAATTATAGCGAGTGGATTCTGAGACATCTACATTCAAAATGTAAAGCAGAAATTTAGTAGATTATTATAATATTGAATTCAAGTTAAGACTTAGTCTTTAGTCATTAACCCTCCCACTATTTCTTCACAAAGCCCACCACTCTCAAGTGGGGTTTTTGGGAAACCATTTCCTAGTGGGCTTGGAGTCCACAAACGCAATTCTCCATGCCCCGCTTTTACGATTCACATGGGAAAGGCTTTGTGGGAGGTATCCAATACCATTCTCATCCAATGAGATCCCCAAGATATGTTGCCTTGCTTCTTCACATGATCCCGAGGACTCCAAGAGAATCATGTTACTTAGCGTTAGGCTCGACCCATCAACCAAATCATATCTCAACTGTCACCCCCCACGACTCGTGAGACAGGGAAACAGGAGCATATTCCTTTGTTCATCACAATAGCACAACTTTCTTTCATTCCAAACGTGCCACGACTCGTGAGACCACGAATGGGTGAAAGTAGCTTTATTACTACATTGTTATGGATGGAAGGCTTGGAATAATCAAACCATTTCATTTAAATCCATTTTGGGCCTAATATTTACTTGGACCATCCAAGTGAGAGTTATAATGTTTATTAAGACCGAGACCTCATCATTATTAGTGTTTTGCATGCTCAAGTTTTAAACAGTCAATGTAAACAAATGCATTCCGAACACATCATATATCAAAGCATTAAAACATAAACACATGCAAAATAAGCCTAGCACGCCCCTGTTAGAATGATCACAAGCCCAATCCTAAGTGATCCACTGAGCCCGCAGTGGATCAATGGTCAAATTAGGGTAGGCCTACACTATTACAATTTTTACATCCCATTATCATTCTAATAGGGCCTTATAAAATCCTCCTTTGTTCTTCTTGACCTTCCACCGTGGGCTCCGTCCACCGGACCTTCATCTCCTTGAAAGCTTACATTAATAAAATAAAGCCTCACAACCTAATCTACTCTCATTTCAACTTAAAAGAAACTCCAACCATAAGTCGGGAGGAGTACATTAATAGAGAGGAAGAAAGCCTTATTATTACAAGGCTAAAAATGATAGAGAAGGAATAAAAACAAAGAGGCACGCAGGCCTCACCCAACAATAAATTAAATCATACATAGGCCAATGGGCTAGTGATCATCCTTATTGTTTATCAAATAAACAACAACAAAACACATTTATATCAAATATAAACATGCCAAGCATATAATACATCCCATGCATTTATAAATAGATATTCAATATCTAAAACAATAAACAGAATAAAATGCAGTAAATATCATATTAATAATGCAATTAAAAATATGGATATCAACAATACATTCAATGTACAAACAAGTTTTTTTTTTTTGTTTGAAAACCATTTCCAAAATAATCTAAAGCATAAAAAATAATTTTAGAAAAAACCAATTTAACTAAAATTAAAATACGCCAAAATTACTCACATTCATAAAACAACAGAAATCAAAAAATTGAAATTTTCACGAAAAACGATGCAAAACGGCCCAGACGTCCCAGATCGGCCGACGGCCGGCCGCACGCGCGTAGGCACCTCTGCTTGCGCTGCGCACGTGCAGCACTGCGCGCCCAGCGCACAGTGCACACCCGCGCGCGCATGCGCGCAGGCCGCCTGCCTGCACTGCCCGCCAGCACGCAGTGACTGGCCGACAGGCAACAACAAGCACAAGGCTGCTGAACGTTTTTCAATTTTTTTTTTTATTTTGTTTAAAATTTCTGCTGTAAAACTGAACTAAAAACATGCATTTACAGAAAATTAAATTCTCATAAAATGCATAGATATCCATAATTTCAAAAGCACAATTAACACATATTTTTATACATTTAATCATGCTAGAAAAACCATAAAACATGCTTTCCAAAAGCATTTAAAACACGTTCAACATGCTATACACATTATCACATATAAATACATTTAATCATGCTAGAAAAAACCATAAAACATGCTTTCCAAAAGCATTTAAAACACGTTCAACATGCTATACACATTATCACATATAAATCCTTAAAGTCACAACACCGAACCGGGCTCTGATACCACTGAAAGAATTGGGTACGACCTGGGAACGCAACGGAAGCGTAAAAATATTAATTTAAAGCATAAATTTAAAACGGGTTCAAAGGGATGTTCCTTTTGAAGTTCCCGGGCGTTCGGTGTTTGTCAAAGCATAAATACAAGAGGAGAAGATGTTGGACATGTGGCTAAAGGATTAAAAACAAAAGATACATGAAAACTTAAAGAAAACCAACCTTATGTTCGTTGCACGTAGAACCGATTCTAGCTTTGTTTCCTTTTCGTTTCCTTGTTCCGTTCACTTGAGAGTCCAACGTAGAACTCCTCTAAGTATTGTCTACACCACACTAAGGATATATCCTCTAAACTATTGCTAGATAGTAGTAGAGGAATGAAGAAGAAACAATTCCAAACTTAACACTATTGATTAGTGGTTATTAGAATGTTTAAGTTCTAATTTTGAATCCAATTCAATTAGAACACAAAAAGGAGAATTTTTTCAGATTTTTCTAAGGAAAAAAACATGGCTTGTGTTTTTCTTCAAGTGAGAGCAAGCTAGAAAAATTGAGAGTTGTATGTATATGCTAGTCATTCAATTTCAAATTCAAGACATGCATAAGTTATCCTAGATAACCTCCACAGCCTCCACACCACTAAGCCACTCACATGCACTTGTGTAGGAGTTCTTCAACTTCTCATCTTGCATTCAACTTGATGATTTTGACTTCAAATCATGGATCGATTTTGACTGATTTTGATTTAATCAAATTAAATCAAGACCAATCAAGATCCATAGGTTCCAAATTAATTCAATTAATTTTAAACCTTATTGAAAGCCAAAACATTTATTTGATCTAATTAAATAAACTTAAGATTAAACACTAATTAATTGATCCAATCAATTAGCTAAATCAAACCATTTAAATTAATCTAATTAATTTAAAGGTGCTAAGCCCAAAATTAATTAATCCAATTAATTAATTATTGGGTCATCCATTAAATGGAATTTTCCAAATAAATGATCCAATCATTTATATTCTCCTTGAATTAATTTAATCCAATTAAATTAGTTCGTTTCTTCTAGAATTAATTCCAAATTAATTCTACCAATTCCATAGTGATTTGTGTGTGACTCATTAGGTTCACCCTCAGCTAGACTTGGGCTTGTGTCCAACACAATTGGTCAATTAAATCCAATTTAATTAATTATTTTCCAATTAACCATTAATTGGGTAACGCCCATCACCATGGGTGGCCGTCTAGCAACGGTTCATGGCACTAGAGACTAGGTGAATGTTGGCGTGAACACTTAGGCTCCCGAGTTCCATACGAGTACGGTCCTTCCATCATCCGTCTCCCGATCTAAGTCTAGGACATGAAATTGGGTGTCGGTTCCCATCCTGGACTAGACAACTATGCTCAACAACTCGAGACACGTTTGCTCTATTGATCAACGTAGGAAACCATTCCCTACTCGACCAACATTGTGGCCACAGACTTAAAGAGCTTAAACCGTCTCAGAGCGCATAGGAGACTCGATGTCATATACTGACAGGTGACGGATCCTATCTTGGAATCCACCATCCTCAATACATATTCTGACTGCACTGGATAAAGCTTATAATGAACGTATCCCAGATACAGACATCTCTTGCTAGACCCTAGATACAACCTTCATATGCATGTGACTCCCATGATTCCTCATGTTCGAGGACTAATCTCGTACTATCAAAGCCGGGAATTCCAGTCATACCGACCAAGCCTCCAAGGCTTCCATATGACGATTCCCGCGAGTCAGTTTAGTCAGCTAACACCCTTGTCAACCAACCTACTAATATTGCATAGACGTCCAACGTCTGTTGCCAATGAAACACGACACTCATCCAATGAATGCAATCCTTAGTGCAAGTCTCTATAGAACCCTTGATGCCCTGTCTCGAGGTCCTCGACTTGGAACGTTCAAGACCAACCCTTAGAAGTTGGTTTCATAGCTGCCATCCAATGCGCAACCCAATTACATGGGTTATCCAGTTGGTCTGTGGGCATTTGTTGTGACGTTAAGATGCCGTTTAACGTCATTAGTAAGCACAACAAACACATAGTGCCACGGATGAATACTTATTATATTCATCAAGTCAATAAAGATTGCTAAATAGTAGCCAAAACCGCTAATCCAATTGGCTTTCTGGTCACCTATTCTTACAGATTGGGGCGCATATATGTCTATGTTAACACAAGATGCGCCCAACTTGCCAGCAGTTACTGAGGCCATGGATAGGTTTGGGCTAAATGAAGATCATGCAGGTCCATCCATATACCATTATGACGACAGTGACGATTTAAATGACGACCCCGGAGCAGATAGTTGCTTAAATGACGATCGGATGAACTCAGAACCGGATGAGGTTGACGAAGATATTCAAGCTGACGAGGATCCTGAAAATGACGATGAAGTCAGCATTCCAGTTATGTTGGATGTGCTTGGCGGCGGTGGTTTTGAGTCGATAGGTGAACAACAACAAGCAATTGATTTGAACATACCTGTTGCATCTGCACCTCCTTCTCTATATCTTGTTATTCCATTCTTCACAATGACACATCCCGAGGTGCCTGTTGACTCCATAGATATCCCTACTGGCAAATGGGGGGATTTTTACGACTCAAATTGCGGAGAGCTCGGTGCAGGTATGGTTTTCAAAAGCAAGGACCACTTGATTGCAAGTGTACAGGATTTCTCCATGCGCTGGGCAAGACGAGAATACCGCGTGGTTGAGAGCAAACCCAAATTGTGGAAGGTTGCGTGCAAATATGAAGCGGAGACTGGGTGCAGTTGGATGCTATGTGGTATACTGAAGTCTAAAATGGATTTATTTAGGATTACCGAATATGTTGGGCCGCATACATGCTTAATGATTGAGATTTTTGTTTCTCATCGTAACTTGGGTAAGGGTATGATTGCGCCACATTTATTGGGTATGGTTCGTCAAGACCCAGGTTACGACATAAAATATGTCCAACAAAGTGTAAAAGATCGCTTTGGCTTTGAAATCACTTATCAGAAGGCTTGGCAATCCTTGAAAGCAGCTAGAGAATAGGTATATGGAACGTAGGAAAGCTCGGTACAGAAGTTGCCTCGATTTATGGCTGCATTGCAAAAATATAACCCGGTGACTGTTGTGGAGTGGTCGCATTTGGACACTGAAAGGCAGGGGATTAAAATGTTGAACTATTTATTCTGGGTTTTCAGACCGTGCATTGAGGGATTCCGCTATTGCCGAAATGTTATAAGTGTAGACGGAACGCATTTGTACACAAAGTACCGACATAAGTTATTAGTGGCAGTTGGTATGGATGCAAATTAACAAGTACTACCATTGGCCTTCGCACTTGTAGATGAAGAATCACTGGATAATTGGCGATGGTTCTTGAAAATTCTTGCCAAACATATACTGATAGGTGAAGAGGACCCAATTTGCCTAATTTCTGACCGACATAGTGGGTTGATCAATGCCGTCAACCATGTTCCAGCATTCAAGTTTCCTCGTGGGATACATAGGTTTTGTTTACGGCACGCGTGTTCTAACTTTAACAAGAAGTTCAACAATGTTCAGTTGAAAGATCTTTGTTGGAGAGCTGGTGCAGAGCAGATGAGCCGTAAGTTTGACAGAATAATGGAGAAAATTAGGGGCTTGAATGAGGAAGCATATAATTGGCTGCAAAGGATTGACAAGGCCCAATGGACATTATCACATGATGGTGGTTGGCGTACAGGCATACTTACAACAAATATGTCGGAGTGCATAAATGGGGTTCTGAAGGGTGTAAGACACCTACCCATAATGGCGATTGTACAGATAAGTTTCCCTCGATCTGTACAATACTTTCTAGAACGCACCACCCGTTGTGTTAGAATGATGAATGCTAATCAATCATGGGCAAATTATGCTTTCAGATTGTTTGAGGCACGCCAAAGTGAGGTTGTATACCACATTGTGCAGAAGTTTGATTATAATCAACAGTCTGCCTCAGTCTTGACATTAAGCTTGACAGGTCAGGGTTCTCATACTTACGTCGTGAAATTGAAGCACCAACAGTGTTCATGTAGCAAATGGGGTAGTAATAGGATTCCATGTTCTCATGCCATACAAACATGTCAACATTTCGAGGTAAATGCTTCTACTTTATCCCTCCATATTATGGTATTGAAGCATATAAGAAGACATATGAAGGGAGGTTTGAGCCAGTGTGGGGGGAGGAGTATTGGGATCCTGTTCATTTCGAACTTGTGCACAATCCGGCACTACGCACTTGTCGAGGTCCAGGAAGACATGTCTCAACACGAATTCAAAATGAAATGGATAGACTGTAAGTCTGTGCTCGCCAACAATATCGTGCACGCCAAGTTTGATTATGTACTAAAAAGATATATGTAACAACTATGTGTATCAAATTGTTAGAGAAATCAAATTGTTAGAGAAATGAGTCAATAAATGTTTTTACTATTTCGTAAAACTTAGGTTTATACACAACATTTCACATACATAATCTAGAAATGACCACCAGTCCCACAATGTGGTCTTCTTCTATTCCGTCGGGGCCTATCGTCCTGAACCGGTTGAGAGGGCTCGCCAGTACTGTTTAAGTCAAACAGAACAGGTGATATCCCGTAATGTCTCCATAGCTCCTCATTAATATTTTGAAATTGTGCTTGACTGTATGACGGATCAGCTTGCCAAACATTTGATGGCGTATGTATCATCGTAGGGCCTGTTTGATGATATGAAGTAGATGGGCCTGTTTGATGATATGAAGTAGATGGGCATATTTCATGATACGAAGTAGATGGGCCTGCGGCATCATTTGGAACATAATTGGTAGTCGGCCCTCCTCGGATAGCAAGGTACCATGAACGTGAATAATTGACCAGTTCATGTAGGCCTTCACGTAGTCCTCGGACATTTTCGTATTCGATCATCAGTTGTTCCAATCTGTCAGCCTACAACATACATAAAAAAAAAATTATATATTGAACGTCTTTAAATAATAAAAAAAATAGACAAGTTACGATTTACCATATATTCCCAATCACTTGTATTAGCAGGACGATATCCGGATGGAACTTCCGTGTGAGAAATTTGGACCTTTGTTATTTGGTGATACCAGTTCATATAATCTGGCACTATCCCACGGCCATACGTGATTTCGGGTCTCACTACCAACATTGATTGAATGTCGTTCCATTGTGCAATATAGTGTTGATGGAACGAAGCCCAATCTGCATCTTGTCGACCCCGTCTAGTGATGGAACGTAATCGTCTTTCACTTACTAGTGGATTCGGGGGAATGTCTTGAAGCATTTCAAACTGACGGAGAACCCGTTCTACATGATGCACCTCAACAATTGCGTAATGAATCAAGGGGTATCTAATGTTCCATGGCACGCGGCCGACATATACGGGCAATGAATTGACACCCGGATCATTTCCATCATACGGGTTCCAAATAAACTGCACAATTAAATTATTTCATTAAATATGATAATCTATGTTAAACGTGAAAATGTGATGAGCCACTTGCCTCATTTTCTTGCATCCTGTCAAATGTAGCCCTGATAACACGCAACGCATTATGTGCAGTGTGCGTCTGGGATATATGCCGAGACCACCTAAAAAAATAACAAATACCACATAGAATTAAAATAATAAAAAATTGAGATATTTTATGATTAAATGAACAAATGAATTATGTATACCTTGCGGCATATGGCGGGAGAGGTAGAACATTTTCGTCATCAATGATGGTTGGACATATCTCTAACACATCATCGGACCGAATAGGTGCTATTATAGTAATACGGGACCATGCCCATATTTGTAGCAGTAGCATAGCCCCACCTATGTTTATTTTACTGCGCTACGATGCCGTACAAAGCTCCCTGTACATATATCCCAACACCGCGCTACCCCAATTAGGGGGAGCATCTTCAATGTCCTCCATATATTGCAAATACAATAGGGACACATAGTTTCCGGTGGCATCAGGACACAACAATCCACCAAGAATGCACAAAGCACATACACGTGCCTCTTGCAATACTTCCTCCCAGGGACTATCATCATCACGAGTGTTGACCACTAGCCATTCATGTAAGACGGGTAGTCTTATCCGGGAGTGCTTAAATGCATCCTATGGCAGAATAAACCCCAATAAGTTAGAGCAATATTCCGGTCATTGTGGAATTGAGCGCCGAAAATCTACTCCCGTGATAGGATTACCGCCCACTGAAGGTGCCAGATAATGGCGATGTCCTGCAGTGTGACAGTGGCCTCCCCTATCGGAAAATGGAAAGTATGAGTTTCGGGCCGCCATCTCTCTACTAATGCGGTAATGAGGTATTGATCAATTTCAATATGACCACACCTAAAAACAACCAAAAATCCCATGTGATATAGTGCTTGTAGAACTCGAGGATGGCGTGGGATTATTTGAAGATTCCGAAAAAAACTAGTACCGCCACGCCGTATTATTAAGTGGGTGTCCTCATTTCCGGACACATCTTCAGAACGATGATTTTTTTGATCATATAATACACTATTATCACGTGGACCAAATTTCGCCTTAATAAAAAACTAAAGAAGAAACGAAGAAGGAGTGAAGAAGAAATGGAGAAGGAGTGAAGTGATGTTTAACAATTCACTCCCCCCCCCCCCCCCTTTATATAGCAAGTGAAGGCTGAAGGCTGGAGCCTTCACATGAAAGTGAAGGCTCCATCCTTCAGTCAACTGTCATTAACCCTCGTCTTTAATGACGGTGCATTTATGCTGACAATGTGATAAAATGAGGTTACAAACCCCGTTTTAAGTCAACATAAATGCTGACATGCTGACACACATGTGATAAAACGGGGTTTGTAACCCCGTCTCTTCCTAAAAGCGAAATTGGTGTGGAAACACACCAATTTCGAATTTTTTTTACATTTTTAAATAATTTCTCCAAAAAAAAAATGCGGTAATTGCAAAGGGAATAGGTTTAATAATTGGAACGGTAAATAGATCACTGGATTCATTTGGACAGGTATTAAGAACGATTCAGGAACGGGAGGCTATCCCTTCCAGGGAGAGGCGTTCCTAATAATTAGGAACGAGAGAAGGTCGACCGTTCCACTTTAGGAACGGTTGTTGGCATACAATCGTTTTTCCATTCCTAATTACCTTTGTATTTATGAATTTATAATTTTTACATTTGGAACACTTATAAATTATGGGAATGGTCATATCAAAAGAAATATGAGCAATTAGGAACGGCCGTTAGAACACATTTTGGAATTGTCAGCATAAGTTGAAGATACAATTTAGCACTGTTTCTGGAATACGTCTTGGAATGGTCGTGTTTGCAAGTTAGGAACGGTCATTGGAATACATTTTGACACGGTTCTTGGGAACGGTTTTGGTACGTCTAATTTAGAATACGATATTGGATCGATTTTTGGTATTGTATTTAGAACGCAAACCTAACCACGAAAGCATTGAATTTGGAATACATGTAGGAACGGTCTATCCATAATTTGGAATTCGTTTTAACACGCGTTTAGGAACGGTTGTCATATAAATTTGGAAAGATTGTTTACCCGGTAATAGGAACGGTCACTTCTTCTAAACAGTCACACATTGGAACGGTTTGTAAGCACTCCATGACCGTCGAAAGTACCGTTCCTAAATAATGAATTATTAACTTTTTTATGTTAATAATTATTATCATTAAAATATATATTAAATTATTAATAATATTTTTGAATTTGGTTTTATAATTATTATTTAAATATGAAAAAATGCATAATTTATAAATAAAAATTGTATTAAATGAGAATATTATCCAATTTAATTACAAAAATAAAAAAAGTCCTAAATCTACTCCTCGTCCCCCTCGTCCTCTTCCATCTCGTCAACGTCTGGGAGGAGGGGGGTCTCTAGGAGGCCGTGACAGGCCGGCGCCGGAGTGACTGGTCTGTAGGGCCTTCATCATGCCCATCATGTCCACCATCATCTCCTCGAGGCGGACCATCCAACCCTCCAAGTTTGACGAAGGCGCTGGCGGTGGTGATGACGAGGTAACGGTCTGGCTAAGACAGTGGGCCTCAGAACCAAGATCAAATACTCTACCCTTGTTCTTGCCTCCGACCGCAGCCAGCCACATCTCCTGCTCGGTCTGCGCCACCGAGCCCTCTGATTCGGCCGGAGCATTCCCAGGATTGGCCGTGGCCTGACTGGTGATCCTCCAACATCTTCTGGAATGTCTCCTGTAAAAATAGTTACAATAAATTAGAATATTTTCAAACATTAAAAAAAATAAATTAGATTATGAAATGTACAACTTACCGCCACCTCCGCTGCCCTCGGCCCGCTCCAGCCGCCGTCGGCCTTCTTTTTGTAGCATCTGGAAAATAACTCCATCTGTTTCACTGGCCAGCCGAGCTGCTCCTCCTGTAAAAAGAAATGGGAAACAGTTATTACAATTTTAATTTAATAATAATAAATACTTTAAATAACATTAAACATCTTACCATCTTCCGCTTGTGCACACCGACAGAGACAGAACCCCCGCGGTACACAATAGCGGATGCGGCTGGGTTAGCGGACCGGTTCGCCTTGTTCTTCGCACACTCCTCCTTGAACTCTGAGGACTCCCAGTACAGGAGGAGTTGCCGCCAGACCTCGTTCGCCAGCCATAGAGGCTTCTGCAGGGACTGTCCGGCGAGGACGAATTTCTTCCGGAGGAACTTCCCCACCCAGATGTGGAAGATCTTGAACATCGCCTCGTCGTCGCAGTCCCACCAGTACGTCATCTGTATTAATATATATATATATCAGAACTGAAATTGTTAAAACATTTAAAATAAAAATTTAATTGATAACTGAAATTAACCTTACCTTCAGGCTCTTAAATCAGAAATGTTGGTGCTCTGGCGGGACCTTGCCCAAACTGCCCCAAGGGTGGGGATAGTGTCCTCGCACCACCGCGTTGATGCGCTCGTGTACCTTACGATCCCTACTGAAATTATATAATAATTAGTGTGAGATTAAAATAATAATTTAAATTACAAACAAATTAAAAAAGCTGTAAATATATCTCGCATCGGCAAGTGTGATGTACTGGCGCGCGGATAGTGGCGGGAGTGGTGGGGCCGGTGGGGTGGTGGTGGTGGGGCAGCCCATGGACGGGCCGGATCTACCGCCGGTGCAGTAATGGATGGTCCGCCACCCTCCTCAACGGGTGCAGTGCTAGACGGACCAGGCTGTTGCTAATCCGGCGCAGGTGCTACCGGTGGTGGTGGTCGGAACACTGCTTCCCCATCCTGGGAAGCAGCACCGACCGGCGGTATGGCCGGTGAGCCGCGACCACGTCCATCTCCTCGAGTTGGGAAATTCTGACCAGACATGATCTGCAATTTTTTTAAAAAATATTTGTCGTATGAATTTAAAAAATACATGTGAAGTATCAATTTATGCAAACTAAATCCTAAAATTGTATACTAAGTCCCAAAATTAATCTAATAAATGGATAATGAATCCCAATTTTGTTTTAAAAATTTTTCGTACAATATTTACTAAATCCTAAAATTATTTCCTAAAATATATACTAGAACCAAAAATTGACGCTTAATTACACTAAATCCTTGTATTTTTTTGTATATATTTATACTAAATCCCAAATTTTTTCCCAAAATTGCACTAAATCCTTATATTTTTCTATATATTTATACTAAATACCATAACTTTACCCTAAAATTGCACTAAATCCTTCTATTTTCTTATATATTTATACTAAATACCAATATTTTCCTATACCCTTACAAAATATTACAGAAAATTACCCAAATTTTCTTAAATTTTAGAAAATTAACAAATTTCATATCTTAAGTAAATTATATTTTACTAGGAAATTTTAAAAAAATAAAAAAAGATTCTGAAATTTTTTCATAATTACAGAAAATATAAAGAATTTTCAGAAATTTTGTTAAGAATACAAAAAAATTAAAAATTACAGAAAATTCTGAAAATATTTTAAATTTATAGAAAATGACATAAATTTTTTTAAAATTTGAGAAAATTATCAGAAAATTCACAAAAAAATTTATAATTACAGAAAATTTTCTGTAATTTTTATAATTTCGGAAATTTATAGAAAAATTCTGAAATTTTTTTTAAATTTACAGAAAATGACATCAAATTTTCAAAATTTTTCCGAATTTTCAGAATTTTTAAAAAATACAAATTTTCATATTTTTAAAACAGATTTTTTTTTTTGAAATTTTTAATAATATTAAAAAATAATATCCTATATTCCAGAAAATATTACAGAAATTGCATAAAAATCACAAAATTACAAGAAATAATCGGAGTTATTACAGAAAATATTCTGTATTACAAAATTAACTCTAGAAAATTCAATAATTACACAACAATTTGCACAAATTACAGAAAATACAGAAATTACACTATAATTTACATAAATTACAGAAAATACCAAATATTTACACATCAATCTCCAGAAATTATAGAAAATTCAACAAAATACCAGAAAATTACAGACTAACATTCAAAAATACCAAAATTTACACAAAAATCCCCTAACATTACATACTATTACAATTAATATTTACATGCATTTTCAGAAATATACAAAACACAAAAAAAAATTAAAAGTAGGGTTTCTGGAAACCCTACTTGGTAGTGGTGCTGGCGGTGACGGCGGGCAACCAGAGTGGTGGCGAAGGTGCTGGCGGTGGAGAGAGACAGAGAATGAGAGGGAGGCGGAGGCGAACAACTTTTCAGTCGACTCTGTCTCTCTTCATGCTCGGGTAATCCGCGTAGTAGACTTGTACTGCTTGTTGAGCCAGTATGAATGGTTCATTCTTTTGGTAGAGCTTTTGAAGTTGACATAAACGACGTGATAACGAGGGTGTATCTTCATGCCTCTGATCAGATCAACCCAACGACAATTAAACAGTACAATGTGCATGTTTGGAATTAGTGGGTAATCTAGCTGAATTATCTCTTCCAAAATTCCGTAGTAGTCAGAATCTGTGTCTGTACATGATGAGCTTTTCTCACAAACACCACAATTCATTGTAGACTTCCCGACATTGTGACGTTCAGTGTGGAAATTGAAGCCATTGACGAAGTAAGACGGGTATGTCGTCACTTCTGCTCTAGAGGCCTAGTAATGCAACTTCAATAATTCGTCGTTTATGTGATTCAATTCGGGCTTCACCTGCAATTCATCATATAGCAATTGAAATAATTTGATTATAAAATTAATGAGCAGATCGCACTTACAAGAAAGTGACACTTACATGACGCTTGAAGCAATCCTTGAATTGTGTTACCACTAGTTGATCAATTATAGGGTCCTTAGAATTGTGTTGCGCGATCAATTCATTCAAGAATGACTTGTTAAAGTAAAACTGATAGTTATAAATATACATGTAATTGAAATTGAAATGAAGGCTTGAGATAATTACGTTTGTATAAGACACTTACTCGTAGTACAGTGCAACTACTTCACAATTACACAAGACGTATGTCTCGACAACATAAAGTTCCTCACTGCTCAGCCATCTCTTATTTGAGGCTCCACTTGCTCGACCCGGGTAATTGAAAATGGACCGTACTATTCGATCGTCGTTGCTCGTGAGATCATCATTCCGACCGGGTCTGCTTCGCTTGCAGAGAATGTGCGGTTTGAAGTAGTGAGAGGAGAAAAACCCGATTTCTTCGACAATATAAGCCTCTACAATTGACGCGTCGACGTGTGCTTTGTTTTTCACCTTTTTGTTCAAATCGCGTAGGAATCTATTCATACGAGTATTTATTAAAATGCAAACTAATTTCTACTTAAAAATAATATATTTAACAGTAATTAATTAATTACCTCTCAAATGGGTACATCCACCTATATTGCACGGGCCCCTCAACGCGCGCCTCATATGGAAGGTGAACAATTAGATGCTCCATTGAGTTGAAAAAAGGAGGAAATATTTTCTTGAGGATGCACAGGATGACGGCTGCACTATCTTCAAATTCTTTTACCTTGGCTATATCTAGTGTTGTTGAGCATAGGATCTGGAATAGAAGGCTCACTTTAGTCAAGGCCCCCCACACGTGCTCTGGAAGCATTTCACGAAAGGCAACCAGAATCAACTTCTGCATGAATACATGACAATCATGGCTCTTCATGTCGTGCATCCTTAACTCCTTAATGTCGACGCAACGGGCCAAGTTAGAGGCATACCCATCAGGAAACCTAAGACAACGAATCCACTCATATATCTTCTTCTTTTGCTCCTTCGTCAGTGTATATACCGCCTTGGGCATCACGTTTGGTCTCCTTTCGTCGACCTCAACCTCCGGCTGATTACATATGATCTTGAGATCCTTTCGTGCATTCAGATTGTCCTTCGTTATCCCCTTGATGTCCACCATAGTATTGAATATATTATCGAACACATTCTTCTCAATATGCATGATATTAAGATTGTGTCGTATCAGATGCGCCCCCCAGTATTCAAGCTCCTAGAAGATGTTTTTCTTCGTCCACTTATGATCGACACTGTAGCCTTCCGGTTCACTCAACGGTTGTTCGACTGCCACACTAAATGCATCGACACGGGTTCGGATCTATTCTCCAGTCAGCCTCGGACGTGCAACCTTTCTCTCTATTCGATTTTAGTGAAGGCTTTCTTGTTCCTGCGATAAGGATGATCCGGTGATAGGAACTGCCTGTGGCAGTCGAAATAGCATGCCTTCCGACCGTACTGCAAATAGAATGCCTGTGTATCTTCCATACAAACTGGACACCCCATAACACCGGCGGTACTCCATCCAGACGCCATCCCATAAGCAGGAAAGTTGTTCACTGTCCACATCAATGCGGTATGCATCATGAATGCCTGGTTTGTCGCAGTACCGTGCGTACGTACACCCACATGCCATAAATTCTGCAACTCCTCGACAACGGCTCCAAGTAGACATCGATAAGACGTTTTGGATTCGATAGGCTAGGGATCACCATCGTTAGGAACATATACTCAGACTTCATGCATATTCCCGGTGGAAGATTGTACGGTGTAAGTATCACGGGCCAACATGAGTAAGTTTTACCATACTGGTCGTGCGGTGCAAACCCATCCGTGCACAACCCAAGTCTAACATTACGAGGCTCAACTGCAAAATCAAGATACGTTTGGTCAAAATGCTTCCAAGCCTCTGCATCAGACGGATGACACATAGATCCTTCCTCCGTCTGATGGCTCGCATGCCAAGTCATATGCTCTGTTGTGGCCTTCGATGCATACAACCTCTACAGCCGAGGGGTAAGCGGTAGATACCTAAGAATCGCATACGGGGACTTCTTGCGTTTAGAATTTCTGTCCCTGGTGGGCTTATACCTAGCATCTCCACAGAACTTGTAATATTCCAAATCAATATCGTCCTTCCAATACAACATGCAACCGTTTTTGCAAGCATCAATCTTCTGAACTGGTAAATCCAATTCTCTTATCAATTTCTTCGTATTGTAATAATCGGCAGGGAAAGTGTGATTGCTGCGCATTATAGTATCAACCCACTGGCATAACCGATCATATGTATGCTCGAAAAAACCCCCTTCGACCTTGATATTCACCAAAGAGGCAATTGACGCCTACTGAGAGGTGGTGCAGCCGTTCCACAACGGCTGGTCCGCAGCATGAACTACATCAATAAAACGGTCTGACAAGCCAGACATATAATCATAGGGCCTCGAATCGTAATATGAACTAGGACCCACATCAGATCGACAATACCGAGTATCATCATCAGTCGGTCCTTCCTGATTGTATGAAGACGGCCCCCAAAAAGACGGTCAAGCGGCATCGAATACCATGCTCTGCGCCCAATCCATCTGAGCCGCATCACCCCAATGCGAACTACCCTCCTCCTGAACGGGTGGCGTTTGCTGCTGTTGCACAGAGGCCGCTGTCAATGTTTCAAAGTATTCCCGTACCCTCTCCTCATCATGCGAAGTTCAATTATAATACTCTGGCATAAAGCCTTTCATACACAAATCAAAATTTACCTCGTCTGGTGTTTTGAACCGTTCGTTTTTGCACTTCTGGCAGGAACACTTAATCTTGTCCCCGTCCATATATGCACGCTGAGGCTAAGCCCATTCTAAAAATGTTGTAATCACAGTCCCCAAACTTCGGCGTCACACCCAGGACGTCTCGATTATACATCCATTTTCTCAACTGTCTTAGCATGATTGGTCCTACGTATAATATAATTCACAACAGTGCGTAATTAAATGACGAGAATATATTATACATATATAACTAAGAATTACAGAATTTTGCATACTTACCCGAGCAAAACACCTATCAATATCAATGCAAAATTCGCACAAGTAATTGATATGTTCAATTTTCCGTATAAAGAATCAACAGGGGGAGTCACGACAAAATGAGTTGGAGAATAATTATAAGAACAATGAAAAAGAAGGGGGACATATATATAGAAAATATTGGAACGAGCATTGGAATATTATTTGGAACACAAAACTAGCCGTTGAAATATAGCCGTTGTTCCAACTTTAGGAACGGTCTCAGGCACGGGTATAGAAACGGTAATCTTACCGTTGTAATATAGCCGTTAGGACATATTAGGAACGGTATGTGGCACACAAAATACGACCATTCTTACTTGGAGCACAAATGGGAACGGTAACTGTAACAATATTGCATTACCTATATACCCACAATTTGGAACGATCATTGCATTATATTTTTGCTCATGGTGTAAAAGGGCCTCATATAGCACAACATTATGGAATGGTCAAGCAACCGGTCCAAATAGAACCGGTGTTTGGAACACATAAAGGAACGGTCAGTGTTCCAAGTGGAGAAACCGTTCCAACTTTCACACATGTGTTCCAAATAGAATAGCAAAATATATCCGGTCCTTTTTAGGAACGGTAATAGGTTTACATATTGGCACACATATGTTGGCACATATATAGGAACGGTCGTGCCGTTCCTATTCGTTTGTACATCCATTAAGTCGAAAGTGATGTCATCAACGGTTTTCCGTTCCACAACAGTTCCACTTACCGTTCCTATTTGGAACAGTCGTTGGAACGATCGACTATATCCGTTCCAATTCCCACATTTTTTGTAGTGAAAGTCTACTCTGCATCTCTTCATTTATGCTTCTTTTCTATTCTCCATTAAACGATCTTAAACTTAATACTCTATATGCTTCTTTTCATTGCCTTTCTATGGTTGAAGTGATGTCTTTCACTTTTTCATGTTATTATTTTATTTATGTTTTTCCATGATCTTTGATTGTCTTTACTCAAGCTTTTATATCTATTAAATTTTATTATTTGTTTGTCTTTATACTCATGTTCTATAGCTAAATTGATGCTTCTTGTTTATCATGATATCATTTTATTTTTTATATATAATTTTTCACGAAACGTGAAAGTTATTGAATTAACAATTTTTATCGTTTTCTTATGTTTTTTATTAATATTTTAATCTTATTTATCTTATGGTCTTTATGTTTTATATTTATGTGGTGATTGCTTGAATATTCCGCAAGAAGGAATAAATTTATTTAATATTCATAAGTACATATTACATTTTTTTAATTTATTTATATAATTCTACTTAATCTGTCATTTAGTTTTTATTTCTAAATATTTACTCTGTTGTATCTTTTATACACCAATTTATATATATATATATATATATATTATAATTTCATTCAATAAATTTTTATTTTATAGTTTATGTTTGTTGTTCCCTTATAGATTTCACTTTTTTTTTTTTGTTTTCCTAAAAAATGCACAGATTTATTTAGTGTTAATCCATACATATTTCATTTAATATTTATTGTATAATTCTACTCAAACTACCATTTTAATTTTATTTCTGTTTAAATATTTTACCCTCTTATATTTTTTATACACCAATTTTTTCTTCTATACATAGTTTCATCCATTTTTTTTAGTTTAACTTTTTGTTCTTTTTCAGATTTCTTTGTTGTTTTGCTTTTGTTTTTCTAAGAAAAAGGAACAAATTTATATTTAGTGCTAATAGGTACATATTTCATTTAATCTGACATTTTGTATTTATTTTTTTAAATTTTTATCTTTTTTTTTTCTTTTATACACCTGCTTTTTTATATATTATAGTTTCATCTATTAAAATTTTACTTTATAGATTAATTTTGTTGTTCTTTTTTTAATATTTTATTCTTCTTCTTCTTCTTCTTATTATTATTATTATTATTACTATTATTATTATTATTATTATTATTATTATTATTATATTATTATTATTATTATTATTATTATTATTTTGTCTTTAGTTGATGTTTTACAATGGAAAGAATTTTAATTTACATATAGTTTGTTTCTTGAACTATCTAATGATTATACTAACCATACGATCATATGTATTGTAAATCTTTACATTTACGTGTGAATATTTTTATTTTCATGTATTTGTAATTTGAGCTATTTTTCAAAAAAAATCTTCTTCGAGAAAATCTTTGTTTATGCCGATGAAAGTCATTTTGTTCTGATGGGATGAAAATCGGGAAGCGATTGATCCAAGCACAATTACACAACTACAAGTCAAGAACTCAAGAACTTGAGAATTCTTCTCAAGAGTATTATTTCCCAAGTAGTAAAAAAGTAGAGAAGTCCGCTTTTACAATGGATTTGAGGCCCTATTTATAGTAAAAGTTGAGGAGCATAAAGACAATTTTAACCTCCAACGGTTACAATTTAATCACTAGGGGCTTCTTAGTAATTTGCTTCACCCCACTAACTTACCAAAATAACTACCTAATGGCAGTTCGGTAATTACATGCAAGCTTGGGGGTATTTCGGTAATTCGCCACTTGAATTTATTCTAACTCCATCAGCAACCCCCCAACTCCTAAACACTAAGAATAGTATTTAGGAGTTGCCTTAAATTTGTATGCTCCATTGCGTGCAGAATTGAGCCCTTCAGATACTTGCTAGATCTTTGTTAGTCCTTTGTTAAACTTTAGCAGAGACCCCCACCACTGACTCATCATCGTCTGAACTGTTTCCATCTTCTTTGGCTGAACAACCTGTGATAGTTGTTGTTCATACTCTTCCACAAAATATTATTAATAATAACAAAGTAAAAAATCATGGAAGCACTAATTGAATATTCTGAAAAAATGTGACCATGTGCATGTGCATGCTTTTTGGCATCTAAAACTTCAACACATTATTTCATGAAATGTAATTCCTAATCTTTTATATACATATATATATATATATATATATATACCACAAACCTCGGCCAAAATTGTGGAGAATAGATTACAAGCCTCGGCCCACATCAGGTCGAGGCAGCATGCCTCAACTAGATTTTGGTCCGGGCGAACAACCTCGGCCAAGGTGGGGCCGAGGTTTTTCGCCTCGACCAAATTTTAGTCAAAGCGCGTTCGGAGCGTCTCGCCTTAGCATTTTTTCGATCGTGATGGCTTGTCGTTGTATACGTATGTCGCTCTATGACTGCCTTGTGAGAAAACTTTTTAATTCTTCCTCGCTCCACAATAGTGATTTTGATTTAGGGCATCAGCAATTCACCCGAGTGTTCATCTGATTCTCTAGATTTTTCCAGAAATTGAAGTTAGGAAAAAGTTGAAAACTCCTCGATTTCCTCCAATGACGTAATCCCCCGTTTTAGACCTCGATGTCGCGCGTTAGCCACTCCACTCCTAATTCTTTTGCATACTTTGAAGGGTTTCTTCTGACGTTTCGGGATCTTGGTGTAACTTCCTCTCTTGAGGCTTTCGATATTTTGCTTATCCTTAGGAAAGTTGTCAAGGGCTCGTACTTCTAACTTTTCATCAGCGGTTGTAAATTTTTAGAGTGACCCTCTCTTCCAACAATCCTTGGAGCGAGAAGTTTTGTTGGGGCTTAGAGTGATTGCAAGCATGATTCGTGAGTCCGTTCTCGTCTTACGCCAAGGAAGGAGGACGAGGTTTGCTTGCTCCCTCATCCTCTGCAACCTCACGAGTCGCCATGGGGCGAGGGGGGTCTAGAACATCCAATGGTTGTTGTACTTGTATCGCATTGCGCCATGTCAAATTGCATCGCACCGTGACGCAACATGTTTGAATTTACTCGTGTCGAATCGTATTGCATTGTGTTGCCTCATGTTATATCGCGTTGCGTCGTGTCATGTTTGAATCACCTCGCGTCATGACGCATTATGTTGAATCACCTCGCGTCGCGATGCGTCATGTTGAATTTGCGACGTGCCATGTTTGAATCACCTCGTGTCGCGACGCGTCATGTTTGAATCACCTCGCTTCGCGACGCGTCATGTTGAATCACCTCGCGTCGCGAGGCATCACTGGATCGCGTCGCGTCGAATTGCACCGCGCTGCGACGCGTCATGTTGGATTCTTCGGAAGCTTTGTGGAAGTTCCTCTGGTTGAAACACTTTGGAACTTCATAGGAGTTCTTTGTCGTTTGGGGAACTTCTTAGGAGTTCCTTTTGTCGAAAAATTTTGGAACTTCGTAGGAGTCCTTGTCGTATGGGAACTTCTTAGGATATTTTATCTCTTTTTCTTTTACTATGTTATCAGACTTTGTTTCTCTATTGCTTATTAAGCTAAGTTGCTTCTTTAAAACATAATATCAATGTGAGGGGCAATCCCCCTCTTTTAAAAAAAATATCAATGTGAGGGGTAGTCCCCCTCTTTTAAACAAGATATCAATGTGAGGGGCAATCCCCCTTTTTTAAACAAAATATCAATGCGAGGGGCAGTCCTCCTCTTTTAAAAAAGATATCAATGTGAGGGGCAATCCCACTCTTTTAAACAAAATATCAATGCAAGGGGCAATCCCCCTCTTTTAAACAAAATATCAATGTGAGGGGCAGTCCCCCTCTTTTAAATAAGATATCAATATGAGGGGCAATCCCCCTCTTCTAAACAAAATATCAATGCGAGGGGCAGTCCCCCTCTTTTAAACAAAATATCAATGCGAGAGGCAGTCCCCCTCTTTTAAATAAGATATCAATTTGAGGGGCAATCCCCCTCTTTTAAACAAAATATCAATGCGAGGGGCAATCCCCCTCTGGCTATCCCCCTCTAAGAGTATCAATGTGAGGGGTCATCCCCCTCTCTTGCTAAATAAAGTATTAATGTGAGAGGCCATCCCCCTCTCTTGCTAAATAAAGTATTAATAATGAACCCACAACAAGTAGATGAAAAGGTGGATATTTCATTACCGTAATTCTGGGTTACAAGGGGTTTGAAAAGAGATACGAAGCATTAAGTAAAATGTTTCTTGAGGTTAGCAATATTCCACGTGTGTGGTACTTCCTTCCCGTTCATTCTCTGCAAGAAATAAGTTCCACTTCCTGCTATCTCCCCGACTTGATACGGTCCTTTCGATTTGGCGTCCAGTTTGGCAATGTTTCTTGTCGCGTTAGCTTTCCTTAATACCAGATCTCCGACCTGGAACTTGCGATGCCGTACTTTTTCATTGCGAACCTATGCTATTAATGCTTTTTAGGCATTCACTCTTCGCATTCGCGCTACTCCTAAGCTCCTCCAGAAATCCAGGTCGGCTCGCCTTTCCTCGTCATTGCCGGTTGGTTCCTATTGTTGCGCCTTGAGTGTTTCTCTCCTATGTCCACTGGGACGACCGCTTTTGTCCCATTGACTAGATTGAACGGGGACTCTCCCGTGCCTCGTCGTGGGGTTGTTTGATATGCCCATAGGACTCCCGGGCGTCCTTCCTCCCAACTTCCTTTAGCTTCCTCTAGCCTCGTCCTCAAATTTTGGAAGACTATCCTGCTGGTTATTTTCGCCTGCCCGTTAGAATGGGGTGTTGCGATGGTCCCATATTTGCCGTTGGGACGTGAGTGACGTTGGCATGCTCCTGGCACGCTTGGATTTCTTCACTAAGTTCCAAGCATCCTTGCACATTGTAGGCTAGAGGTGTCCTCGCCGCGGGGCCTTGCATGCTAACACTCTACCTCCGGAATGATTACACAACATCCCTCATGGATCTCTCGTAGAACATACTCTGCTTTGTCCCCACCGACATATTCGATATGTGGTTTCTGAAAAACCTCTCTTGTACAATTTACCTACATTAGCGTGAACTTAGCTGACCTAGCTCGAATTACCCTTGCTTTCTTGTGGTCTTGAGGCAAAATCTCAAAATTCCTCCAGACCTTCTTCCAGCTTGGTGAAAGTCACTTCGCCGTCTAGACTTCTCCCACCACAACATCCACTTCGGGTCGCTCTCATCTTAGTAGGGTTATTCTCCTGCTCTCTCAAGGAGCCAATGAGCTGGTCAACTTAGCGAGTCAGTTTGCTTCTTCCTTGTATGACCGCGGAATTTGTTCTAGGGCGAACTTGTTGAACTTCCTTCTTAACACTTGGATGTTTGCTAAGTACTTGGTCATCTGTTCCTCCAGCTACGTAATCTCCATTCTCTTGCTTGACCACAAGTTGGGAGTCGCTATCCGCCCTCACATACTTCGCTCGTCGTGGTGAAAGCAAGCTTTCCACCCGCGCTTAGTGCCTCATACTCCAACTCATTCTTGGATCTGCTGGTGACACTACTGCGACCTCATTGAAAATGACGCGGTTGGCATTACGTCCTTTGCTCTCACTGCAGCCTTTTCAGCTTGCCTCGAGTCTCCCCCTGCTGGGCCTCCCGAGATAACCCCAATAACTCCAGTAGTTGGGAGGTTATCCTTGCTCGTTCCGCTTCCTGCTTTACTCCCACGTGCCATGTGCCTGCCTCCAAAGGCGGTTTTTTGGAGCTCTTGTTTCCTTTGCCCCACAAATTCTTTTAAGTTTCTTTCTCGGATTAACTTCTCGATCTCGTCCTTCAAATGGTGGCATTCCTCGGTGTTGTGGCCTTGATCCCTGTGGAAACGACAGTACTTGTGGGACTCCATTCTCTGCGGGTTGTTCTTCATCGGGAAAGGCCATCTCACCAACCCTCGTTGCTTGGCTACTGCGAGAACTTGAGTTCGCGGGGCATTTAGAGGAGTGTAATGAGCTAAATCCCCTAGTGGCAAATGTTTGCGTTCACGCTTACTCCCTTCTGTCTTAGGGGGAACACCTTTTTCCTCCTCATTGGCCCTCCGTTTTAGGGGATTTGTTGATCGTGAACCTGTTGACTCCTCAATTCTTATATACTTCTTAGCTCTTAAAAACAACTCTTCTTGAGATGAGGGAGGCTTCCCAGAAATCGACTCCTTGAATCGACCTCTTCTCAAATTCAGCTGCATGATGCTTGCTAAAAATTCTGGGTTTACGCAGGGAACTTCCAAAACAGCTTCTGAGAAGCGTTACACGTACTCCCTCAGGCTCTCATTCTCTTTTTGGATTATCGTAAACAAATACGAGGCGGTCTTGGGATACTGCCTATTTATTGTGAAATGGTGCAAGAAGCGCTGGGAGAGTTGCTCGAATGACTCAATGGTCCGTGGGGGTAACTGGTTAAACCACGCCATCGCCTTCCCCAAGAGGGTAGTCTGGAACAACTTGCAATAGGTCGCATCACTAATGTCTAGCAAATCGGCCCTGGCCCAGAAGCGGTCTAAATGGTCTTGAGGATCACCCACTCCATTATACTTGCTGAGGCTTGGGATCATGACCCCCGGATGGATGGCTTCTACTAGAGTGTGGGACGCAAATGGACTCCGCCGTGGGGGCGCCACTGCCAAAGGTCGTGCTGGGTACCCAGGGGGCTCAAGGGATTCGAGAACCCCGGTGGGGGAGGCATAGGGCCACCCATCTCTTGATATATTCCTTCCTGCATAGGCGGTACCTCCTCTGGGCGTAGAGGGGGGAAGTAGTTGTCTTCACGTCCCCCCTGAAGAGGAGGTGGGAAGTAGTCTTCACGTCCTCCCAGGGGAGGAGGTGGGAAGTAGTCTTCTTCGCCTATATATCCTCAATGAGGTGAAGGGAAATAGTTGTCCTCTGGCTGCGTGGCTCTGCTGTTGACTTCCTCCTCATAGTTCAAACCTTCATGGGCGTCCCCGAGCCTCTGCTCGCCACCCTCGGGGGCCAAGGGAACGTCTTGGCCTCTACGAGGATAGCGAGGGGGTCGTGGGGGCAACGCGTGTCCTGCTATGTACTGGGCCACAACCCTCTTTGCAACTTGAACAGACGCATCTTCACCAATTTACGAAGTGCCTCTAGAGTTATCTGAATGACTGGGAGCGGAGGCGAAGCCCCGACGTCTTCCTGCCTCTCGTCCTGAAGATCGCGTGCGGGCAGGTTCTCCGGGATGTGATCTTGCACGGATCCTTCCCTCCTCTTTCAAGTTCTTCTTGTCCCGCATTCCCGCTCCTGACTCTTGATCGGGTGTTCATCCTCAATGCTTAGATCAGTTTCCCACAGAGGGCGCCAAGCTGATGGGGTGAAAATTGGGAAGCGATTGATCCAAGCACAATTACACAACTACAAGTCAAGAACTCAGGAACTTGAAAATTCTTCTCAAGAGTATTATTTCCCAAGTAGTAAAAAAGTAGAGAAGTCCCCTTTTACAATGGATTTGAGGCCCTATTTATAGTAATTTGCTTCACCCCACTAACTTACCAAAATAACTACATAATGACAGTTCTGTAATTACATGCAAGCTTGGGGGTATTTCGGTAATTCACCATTGAATTTATTCTAACTCCATCATGTTCTTTCATGTCCAGTGATAATGTTGCTATATTTATGATTTAATTGAACTTATAAGCTATTTTATTTTCTCTTTTCATGATAATTTACTCCTTTTTTTTTTTAATTCAAAGTGATGAAATGATATTGAGATTTTGAAATTATTTTAATTATTTTTTATTGTCCATCTTTGTTTATATTCTCTTCTTCTTCTTTCAGTTGTCTTTCTTATAAATTATTAAAAATAAGTTTCTATTCATGCTTTATATATATATTTTTATTTTTTACAAAGTAAGATCATTTTAGATTTATGTATTTTAATATAGATTTTGATGGAAGATGAATTATATCAAACAATATATTTAACTAATTATTTATTTATTTATTTTATATTTTTTCTATAGAGTTGAACATTTGTAAAAAGTGATCTATATATTTAATAGAATAATATAATTTTTTGAAAGTATTACTCCTAAAATATAAATTTTGGTTAGTAGAATATATCGCATACGTAGAGAAATATCAATGATCAATGTAGAATTTTACCCGTTAAAAATGAAATTTTTTATTTTACATAAAAGAATTTTATATTAAGCAATATATTATAAAAAGATCTTATGTAATTTACAAAAAAAAAAAAGAAAAAAATATATAATAATGCATATCACGGTTGTATGCTAGTAAATTATGTAATGAAAAAAGAACATGGGAAGGGGAGTTGGGATAGAACTGCAAAGGCAATTTTTGTTCATCATAACATTGTTTGAATTTTAGAGGCGAAAAATTTAAAAAAAATTAAATTTTAAATTATGCTAATAAATTTGAGAAAAGTCATTATAAGTAGATTTGAAATATTATTTATCAATCCAAAAATATAATTAAAATCAACAAGTGTCTGTTAGGTTCTGCAATTAACCATATTAAACTTGTGTTTGAGTGTAAAAGTAATTTTTTTGTACCACTTTTTAAATTAAATTTTATAATTATGTTTTGGTAAAAGTTATGATTAGTAACTTTTAATTCAACGCAATTATTTTCAATCTATTTATCTATTTTTCCCTATTAGATAATTTTTGAATTGCCTAATTAACATTAAGAATGAAGTTAGTTTTGGAGCTACAATTCACATTTACATAATCAATTATTTGTAACATTATGAATCCAAACCTCATAATCATATTTTTTTTAAATAAAATATTTTGAATCAATTCTATTATAATCAATTATTATTTAATCAATTGTGTAATTATTGGGCCTAAACTAACACTCGTCCCCATTAAATTATCCCTTTTGCCTTGTATAATTATATAATTGATTGTTTTGCATATTAAATAATCATCAAATTATCTTTTTGACAGTAAGAAAAATAATCCTATTCAAAATATAGAAGAGTATTTAATAACTTTTTTTTTTTTTTTTTTTATAATGAACGATGAACTATTAATTTGAAAGTACATAATGTATCTAAAGCGATCAATTGCTTATTACAATATTCAGTGCGTAACAAAGGAATAACATATCCACATCTTTCAAGACCAATCAAAAGAATAAACACACTATAAAAAAAATACGGTAACAGGAACGGTAAGGCTTGACCGTTCCTGCTACCGTTCCACGTAGGAACGGTTATAGGAACTATTGTGGAACGGTAAACCGTTGATGACGTAAGAGTCGGTGTAATAGAAACACAAATTAATAGGAACGGCAGGACCGTTCCTATTAGAGTGCCAAACATAGGGTGCCAATTTGTACACATACGACCGTTCCTAAAGGGGACCTCATATATTTTGGACCTCAATTTGGAACACATGTGTGAAATTTGGAACGGTAGGCGGACCGGGAAAGCTTATCGTTACTGACTGCGTTCCGAACACCGTGTCAATTTTGGACTGGCTGGGCTACCGTTCCAACATGTAGTCCTAAAGGAGGCCCTTTTACGCCAAGGGGAAAAATGTGATGCAATTATCGTTCCAGATTACCGGTATATAATAAGTGAAGCTGTGTTACAAGGACCGGTCCAAAATGTAATCCAAGTAGGAACGGTACCATTTTCTTGTGCCTGATACCGTTCCTAATATGCTCTAATGGCTATATTACAACGGTAACTTTACCGTTCCTGATACCTCTCCTGAGACCGTTCCTTAAGCTGAAACAACGGTTATATTTTAACGGCTAGTTTTGTGTTCCAAATTGTACTCCAATGACCGTTCCAATGTTTTCTATATATATGTCCCCCTTCTTTGTCATTGTTCTTATACTTACTCTCCAACTCATTTTGTATTTGTAACTCCCCCCTTGGTTCTTTATACGAAAAATCGAACATATCATTTACCGAGCGCGAATTTTGCATTGATATCGATAGGTGTTTTGCTTAGGTAAGTATACAAAATTCTGTTATTTTTGCATACACATATATATAATTTACTCTCGTCATTTAATTGTTGTTGTGAATTATATGTAGGTACCAATCATGTTAAGACAGTTGAGGAAATGGATGTATGATCGAGACGTCCTGGGTGTGACGCTGGAGTTTGAGGATGGTGTTATAACATTTTTAGAATGGGCCCAGTCTCAGCGTGCATATATGGACGTGGACAAGATTAAGTGTCCCTGCCGGAAGTGCAGAAACGAATGGTTCAAAACACCAGATGAGGTAAATTTTGATTTGTGTATGAAAGAGTTTATGCCAGAGTATTACAATTGGACTTCGCATGGTGAGGAGAGGGTGCAGGAATACTTTGAAGCATTGACAGCCCCCCCTGTGCAGCAGCAGCAAACGCCACCCGTTCAGGAGGAGGGTAGTTCGCATTGGGGTGATGCGGCTCAGATGGATTGGGCGCAGAGGATGGTATTCGATGCCGCCGGGCCGTCATTCTGGTCTTCGTACAACCAGGAGGGACCGACAGATGATGGTACTCGGTGTTGTCCATCTGATGTGGGTCCTAGTTCATATTACGATTCGGGGCCCTATGATTATGTGTCTGGCTTGTCAGACCGTTTTTTTGATGTAGTTCATGCTGCGGACCAACCTTTGTGGAATGGCTACACCACCTCTCAGTTGGCGTCAATTGCCTCTTTGGTGAATATCAAGGCCGAAGGGGGTTTTTCCGAGCATACATATGATCGGTTATGCCAGTGGGCTGATACTGTAATGCCCCGCGATCACACTTTTCCCGCCGATTATTATAATACGAAGAAATTGATAAGAGAATTGGGTTTACCAGTTCAGAAGATTGATGCTTGCAAAAATGGTTGCATGTTGTACTGGAAGGACGATATCGATTTGGAATATTGCAAGTTCTGTGGAGATGCTAGGTACAAGCCCACCAGGGACAGAAATCCTAAACGCAAGAAGTCCCCGTATGCCATTCTTAGGTATCTACCGATTACCCCTCGGCTGCAGAGGTTGTATGCGCTGGAGGTCACAGCAGAGCATATGACTTGGCATGCGAGTCATCAGACGGAGGAAGGATCCATGTGTCATCCGTCGGATGTAGAGGCTTGGAAGCTTTTTGACCGGACGTATCCTGATTTTGCAGCTGAACCGAGGAATGTTAGACCAAGGCGGTATATACACTGACGATAGAGCAAAAGAAGAAGATATATGAGTGGATTCGTTGTCTTAGGTTTCCTGATGGGTATGCCTCTAACTTGGCCCGTTGCGTCGACCTGAAGGAGTTGAGGATGCACGGCATGAAGAGCCATGATTGTCATGTTTTCATGCAGAAATTGATTCCGGTTGCTTTCCGTGAAATGCTTCCAGAGCACGTGTGGGGGGCCTTAACGGAAGTCAGCCTTCTATTCCAGATCCTATGCTCAACAACACTAAATGTGGCCAAGGTAAAAGAATTGGAAGATAGTGTAGCCGTCATCATGTGCAACCTCGAGAAAATTTTTCCTCCTTCCTTTTTCGACTCAATGGAGCATCTAATTGTTCACCTTTCATATGAGGCGCGCGTTGGGGGGCCCGTGCAATACAGGTGGATGTACCCATTTGAAAGGTAATTAAATAATTAATACTATTAATTATATACTTATTATTTGCATTTTAATAAATTGTCATATGAATAGATTCCTATGCGATTTGAAGAAAAAGGTGAAAAACAAAGCACACGTCGAGGCGTCAATTGTAGAGGCTTATATTGTCGAAGAAATCGGACTTTTCTCCTCGCACTACTTTGAACCGCACATTCTGTGCAAGCGAAACAGACCCGGTCGGAACAATGATCTCACGAGCAACGGCGATCGAATTGTTCGGTCCATTTTCAATTACCCAGGCCGAGCAAGTGGAGCCTCAAAGAAGAGATGGCTGAGTGGGGAGGAACTTCATGCTATCGAGACATACGTCTTGTGTAATTGTGAAGTAGTTGCACCGTACTACGAGTAAGTGTCTTATACAAACGTAATTATCTCGTACGAATCATTTCAATTTCAATTACATGTATATTTATAACTATCAGTTTTACTATGACAGGTCATTCCTGAATGAACTGTTCGAGTAACACAATTCGGAGGACCCGATAATTGATTAACTAGTGGTGACACAATTCAAGGATTGGTTCAGGGCTCGTGTAAGTATCATCGATTTCTTGTAAATGCGATATGCACAATTCAGGGATTGGTTCAATTACTATATATATCATTAATTGCAGGTGAAACCCGAATTGAATCACACAAGCGAGGAATTGTTGAAGTTGCATTATTGGGGGCCAAGAGCAGAAGTGACGATATACCCATCTTACTTCGTCAATGGCTTCAATTTCCACACTGAACGTCACAATGTCAGGAAGTTGACAATGAATTGTGGTGTTTGTGTCAAAAGCTCATCATATACAGACACGGATTCTGACTTCTATGGAATTTTGGAAGAGATAATTCAGCTAGATTACCCACTAATTCCGAACATGCACATTGTACTGTTTAATTGTCGTTGGGTCGATCTGGTCAGAGGCATGAAGATACACCCTCGTTATCACGTTGTTGATGTCAACTTCAAAAAGCTCTACCAAAAGAATGAACTATTCATACTAGCACAACAAGCAGTACAAGTATACTACGCGGATTACCCGAGCATGAAGAAGGACAAAGTCGACTGGAAAGCTGTTTGCAAAATCAAGGCTCGAAGAGTTATCGATGACTCGCGATGGACCGAGGTCGCCTATCAGATGGATGAAGTCGTACCTAATCCAGATGTTGTAATAGATAACCAAACATTTGAACTGCATGACCCAACGGGGTTACAATTGGTCGTTGATCATGGAGCAGGGTCATCGCGCTCGCCAGACAGTGAATCCGAAGATGAAGATGAAGATAGCTTTGACGAGGCTGAGTCCAATGAAGAGACTTTTTGAATTCTCCAATTCAAAATTTTCTGTAATTTTTTATCACAGTTATTATTAAAATTGTATTTGATGAATATTTTTTGAATCGACTCAACGGTCAAATTTATCAGGACCGTTCCTATTTGAGGTACAATATTTCAAATATATAACTACCGTTCCTATTTGAGGTACAATATTTCAAATATGGCGGCTAATTAAAAAAAAATGAGGAAAATTTGAATTAGGAACGGTACAAATATATAACTACCGTTCCTATTTAAGGTACAATATTTCAAATATGGCGGCTAATTAAAAAAAATGAGGGAAATTTGAATTAGGAACGGTCCAAAATTTATACCAACCGTTCCTAATTGAGGTACAATATTTCAAATATGGCGGCTAATTAAAAAAAAATGAGGGAAATTTGAATTAGGAACGGTAGGTGAAAACCTACGACCGTTCCTAAATGTAGCCCAATATTTCGTTTTGGCGCCCAATGAAAAATTGGTGGGAAATTCAACTACTGGAACGGTAAGTCTACAAATAACCATTCCAGATTTTAATAGGAATGGTACATGTGTTAGTGCATTGAAACGACATCATTTTTTATAATAGGAACGGTATTGGGAATACTTTGTTTATTAGGTAACCGTTCCTAATTGTACACCTCCAACCAATTTGTCCGATATCTCAACATCCGTCAGCCGGATTGACACCATTTTTTAACACGTACAAGGTTATGGATATGAATTGATGTCCAACGGTCGGATTTCCAATCAGTAACCTGGATCTAAGGATGCATCTGTTTTTTGTACGATGAATACTGACCGGATACGATAACTCGAGATCCGCACACCGAAATATTTCAAAACGACATATAATGTATTCTTTTGTGTGTTATATCATATCTAGCGGTCTGATTGGAATTTTGACGATCTGATTATGCCGTGCAGTACAACAATATAGGATGCTAGTTACATCTGTGAAATACTAACAAACATAAATATACAAAAATAGTTCATATTGTGAACGTGTGTCTATTTTTTGGAAATTATTACAGATTTTTTTAAATCTTTAAACATCCAATTCTATACGTTTATTTAATAAACTAAGTGTTCGAAACGTATTTTTCTGTATTTTATATTTATTATCTAAGAAAATAGCAAAAACATTGTAATACATATAGGAACGGTAAGGTGTCGAAATAGGAACGGTAACTATGTATAGGTAAAGAAACGACGTTGTTTTCCTCCTGAGGAACGGTACTTGTAATACTTGAATATTACACGACCGTTCCTAGTAAGTTTATTATAAGTAATATGTAGTAAATGACGTTGTTTTTCTATTTAGGACTGGTCTTAGGAACGGTAAATATAAAATAGTACCGTTCCTAAATCCTGATATAAATACACCCCTTGGCCGATTTTTACCCATTTCTGCCTCTCCCTCTTCCCCATTTCTCCCTCTCCCTCTTCCCCTTCTACCCAATATCTGCCTCTCCACCACCACCACCACCTACCGACGCCAACACCACCACCTACCGACGACACCACCACCACCTACCGACGGCCGCAACCACAAGCGTCTCTCCTCCGGCCGCCACCACCAGCGCCTCTGTGCTTCCCCCTCCGGCCGCCTCCCACAGACCCGTCGTCAGTTGCCGCTGCAAGCCGCCGCCATCCCTCCGCCGTCGGAGTAACAAGTAGGGTTTCCAAAAATCCTACTTTTATTTCTCTTTTTTTTATTTTTATTTTTTTGGAAAATGCATGTAATATTATGTTGTAATATTCGTAATTTCATGATGTAATTTCTGTAATTTTTGAATACTTAGGGGATTTTCTGTAATTTCTCTTTAGTTAGGGAATTTTCTGGTATTTCTGTAAATTTTCTATAAATAGTAATATTTTTGGGCTGTAATTGTAATTTCTGATATATGTATTTTTGGGTTTTGTTTGTAATTTCTGTAAATATTAGGCAGTAATTGTAATTTCTGTAAATGTAGGGCTGTAATTGTAATTTCTAGAAAATATTGGTGTAATTATGCCATTTTCTGTGCAATTATGCAATTAATTTTCTGTGCAATTATGCAATTTTATTTTTTAATTTTCGGTAATTATTTCTGAAATTTTCTTTTTTTATTTGTGAATTTTCTGTAATTATTAGAAAATTCAGAAAATAATTAGAAATTTAATATAATTATTAGAAAATAATGTTTTAAAAAATCTGGAATTTTTTATAAATATTTAAAATCTGGAATTGTTAAATATTTAAAATCTGGAATTTCACATATTTAAAATCTGGAATTTTTTATAAATCTCGAAATTTAAAATATTTAAAATCTGTAATTTTGAATTTTTTAAAAATCTGGTATTTTTAATATTTTAAAAATCTGGAGTTTTTAATTTTTTATAAATCTGAAAATTTAAAATATTTAAAATCTGGAATTTCAAATATTTAAAATCTGGAATTTTTTATAAATCTGGAAATTTAAAATAATTAAAATCTGGAATTTTTTATAAATCTGGAAATTTAAAATATTTAAAATCTGTAATTTTGAATTTTTTAAAACTCTGGTATTTTTAATTTTTCAAAAATCTAGAATCTTTAATTTTTTAAGAATCTGGAATCTTTAATTTTTTAAAAATCTGGAAATTCAAAATATTTAAAATCTGGAATTTTGAATTTTTGAAAGATCTGAAATTTTTAATTTTTGAAAAATCTGAAATTTTTAATTTTTTAAAAATCTGAAATTTCTAATTTTTTAAAAATCTGGAATTTTTATTTTTATAATAATCTGGAAATTTTAATTTTTCAATAAATTCAATAATTAAAAATATGATAATTTGAAGGAATTCGTGCAATTTTAGGGTAAAATTATGGTATTTAGTATAAATATGTATAGTTGTAGAACTTAGTTTGCGTATATATTAATTGCATTAGAAAATCTTCATTATTGAAATAAATTGATACTTAGGTGTTTTTTTTTGGATAATGTCTGGTCGGGATTTTCCACCCCGAGGAGGTGGCCGTGGTCGTGGTCGTGGTCGCGGTCGCGGCGAACCGGCTATACCGTCGGCCACCATTGCTTTCCAGGATGGGGAAGCAGTTTTTCGACCACCACCACCACCGGCAGAGCAGGCACCTGCACCACCTGCGCCGGCAGATTCGGCACCCGCACCACCTGCGCTGGATCAGTAGGCTGGACCATCCACTACCGCACCGGCGGTCGATCCGGCCCGTCCATGGGCTGCCCCACCACCACCACCCCTACCGGCCCCACCACTCCCACCACCATCCGCGCGCCAGTACATCACACTCGCCGATGCAAGGTACAATTTATGTTTTTAATTTTTTTTTGTAATTTAAATCAATATTTTTATGACATACTAATTATTTTGTAATTTCAGTCGTGATCGGAAGATCCACGAGCGCATGTACGCGGTCGTGCGAGGACACTATCCCCACCCTTGGGGCTGTTTGCGCCAGGTGCCGCTAGAGCACCAGCATTTTTGGTTCGAGAGCTTGAAGGTAACATGAATTAATTTTATTTTTTTAAATATTTTAACAATCTAAGTTAAAAAAATATTTATATATATATATATATATATATATATTTTAATACAGATGATGTATTGGTGGGACGCCGACGACGAGTCGATGTTCAAGATCTTCCATGTCTGGGTGGGGAAGTTCTTGAGGAAGAAGTTCGTCCTCGCCAGACAGTCGCTGCAGAAGCCTCTATGGCTGGCGAATGAGGTGTGGCGGCAGCTCCTCCTGTACTGGGCTTCCCCGGAGTTCCAGAAGGAGTGCGAGAAGAACAAGGCGAACCGGAACGCCAACCCGGCCGCATCCACTACTGTGTACCGTGGGGGTGTCTCCGTTGGTATGCACAAGAGGAAAACGGTAAGTTACCTAATGTTATTTCAATTATTTATTACTATTAAATTAAAATTGTAATAACTGTTTGCCATTTCTTTTTACAGGAGGAGCAGCTCGGCCGGCCAGTGAAGCAGATGGAGTTATTCTCCAGATGCTACAAGAAGAAGACCGACGGCGGCTGGAGTGGGTCGAGGGCAGCGGAGGTGGCGGTAAGTTGTAATTAATATATAATACAATATTTTTTTTAAATATTTTAAAGTTTTCTAATTTATTGTAATTATTTTTGCAGGAAATGTTCCAAAAGATGATGGAGGATCATCAGTCTCAGGCCCCTGAGGATCCTGCTTCCGAATCAGAGGCCTCGGTGGCGCAGCAGACCGAGCAGCAGATGTGGCTGAGCTGCGTCGGGGGCAAGAACAAGGGCCGGGTGTTTGGTGTTAGTTCTGAGGCCCTAGTACTCAGCCAAGCCGTTACCTCGCTAGCGCCAGAGCCAACGCCTCCGTCAAACATGGAGGGTCGGTTGGGCCGCCTCGAGGAGATGATGGCGGACCTCATGGGCACGGTCAAGGACATGCAGACCAGTCGCTCCGGCGCCGGCCCGTCACGGCCTCCTAGAGATATTGACGAGATGGACGAGGCCGATGGAGACGAAGAGTAAATTATGTATTTTTTTTTTCTTTTGTAATCAAATCGGATAATGTTCGTATTTAATATAATTTTTATTTCTAAATTATGCATTTTTTCATATTTAAATATTAATTATATAATTAAAATATTATTATTAATTTAAATAATAAAAACTATTAATATAAAAAAAAAATCATAAAATTAGGAATGGTACTTTAGACGGTCCGTATTCGCACCGTACCGTTCCTATCTTTGACTTTTTCAAGAGAATTACCGCGCCAAAGGCCGATGACAAAAACTATTCCAACGCTACACGTGAACCGTTCTTAAAAGATGGAATCTACCGTGCCTAATTATATTCCAAAATGAATCCTTTCGTGGTTAGGTTTTCGTTCTAAAGACAATACCAAAAACCGGTCCAAAACTTCATTCCAACGTTTGAGTGCAAAAAACCGTTCCTAATGGTCGCGACAAATGTATTCCAGCTACCGGTCCTAATCTCTACAATGTACTGTTCCTATATGTATTCCAGAAACCATGCTAAATTCTATCTACAACATAACCAGACTGTTCCAAACTAAGTTCTAAACACCGTTCCTAATTGCGCGATTTATTTTGCTTTGTACCATTCCTACTGTTTATAAGTGTTCCAAATGGAAAAAAATCAAAATTATACGTACAAAGGTAATTAGGAACGGTACAACTGCATAGTGCCAAACACCATTCCCAAATAGGAACGGTAATCTCGTCACCGTTCCTAATAATTAGGATCGCCTCTTATTGCCACGCCGTTCCTAAACCGTTCCTAATTGCAGTCCAAAAAGTTCAAATTAATTATTTACCGTTCCAAATAATAAAAAAACCGTTCCTGGTACCGTCCCAATCACCGCTTTTTTTTTTTTGTAGTGACAAACATCCAATAAATTAAACAACTCCCTACATTTGTAGGACTCAAACCCACGACCTCTTGGTTGTGGGACCTCAACCTCACCAATTGGGCAAGAAATCATCGGTAGAGTATTTAATAACTTAAGAATTTGAATTAAAATGTTAATATAATAGATAAACACAACAAATACTAAACATAAATGAATAAAATCTTTTGTCGATGAGGCCTAGCTCAATTGGCGAAGCTGAGGTCCCATGATTTTAGAGTCATGGGTTCGAACCCTTTGCATGGAATGATGTTGTTTATACTATATAATATATATTATTTGCTGTTGTAATAGCTAAATATTAGTATGTGATATTATTCATATGATTGTTGTATTTGTCTTTGTTCGATATTGATACCAATAAGACTAATTGTAGTCATTTTATTTCAATTAATAAAATTTATGGCTTCCAACTCAAACAAAAAAGAGTAATACTTTTACTTATTTGAATTAAAAAAATTATTAACTGACCAACTAGACGAGATGCAGCTCTTTAGGATAATAGTATCCCGAATGACGTATATACATATAAAATATTGACAAAATATGCTCAACAAGTTTTAGTACAAAAAAATGAATAAATACTTTTTTTTATTTGCAAAACGGAATTACTTATTTTTATCTAAAAATCTAAATTAAATAGTTAAGACTTCATCTTAGTATCAAATTAATAATAACTTTTTATATGAAATTAGATTTTTTGTATTTATCGTACTCATTAATTACTTAATTTCCGGTCTTTCAAATTTGAACTATTTAATGTATTAATTACTTTTGCCTTTATTGCGATTAAAATATATATTCTCTAATTAAAAAACTAAGAAATTAAATTTAAGATTTAATATATTAAAAATGTCCTTTTTACTATAAAATATATATATATATATATAATTTAAGGGCAATTGTAATTACTTTTGCCTTTATTGCGATTAAAATTATATTCTCTAATTTAAAAACTATGAAATTAAATTAAAGATGTAAAATATCAAAAATGTCCTCTTTACTGTAAATATATACATAATTTAAGAGCAATTTTAATTACTTTTGCCTTTATAATTAAATTAAAGATTTAAAATATTAAAAATGACATTTTTACTATAAATATATGCCTAATTTAAGGGCAATTTTGTCCAAACATTAGTTTTAAGAGAGTAAGTTACACTCGTTAGTTTATGAGAATAATATCTCAAGAATAGTTGCGGGAGATAAAGTGTATTTAATATAGGCAAGCGTTCCACATAGGTTGCAAACGAGGAGTTTCCGTGGCGATAAGCTCCAATGCCCCCTCTCCCTAGCGAGACGTCCTTTTAAGATAAAAATCGTGAGGCTCATATGTAGCCAAAGCGGACAATAGCTCGCGCAACGAGGCATCGATCAAGTCGCAAGCCGCATCAGTATTTAACCCAACTTTTTATTTCAAATTTTATTTTATATTTTATTTAATATATACATATTAGATATAACAAAATTAAATCAATATCGTTTGCCTATATATTAAATGAAATAGAAAAAAGTAATAAAATTTGGAATAAAAAAGTTCAATCCGCATCCCAGCCCATTTTTTTGGTATGCCCCATTCCGGGAGTTGAAAATATATAAATTTTCTTGTAAAAAAGGTGCATTTAAACTAAGTGTATGAAAATATTATTTTGAGAGTAATCTCCATATGGTAATTAAAATAGTAACATTTTAGTGCAACAGAGAATTTACTGTCCAATCATTATTCTTTATTTCTATCATTCAGATTACGTTGGAATATTAATTATTTTATTTCTTTCTTTCTTTCCTACTAAAGAAAGATAATAATATTGAATTTGTTGCTTGATTTTAGTTACAGTACAATATAGACTTAGAGGGTGTTTGGTGAGCTTATAAGTTTTTTTAAAATATTTTATAAGATATTTGAAAGCTTATAACATGTTGAAAATCGTATGGTAAATTTTTTGAAACTTATAAGCTTATTTAAAAATGTAAAGACTTCTTAACTTATTTTTCAAAATCTTGACCAACTCTTCCATTTTAATCATATCAGTTACAAAAATATCATTATTAAATCTTATAAGCTCCATAATCGTATTTTATCAAAACAATTCAAGAACTTATTTTCAAATTAAACCTAACATTTCATAAATTTAAAATATAGATGTATCAGCTTATATAATATTTTAAGGTAAAATACAACAAGCTCCCCTAAAGTTTGATATAATTACGAATTCCTCTATTGTTTGACAAATTACCAATACCCCCTTGATGTTTGATGAAATTATGAAATCATTTGATGTAAGTCTGGAATTGTCTACTTAGCCCTTGTTTATTTAAAAGAATACAAATATTGTAAAAAAATCGAATGAGGTGGATGAAAAATTATGAAAAAAATTATATAAAATTATCCACTTAGTCCATATAAGAATTTCAGAAAATTATTAAAAATAAGTAAAAATATAATTCATAGTCCACAATAGCATTTCGATCAGTTCACCACAAAAATAGATCAAAAATTGAGTTAGTTGTTGAACGACCGCTGAAATTAGGGGGTATTGATAATTTTTTTAAACAACAACAGGATATTTGTCATATGCCCGGATCTCAAGTGAGCTCGTCATAGTCACTCCATTTTTTAAATAAATTTAGCCCAACACCCTCTTATTTGTACTTATCTTCAGGCTTATTTATTATAATAATATTAAGAAAAAAATTACAAAAATAAGTATAAAATATAGATATTAACAGAAACAGTGCAAGTCGAACTCTTTGAGTTCGACTTCATTCAACTTCTACTTTTTATTTTTTATTATATTTTTATTATTTTTAATATTTACAATTTTAATATTAACGTCACCACCGTTTTATTTTAATTTTATAATTTTTTCAATTTTAATTTTAATTTTATTTATAACGATTTTAATTTTAACAAATAATTTAAAATTTACACCCACCCAAAAATTTGTATTTACACAAAAAAATATATAATTATTCAAAAAAAATTTAAAATTTAATTTATTGAAAAAAATACGATCAACTATTACAATTATTATTATCTTCGACAACCCCTCACCGATGTATCAGCTTGTCTTGAATGGCCCTCCTTTTTGTTGGTATTGTTGTCTATCCCGCGTTTGTGTCCAATCCATCTCGTTATGAATACGTGATGTTTGGCTTCTATCAGGACGAATGATGCCACATAGAGTAGTGTCATGGATCAACTCAAATTGTGGAACATCCCAATAATCTTCCGCCATCAAAGGATGAAAAGACTTAGAATATATTCTCCTGTAAGCCATTAAATCGTAATAGTCCTTAACCATTGATGGGGCACTAATTCTATATGCAACGCATACCTTTTGAGCATGCAAGCACGGGATGCCGAATTGACTCCATTTGCCACATAAACATTCTCGTGTGGTAATTTTACCGACGTGAGTGTTGAATCCATGTTCAGTCTGACGCTTTGTTACAACGGAGGCAGACTGTTGATGCTAGTTGTATCTCCTCACAGCATGTTCAATACTTTTTTCGAACCAACGTTGGAACAATTTGTATGCAAAGTCCGTCCACAGCTGGTTGTTGCTTAACATGACACCACTCTTTGCCATCCTCTCACGAAAATAGTGGACTGAACGAGCAAATGTTATTTCCACTATTGCAGTCACAGACAAGCGGGGAGCCCCTTTAAGAACTTCATTGATGCACTTTGACATATTGGTTGTGAGAATTCCGCACCGCCATCCGCCATTGTGAGAAGCTGCCTATTTTTCCTCTTCAATATTGTCTAAGTACACAAATGCTTTTAACTTGTGCACCTTTATCTCGTTCATGGTTTGATTGAATTTGTTGATTTGATATTCAAAACCAGCTCTCCAACAAAGGTCCTTCAGTTCCACATTCTTGTAGCGACTGTTGAAATTAGAACATACGTGCCTCAAGCAATATCTGTACACTCCCTGTGGTGGCACAAAATTCGGAATTGCTTTTACTACTTTAATGAGACCGGCATTACGGTCAAAAATAAGGTACATCCTAGACCGTCCTCTTATAATATGTTTGTTCAACATTTTGAAGAAATCAAGTCCAAGATAATTCGGATTCTTCATCGACAATAGCAAATGCAAGTGGAAGTACCTGTTGATTCCCATCCATGGCAGTTGCAATCAACATTTTGTCCTTGTACCTTGTGTATAAATGTGTTCCATCTACACTGATGACATTGCGGTAGTACTGGAACCCTTCGATACACGGTTTGAATGCCCAGAAGGCATATTTCATCACGTATGTATTGCTTGACCGCTGAAAGTATTTATGCTCCCATTCAACAATCGTCCCTTCATTATACTTTTGGAGAGCTCCCATGTAACTTGGTAGCTTTCGAACTGAACTCTCCCATGTGCCATAAAACAGTTTCACGGGCCATCTTCAAACTGTACCATGCCTTTTGGTATTGTATGTCGAACCCTGTATGGTCCTTCATAGTTTGTATGACATGCTTGATTCCATATGAGGGGTCGCATTTTACCTGCCCCAATAATAAAGAAGCAACATACCTTCTGTCTAAATTGCAATGTTCAAGGGACATATCGTTAACGACACATGTGTGGTCCCCCCTATATTTTGTTATTTTCCAACACCCCTTTTTTCGGTTTTATTATTTCTCGTAGCTCCCATCTACACCATACATCTGGTCTGGAAAAAATTAAAAGATCAATACACTTTCTGGTAAGATAGTGATAGACGACAATACAATATTGATACGTACCTGGGGTGCTATGTTTACAGACGACCTTCCATATTTATTGGGTACTCTCAAGTACCACATACTCACGCCGGGCATGCCGTGTCGAGTGATCTTTCACCGCTCCTATTAAATGATCTTTATTTTTTAAAATCATTCCCACATCAAGTCTTCCTTCATCAGCATCATAAAATTTCTCATACTTTGAAGACGGAACATCAATGGAGTCGGCAGGTATCTCCGGGAATGTACGATCAAACAATGGTGTAAAACGGTAAAACATTTCCTCATTAGTGTTATTTGGCATACACAGTTCATTGGTTGGTGACATATCTTGAGATTGGGTTGCAAATGTTTCAGCCATGTCATTTATGTCAACCTCGTTCTCAGGGTCCTCGGGTGGTATTGGAAATTCAGCTTCATCTGGTTCAGAATTATGATCTGAAAAATTGGCGAAACTATCAGCTTCAGGTTGAACTCAGAGTTCGACTTCACCTTTAGTAAAAATAAAAAATAAAAAATGGTGAGTTGAACTCAAAGAGTTCGACTTGCACCGTTTCTGTTAATATCTATATTTTATAATTATTTTTGTTATTTTTTCTTAATATTATTATAATAAATAAGACCTTATCTTTCCTTGAGGTACTTATTTTTGGCAAAGACCTCCTTTAGTGGTATTAGAATCTGCCATCCACCATATTTATATGATTAATTATTAAAAAAAAATGGGCTTACATATGTGCCATATTGGTTTCTCAAGAGTAATTTCGAGCAAATAAGAAATTGAAGTAAAAATCGAGCTACTCATTCTTTTCATAATTATATGCATTAATTTTCATTCATATATGAAATTACTAAAAAGTGGTGTCTGAAAGTTGATTTTGCTCAAACATTAACTGCTTTTTTTCTTATGGTTATGGTGATTACTTAACTTACAACAATACTAATAAATAGATAAATACATTGATTCGATGAATGAAAACGATAAACTCAATAAACTCACATTAAGTGAGACTTCATCACAATAAATCTCATATTAAATGAGACGAATATCTACAAATTTAATAAGACTTGAACTCATGACCTCACACATACTCATGAAACATCAACTTTTAACCACTATGTTTAAGACATCATTGGCAATTGTCTTGCTTATTTAAGTAGGTTTCTTTTACCTATAATGGAATATTTTGGTTTAATACAGTTAACAATGTGGCTAAATGTGTATTTCCACTGCCGAAGCCATCATCACATTTCCATCCATTGGTCACAATGGTATGCAAGGCATTGACTAGAAAATCTTCTTCCTGTTGGTTCTATGTGCGTGTGCAAGTAGCCTTCCAACCTTACCCCGACAACGTCGTGGTTTGCTGGTCCCATCCGTATCGTTTAGATTCATCTGCGAAAAATAATGAGATTAAACCTAGAAATCATTGTAACTGATGAAATTTACACCTGAACCAACAAATAGTTTTGTAAATCATATGAATAAATTTCACATATTATCATACAAAACTGAAAACAAGTTAAGCATAGTCACACACGTCTGAAATGTCAAGACATACACAAGATATGCTATTTAAGAAGTGTGATTCTTAACTCCTAAATATAACAACAACTGCGCCAAATGTCATTTCCTAAAGTTCATCGATGATGCATCCATTCAGTATATATATTCGACGCTATCTCATCTCGCCAAGTTGTCTATGCAGATTAGTATCTATCATCGATACAAACTCATTTGTTGCTTCACATGTGTTTTCTACTTCAATAGGTGTTTCAAATTCCAAGGGATCATCAAGCATCTCCATACGGGTGAAATTATGGAGCAAATAACAAGCCATAATTATAAGATTTTGGACTTTCACTGGTAGTATGGGGGGGATGGGCTTTTTTAACATCCCTCATGTTGTTTTCAACTCAACCCAAATGTTCGTCTATCACGTTATGTGCAGAAGAGTGCTTCAAATTAAATAACTCCTTATACGATTTTGTAGTCTGCTGCCACGGTCTCATCCTTCAAGTGGTACTAAGCGCATTGGTAAGGTGTTGGAAACTTCCTCCATTACTATAACCATTATCATACAATAATAATTATCTACAAAAGAATTTGGAGGGGTCAAAATATGGGTAGAAAATATTGAATTGATACAAATCATGTTAACTATACCATATTCATTGTTAGTGTGGTGGAGTAACCAAGCAGAACCTTTAGCCCAGAAGGTTTATTAATAGCATCTTGCAAACCACGACTATCAACTGCAACTCCCCTTCCAACCATAAGGACGTATAAATTTACTTTCCATATATTACAATCACCAAGTACGTTGACAAATATTTCACCTTTTTTTTTATTACGGTAACGTCCCTTATTTGAAATTAGATACTCAAACCTCAATATGTGTAGCGTCTAAAGCACCCAAACATCCATGACATGATCAATAAGTAGACATGTGACTCTTGACATAGTTGTGTAGACTTGGTTTTGTTTATATACATGATTGTACAAGAAGGCAAGTGGTCAAAGAGCTACAGACAGAATAATGTATACCTTAAAATCATCACCAACGCGAATCCTAGCATTTTTCCCCTATTGGAACTGGTCGCAACCAATAATAGCGGATACAACCGTAGGATAACCTTGAAATAGAGTGGAAAGTGTTTGCTGATTGTGTGACCACTACGTATGAATTTCACGCTTAAGAACAAAATTTTTCTCGGTGTGGTGGCAATCTCACTCAAGAATATGGCAACCTGTTCCATGACAGTAACGTGTCTTTGTGGCTCGAATCCTAACATAGTATTATAACATGCATTCCATGTCGTGCTAAGTTGAAAGGAGTGGATCGATCCGGAAACGCAGTAGAAGTGCGGTAAAATCGAAAAACAAACGCGAATGAAGGGTGCTCTTGATCGTTCCTGGGCTATCGGTGTAGAAATGTAGAATATAAACATAAATAAACATGATCTACATTTTGTTAGAATAGGTGACCAGAAAGCCAATAGGTTTGGCGATTTGTAACCTATCTGACAACTTAATGTAAATGTAATATTATTATGTGATGAATAAGATGAGTGTTCGTCACCAATGGTACCTTCTTTGTTGCACTCATCTTACATTTGTTAAAACGGTATTTAACTTATATCGCAACAAAGCCCACAGACCAATGGATAACAACTCGTGCAGTTGGGCCACGCATTGGATGGTGGTCATGGAACCAACTGATTCAAGAGTTGGGTCCTGAAACGTTCCAAGTCGAGGACCTCGAGACAGGGCATCGAGAGTCCCTATTGAGACTTGCGTCAAGAGTCGTGTTCATTAGATGAGTGCCGTGTTTCATCGCGGCAGGCGTGGGACACCTACACGATCTTGATGGGTTTGGTCGATCTAGGGTCGAGCCGACTGGACTGACTCGCGGGGGATCATCAATGATGGAAGCCTTGGAGGCTTGGTCGGTATGATTGGTTTTTTCCCGATTCTGATAAGTAACGGGAGTAATCCTCAGACTTGAGGGATCATGGCAGTCCGCGTGCACAGGACGGTTGTATCTTGGATCTGGCGAGAGGTAAATCATTCTGTAAGATGATTATCATAAGCCTTGTCCAGTGCAAGTCAGAATGTGTAGGCGAGGATGGTGGATTCCAAGAAGAGGATTCGTCTCCCCTGTCAGTAATGTGACAGAGGTTATCTCCCTATGCACTCGGAGAACACGTATCATGCTGTTTTAAAGCTGTGGCACAGTGGTTGGTCGAACAGGGAAAATTGGTTTCCTGTGTCGACACAAAATGAAGCATTAGTGTCTCGAGTATCTAAGCAATAGATGCCTAGTCAAAATGGGAACCCCGATCGCCTCCAATTCTCATACCCTAGAGTTTTTCTAAGGCCTTGGGAGACGGTAGACGGAAGGATCGTACCCGTATGAAATCGGCGCCTAATTCCATTGTTCACTGCTAATTCCACCTAGTCTCTAGTGCCATGGACCGTTGCTAGACGACCACCCATGGTAACGGGCCCTTGTGGGGACATCTTCGGGCCCAAGTCTAGCTTGAGGGTGAACCCTAAAAGGGGTCAGACAACACAAATCACCGAGGAGGTTGAGAGATCGATCCATGGTGGAATTTTGGAGTCAATCTCGAAGGATAAAAATAAGTAATTGGATTAATTAAGAAAAAGTCCATTGGTAATGGACGGGCCGATATTGTATCGGGCTTCCATTTAATAATTGGTAATTAGATTTTCGATTTAAAATATAAAAAGTTGAGACGTTGAAACATTGGATCTTTTAATTGGATTAAAAGATCAATGGGAATAATTTAAAATATGGACATTAAATTGGATTTAATGTTGGATTCGTCGTAATTGGATTACGATAATCGGTCCATTAAATTATAACCGAGAGGAGAAATAATTTCCTATTTTTGGAATAGGGAAGAAGTTGGACTTTCACCTTAATTTAAACATGGCGGGACATGCTCCCTTGGAGGAAGCAAAATCAGCCATGTTTCATGCAGGTGGATTATGTTAACTTATCTCTTTTGGAAAGAGACAAATCAAACTCCAATCAAGCTTCTTCCCTTTTGGTATGATTGATCATACCATAAATTTTGGTACGCTTGATTGAGAATTGATGGTGATTGATTGGAATGAATCTAGACATCATACTTGGGATGAACCTGGACACATTCCAATAATCACATTTTATTAGATATTGTATTATAATTAGATATCAACAAAGCATATCTGATTCATTATTTATCTTTTCTAGGAAAAAGAGAGGACAAAAATCCTCTCCTCTCTCTCAAACTCTCGGCCTCTCTCCCTCTCTTCCCTCTCTTACACTTGTGTTCTTCACTTGATTTTGAATCAAGAAGAAGAACAAAGTAAGTTAAGAGAGCACTAAATTCATAGTGTTCTTCCTTAAACCGATTCCTTCTAACCGTTCGTTTCTAGCAGAAGAACTGTGTGTTTCTTCCGGTGTGGTGTGGATCACTCTTTGAGAATCCATATCGCTTCTATACGTTTTGTGTCCTTTCGTTGAGCATTCCGGAGTTAAGAACAACACAAGTAGCGGGAGCATACGCTATGTCAAAGGTAACGGTTTATTACGCTTTGATTGATTATAATATGTACTCTTTCTATGCCCTATGTGTTATAATTCATTTCAATATTTACACATCCTACATTCGAACGCCCCGGTTGAGCACCCAATAAGGGCACACCCTTGGGATTCGCATATTTAAATTAGATTTAAATTTACGCACTATTTTCTCGCTCTCACTTCCCGCTTCGCGCCGGGCGATCCGCTTGTCCTTCAAGTGGTATCAGAGCCCGGTTCGATGTAAGGGGTATAGATCTATGTGTTTGGCATGATTTATAATTGCTTCTTAAATGGCTTTCCAATTGGCATGTTAGATTACATAAATATATGAATAATATTATGAATTCAATTGTTTTGGATTCAATGGACTTTTTTGGCATGCCTTAATTTGTTAGATTTGTAGCGATCTAAAAAATTGCGATGCTGTATTTTTCAGAATAGATATTCAATTTGTACTGTTATTGTAGCTGAAATAGTTTTGAAAAAAAAAAATGATTTTCTTTATTATTTTCTGGCACAAATATTAATGGAAATATATATTAATTTTGCATTTTTGATTTTGGAATAATTGGATTATTTCCTTGAATTAAATTTGCTTAATTAATTTGGGGATGAATACATGCATTGGATGAATTGTTTAAAAATGTCCATTAAATTTGAAAATTTGAAAATTTTGCATATTATTTGTATAGTTAATGCTTTTGTGATGTTGGACATCACTTGGTATTGGGAATATCCATTGGTTGTTTATGCATGATTATTTGGAATAATTATGTTATGTTGTGGTTGATGGAATCAACATGGGATGATCAAAGAGCCCTAACCTTATGGATGGATGAATGTATGATCATTTATTTTCTGTTGGGTGGGGCCTGCGTGCCTCTTGTTTTTGGGACTATCATCTCCCGTATTATCAGCCTCATGATGTTTAAGGCTTGTTTTCCTTATTACCAATGTATTACTTTCAGTTGTAATGAGAGTAGATAGGATTGGTGAGGTTTTTAATTTTAACAAGCAATTGGAGTCGGAGACCCCAAGAAGAAGCATCAAAGGCGTGAAAACAAGAAAGCACTTCAAGGACCAAATATTGGAATGACAATGGGTTTATTCTTATTGTAATAATTTAGGACCACCCTAGACAGACCATAGAGACTCACTGCGCGGGCTCAGTGGGGTCGCAATAGGTTGGGCTTGTGATCATCCTAACAGGGGTATGCTATGTTTTATGCATGCGGCGTATTTATTTTCTGTCGCTTTAAATATTAGATATTTATGCATGCTAAAACACCGTAATGTTGATGAGGTCTCGGTCATACACAAACTCTCATTTGGTTGGACCAAATTAAATATTAGCCCAGAACGGACTTGGATCAAAATGGTATTTTGGTCTGTCTGAGCCTTCCATCCACAGCAATGTGGTGAAAGCTACCACTACCCAAGTGTGGTCTCACGAGTTCGTGGCACACTTGGACTAGGGGAAAGCTGCACCATTGTTGTGAACAAAAAGACTGCGCTCACTGTTTCCCTATCTCACGAGTCGTGGGGGGCGACAGTTTGAGGTATGATTTGATTGATGGGTCGGGCCTAACACTGAGTAACATGGTTCGCTTGGAGTCTTCGGAACCATGCGAATAGGTGAGGCAAAATATCTTGGGAATCCCATTGGAGGAGAATGATATTGGATATCTCCCACGAGGTCTTCTTCATGTGAATCGTAGAAGCGGGGCATGGAGATTACGCTTGTGGATCCCAAGCCCACTAGAAAATGGTTTCCCGAAACTCCGCTTGAGAGTGGCGGACTTTCGTATAAATAGTGGGAGGGTTAAAGACTAAAAGACCAAGTCTTCAACTTGAACAATAATATTACCATCATCTACTAATTTCTGCTTTACATTATCATTAATGTAGATATGTCTAAGAACCCATTAACCATGATTCTCGAGACTAACAAATTCAACGGAACGAACTACTACGGACTGGGCTGAGAAAACCTGAGGATTGTCCTCGGTTTCAAGAACCAAGGCTACGTCTTACACTTGTGTTCTTCACTTTGATTTTAAATCAAGAAGAAGAACAAAGTAAGTTTAAGAGAGCACTAATTCAATAGTGTTCTTTCTCTTAAACTGATTCCTTCTTAAACCCGTTCTTTTCTAGCAAGAAGAACGTGTGTTTCTTCCGGTGTGGTGTGGATCACCTTTGGAGAATCCATATGTTTGGATTTCGTGAGCATTCCGGAGAAGGAACAACGCAAGTAGCCAGGAGCATACGCTAAACAATCAAAGGTAACGGTTTATATTACGCTTTGATTGATTATATGTATATATATCTATGCCCTATGTGTTTAATATTCATTTCCAATATTTACACATCCTAACATCGAACGCCCGGTCTGAGCACGCCAGGGCACAACCTTGGAATTCCGCAATATTTAAATTAAAGATTTAAATTTACGCACTATTTTTCTCGCTTCCTCGCTTCCGCTCGCGCTCCGGGCGGATCCGCTTGTCCTTCACATTTTAGGCTATGGAATAAAGAGAAAAACGAGATGCATATATCTAAATAGGAATACTTTCATTTCTTTCCTTCAACCGGCTACGTACGTTGATCTCTCCTCCAACAAACGTCCACTCTAGATTCCAACATAAGAATCCTCTAAAAGTGGTCCACACCACACTGAAAAAATGTGAGATTCACTCTCATGTTAGCAAGAAATGAAACCGGAAAAAGAGGAATAAAATCATATTATCGATTAGTGTGTTTCGATCTTGCTTTATTCTTCACTTTGTTCTAAACCAAGAAGAGCTCAAGGGTGAGAGTGGAGAAGTCGACTAGGGCTAGACAAGAAAGAGAGGGACAAAATTTGGGGAGAGAAAACGTGTAGAGAGTGAGTAAGAGTTGTAAGGAGATGTGGAAGGAGTGATCTAGTCATTCAAAACCCTAAGAGTTATCCGAGGTCACTTCCAATTCTTCCTCAGACTTCCTTCTTTACCTTAATCTTCCCCGTGGCTGATATTTTTCTCCTTTTTTCCAACTAGGGAATGTCTCCTCTTTGACCTAGATAAGGTCAACTGTTGGCTAGGTCTTAAATGCAATCAGACCCGGCTCGTTTAATTTGTCCAACAAATTACTTCGAGCCCAATGACTAATCTATTGGACTTATTATTTTATCCAAAAAATAAAATACCAAATAAAAAAAATTCATTGTGAATATTTAATCCAATCAAACATCCACAAGCCTAAATGCACTTAATTAATAAATTTAATTTATTAGTCAAGCCCAAAACACAATTAGTCCAACTAATTATTTCTAGCCCATCACTAATTAATGAATCCAATCCATTAAATAATCATCCCAATCCTCTTTTAAATTAATCCAATTAATTTAAGAAGCTGAATCCAAAATTCAATTAATCTAATTAACTAAATTTTGGATCATCCATCCAATGGATAATTCCTCATAAATTATTCTATCATTCATGCTCTCCAAGAATTAATTTAATCCAATCAAATTAATTCTCGTCTTTCAAAAATTAATTCTAAATTAATTCCATCACTTTCTAGTAATTGTGTGTGACTTTTTTAGGTTCACCCTTAGCTAGACTTTGGCTTGTTTCCAACACAATTAATTAAGGGTTTGTTTGGTTCAAGTGAGAGGAAAGAGGAAGTGAAGGGGGGGGGGGGGGGAATAATAGTTTTTTCTTCAAGTTATTTGGTATGATTGAAAGGGGAGTAAATCTCAAATACTTCTTCTTGATCGGTATGAGGAAAATAGATTGAAAAGAAAAGACTATTCTTTGTAATTTTAATTATTAACCCCTTCTCTTTATTTTGTATTAGAAAAAATATTTAATTTTATAGTAAAATAATTTTTAGTATATCAAAAGTTTTAAAAAACCTTATTAATAAAAGTATTCACCAAACAAGAACAAGAATATTTTTTTATTAATAAAAAAATTCATCAAATAAGAACATGAATATTTTTTATCAATAAAAATATTCATCAAAATGACTATTTTTTATTTATTCTAAACTATTTCAATTTAAATAAAATAAAATTATTACCAATGCCCTCAAATAAAGAAATTGACTTCATGGCTTTTGTTGGTGATTTGGTTATGTTTTTTTTTTCAAAAGATTATTTACCAATCAACGGAAATTAGAAAAAGAGTTAGAGGAAAATTATGTATATGTAATAGGGTAGATAAAAAATATAAAATATGTACTTTTTTGTCTTTTTGACCTTACACGTTCATTTTTCCGCCTAAGTTTGGACCGCAACAAAATTGGGCCCAGGAGGGGCTTCATATACATCCAGTTTTACTTCTCATCCATCTATTCTCCGTAACCAAATACCAAACTTATTCTTATACATCTATTTTTTACTTCTACTTCTCTTATACACCCACTTTTCACCCCAACCAAACAAAACCTTAAATCTAATTTAAATAATTGTTTTAGATTAACCAATAACCAAAAATAGTTCGTTACCATGGGTGGCCGTCTAGCAACAGTCCATGACACTAAAAACTAGGTGAATAATGGTGTGAACATTTAGGTTGCGAGTTCCACACGGGTACGGTCCTACTGTCGACCATCTCCCCGCCTTAGTTTAGGCATTGAATTGGGCGTCCGTTCTCATCCTTGACTAGGCAACTATGCTTCATACTCAAGATGCATTTACTCTATTGATTGATGTAGCAAATTCCATTCCTACTCAACTAATTGTTATGGCTATAGACTTTCAGAGTCTAAACCATCTCAGAGTGCATAGTGACATCACCGTCATATACTGACAGGGGCAACATTCTTTCTTGGAATCCAGCATCCACTTATTTTCAAGTTCCCTTTTACTTTAAGAGCATTCCTAACTTAAGCATCGGAGTGTTAACCCCTCTTTGCAAGTTAGCCCCCCAATCGTAAGATTTTCCTGAAGATCCTTCGATCCTCGTAGTACCGTTGGACTCAGGTACGCATCAAATAGAATAAGACTTCTATATTATTTTAAGAATGGGAGATGCATTTTATTTATTGCCAATAAACTTTAATTATAATTCTGATGGAATAATTCGTTATTTGACAACTTTTATATTTTTAATCTTGATATAAATACTTTAACATATTGACGTTACTATCAAATTTTGAGATACTTTTAATTCCTACGCTAACTTAAAAAAATTTGTACTTACATTCTTGTAGTTTTATTCTTTTAGTATATTGTTATATATTAATTTTTAGTATGACATAATTATGACATCACTGGTTCGACTACGGTGCACCCAGTGGTTGAACCAGTAATCCTTGATTTAGTCAATTTTTTGATTCAATCAACGATTCTGGGTTTTATAATATTGATGTACATGGTCATTAGTCAGAAATCATGTATGATACAAGTTAGTCATATTACTTTACAAGGAGTCGTTACCTTTTTAAATAGTTCAGATTTGTCGTTTATTCTTTTCATACTGTAAATTTTTTTAAACCTTTAAAATTCAAATTAATAAAGCGGTTCATAATAACCCGATCTGATCCCTTTAGAACCCAACCGTTTTGGACTAGAGGTGTGCATTTTGATTTCATTAACCGAACTAAACCGAACATTCGTTTAACCGATTTTTCGGTTCGCCGAAATAGCGAACTGGAAATTGAACCGAACAAGACAGTTTGGTTCGGTTACTGACCGGTTACTTTATGATTTTTTCGGTTAAAAACCACAAAAACCATAATTAAGTAAAAAAAAAATACTTTTTTTAGTATGGAAATTAAACAGAGAGTAAGAACAAAAGGTAACACCATCGGTATTAAAAATTCTTGAAATTGCAGAAGATCTTGATCAAAGAAATATCTTCTCCTTTTCGATATGCATTGATAACAACTTCGATTCAAATATACCCATTACTCCAATACTGAAAGAAACGGAACACATTAACATTTGTGCTTCATAATGCACCAGAGGAAAGAAGTGAAATGTTCAAAAACAGAAAGAAAGAAGAGAACCCAGATCCAAAAAAATTCCTTTTTCAAGATACCTTTCTTTCCACTTTAGCTCGTAGAGTCCAACTGAGTGAGAGAATATCCGCCGGTCACCTCTGCTTCTTAGTTCTCAATTGGTCTCCTTCTGTTCGCGATCCGCTAATCGTCTCTCGCCTCCGTTCGCCAGACGGCAGTCGCCGTCGCCTCTTGCCGCTTCTCTGAAGGTGAGGAGTGATGTCTTCTGAAAGTCAAATCTCAATTCTCAAACAGAAAGGGTAAAGTAACTAGTAAGTATATTTTATTATAATATTAATAATATATAATATAATAATATTATTGTTAATATAAATGATAAAATAAAAAATTCTGTTAATATGTTCGGTCCGGTTAACCGAATGGAACCAACCAAACCGATCGATTTAACTGATCTTTTTTAAAATTTAAATCCAAAACTGAATCCAAAAAAATGATTCGATTTTTGGGCTGAATCATTTTTTTGGTTCGGTCTGTCTTTTTTATTCAGATGGTTTATGCACACCCCTATTTTGGACCCATTCATTCAAACCAATTTTTAGCTCGATCCACTTGGATCGGACCCGAGCCGCCCAATTGTCATCCCTAATTGTAAGATTATATGGTGTGCCTATTTGTATAGTGCCTGATAGAGATCTTTGATTTACTTTATATTTTGGAATTTTATAAAATGCATTAGGTACGTAATTATATTTCAGTATAACATTTCATCCTCAAATAGGTGGACAATTACAAAGGACAATTCAGACCCTGGAAGATATGATGAGAGCTTGTACAATGGAGTTTAAGTGCAATTCGAATGATCACCTACCACAGATAGAATTTGCATATAATAATAGTTTTCATTTCTAGCATCTGTAAGGCCCCATATGAAGCTTTTCATGAGATGTCAAAATCCAATATGTTAGGATGTTGCAGAATTACAAAAATCTCAAAGGGCTTGAATTATACAAGAAACAATAGAAAAGAGTCAAATAGTTAAAAAAATGTTTGAGAAGAGTACAAGATCAACATAATGTATGCTTTGATAAACACCAAAGAGAAATTGAATATGAGATTGGTGAGAATGCTTTTTTGAAGGTATCTCCTGGAACAAATCTTGGGATTTAGCAAGTAAGGAAATTTGAGTCCGAGATATATTAGCCCGTATGATATTACAAATAGACTTGGACCACTAGCATATAGATTACCATTACCTAAAGAATTGTCACAGAAAGGCATGTTCCATATTTTTATGCTATGGCTATATTGATCTGATACTAGCTATATTATGTGTGAACCAAAGATAGAAATTTCAGAAAATTAACGTATATGGAAGAAGCATAATGAAATTGAGAAGTACATAGATACAACCGGTGAAAGTAAAGTGGAACCATTACTCTCCAAAATCCACCTGAGAGGTTGAGGAGAATATGAATGAGGATTACTCATATTTATTCAATGAACGAGTATGTTAATCAAATTTCGAGGATGAAATTTTTATTAGGAGGGGAGATTTTAACATCCACGAATTTTTGTATATAATTATGGTTCAAAATTTGAATACATTAAAACTTTAAGAAACTTTATAAAATTTTTAGGATTGAATTATATAAATTTAAAAGTTAAAGAACCAAATTATAATTGATAAAAAAGTAAAAAAAACATAAAAACTTTAGTGGCAACATGTGCTCGTAGGAAAGAAAAGAGGGGGGGGGGGGGGGGGGGGGGCAAGTGGTGCTACATCACTACCATCTAATACTGCATTATAATCACCACGTAGCAACTAGTCTTCCTCCTCCATATCTAGAGCTAGTGATTCAATTACACCCCACAGTTCTCTGCGAGTAATGTTGTAACATTCATATATTTACACAATTGTGGGCTGATTGGTAAATGCAAAGAAATTATAAAGTTTATTGATAAATATTAAAGTTATATTTGAGATTAGAAAATTATATTTGAGAAATATTATGTTTATTAAAAAACAATATAATTTTTTTGGGATAAGTTATTTCAAGAAATTTTCTGTGTAGATTCTGTTAGAATAGGTGACCATGTAAGCCAATTTTGGCAAGAATATGTAACCTATGTCTAGACAATTCTTTGGTATTTGATAAAACATTTATGAAATAAAAAGTGAAAATTCATATGGCAATACTTTGTTTACGTTCACTTTATATCTGCATTTACATTTCTGTTCACTACGCAAACAAAGCCCACGGACTGAGTAACGATTTCGGGGACTGGGACTACGCTTGGAGGTATGTCCATGAAATCAGTCTCACCGAATCAGTCCGGAAATCTCCAAGTCAAGGAATCCGAAAATGGGTACCGGGATTCCCTTTGAGACTTACACTAAGCATCTGCTGTCGTATTTCATCGACGGGTGACGAAGGTCGTCTAAGCAGTGTTAGTGGGTCAGCGTGCTAGGAAGCAGCTAACTGAGGTGACTCGCAGGAACCGTCTTACGGAGGACCTTGAGTATGGTCAGCAAGGTATGACGTGTATTCCCGGTTCCAACGGTACAGGCCAAGTCCTTTGACTTGAGGAACTGTTGAGTTTACCTGTGCATCAGGTCTGTATCTTAGATATGGTGAGAGATTGCCAAAATACTCTTGAGTAGTCATAAGCCATGTCTAGTGCAGCTCGGGTGTAAAAAGTGACAGTAGTTTCCAAGAAAGGATCTGTCTCCTGTCAAAAGGTATTGACGGTTGAGTCTCATGTATGCTCTGTGTCTTGTCCCTGAAATATGTGGTCACAGTAACTGAACAGAAGGGAAAGGTTTCCCTTGCGGCGTTTAGTAAGGACAGACCGACACTTAGGTCCAAAATGGGTACCTGCTTTTTCCATGCCCTAGACTCTAAGTGATGAGACCGAAGACAGAAGGACAAGTGTACTGTTAGAGCCTAAATGTTCATCCCCAAATATTTCACCTAGTCTCTAGTGCCATGGACCGTTGCTAGATGGCCACCCATGGTAACGGGCGGATTGTAGGAATCCGACCAAGTCTAGCTGAATGGTGAACCTAAAGAGTCACACACTATCCACACACACTTAGTATTTAATTTGGAATTAAATATTGGAGTAAAGGAATGATTAAATTAGATTTAGTCGGGTCCTATATTTTCTTGGAGAAATTAATTCCTTCTATTTGATAAAGGGAATTAAATTAATATAATATGATTTATTAAAAGGGTTGATTTAATGGGCTTAGAATAAATAATAATATTTATTTATTACATTATATTTATTCTTTTAGCCTTTTGGAATATTTAATAGGATTTAAATATTCCATTAAATTAAAATCAACGGTTGAGATGGAAAGGGGAGATGGAAGGCTAGGATTCGTTTGACTAGGTCAAACACTAGTTTGACTAGGACTTTGACTAGGTCAAAATCCTAGTCAAATTAGAGTACTTAGAGTTGGAGTTTAAAGAGGATTAAAACTCCTCCTCTATATAAACCTCTAGCTTCCAACCATTGTAGGATGATGATTCTTGAAAACACACACAACACACACTCTCCCCTCTCCATACCTCTCGTCCGCCTCTCTCTCTCTCTCCAAGAAGAAAATATTTTTAGTTCTTTTTGTTCTTGGAACATTAGAACTTAGACGAACCAATACCGTTAATTGATAACGTGTTATTGATTCGTCCACTCCAAAAATTATACACTTGTTCGTTGCTAGCACGACGTGCAAGATACGTGGGTGGATCGTGTGTCACGATTTGGAGGGTCTCAAGAACGAGATCTCGGTGCCAAACGGGGAACAACGCGAGTAGCCGTTGAAGACGAAAACGACAACGGGTAGGTCTCGTTTTACTTTTTCGTCCCTCTTTAATTTTTCAACCCTATGGCCTCCATGATTTCTTTACGCGTTACATAATCATGAGATACACCGAACGCCCGGGAACCTCAAGGGCACACCCCTTGAGCGTGTACTTTTAAATTTAAAGCATGCTTTAATTTTTGTATGATTATTTTTATCGCGCTTCCGCATTTGCGCAATTCCCGGGACGATCCACCGATTTCTTTCAGATTAGGCTCTGTAATTATCGATGTTCTAGAGCTACTCTGATTGAACTTTAGTGAATTCTTGAGTTTATGAAAACTTTAGGATGTATACAGAAACTTTGTAATTTTGACAGAAGCTAAATCCTTCGCTTTAATTGGTAAAATAAAGAAAATATTTGTTGCCTTGTTTTTGTGGTTATACAAACTAAGTGGACTAAAAACTTTATAACTCGATATATTCTGGTTATTTGTATGGTTCTTGGGTAAAATGAAAGTAGACACGTATAATATTATATTCTGCAAAGATTGTAATTTGAAAGAGTATATGATTTGTGAGAGAATTTTAAAATAGAGTCCATGAAACTATTGCAGTTCAGACTAGGCTGTACCATAATCCAAATAACTATTTATACATGAATCCGATTCATATAATTCTTTCTTTGAATAAAACTAGAGACCCATGAGAGTAGTTGGAGTAAACATAGTACCTGTAGGAGTTCTATTTTGGGCTGAGAAAATTTACATGTAGGTATAGTGATTCTGTCAAGAAAAAAATATAAAGGAGTAAGAGGGTTTTTCTTTTTAACAAAATTAATTCGTATGATTTAATATACAAGTTATACATACTTGGAAAGCGTTAGGATCCCTAGTTTATCATACCAAAATATTTTTTAAATTGATAATTATTTTTAAAATTATAATTTAATTAGTGAGCAATGTTCATATTGGGTGGATTATCAAGTTCAAAGGTAGAAAGGAAAATTTTCGAAATATAAATGCTGACTTTCATAAAGTATGATATATACCAATGGAAAGATAATTGAGTCTAGTTTATGTAGAAGAAAACAGAGTAAAGACAAAAATTTTATAGAATTATTGAAGATTAGTGAAAAGTTCACGGGCATTGCTTAGTATTTTAGGAAAAATTATTTTTTTGATTCGCTAAGTTTACCCAATATTAGATTTAGTCCTGTAACTATGCCATTTGTTTGTTTAGTCCAGTAAGTTACCAAATTAATGACATTTAGTCCGATTTAGAATTTTTAATAAATTTTTCGGCATGTATTGCCGGAATTTGCCACGTGTGCACCGGAATTTCCAACTAGACGAGGAATTGATGATGTGCTGGTGACGTGGCACACACATGAGTGATTAAAATTTTTTGTTGCTAATGGGATTTAAACTTGGGTCTCTCAAAACAACAAATGTTTCTTTTACCACTTGAGCAACAACCAATACATATACTATTTGCTCAATCATCTTGTATAACCTAGATATTTGGAAATACTTTAATATAAAATTGATATTAATATTACTAAAAATTAAAATAAATAAACCTAAAAATACTAATATTGAATGGTATAATTTATTTTGTTATTCAAAACAAATATAATTAGTATTGATATTTATCTTAATAGTGGAATATTAACAAGAAATATATATATATATATATTAAAAAAAATTGCATATTTATTTTCATATACTAATTTATATATATTTTACAAACTAGCTTATATATAATATTTAAAATATTATTACGTTAAAATTAATATATAAGCAATTTTAAGTGTATAAATCATGACATATTTATTAATTTAATAAGAATTTATAAATCTTTCAGAAACATATAATATATTATAATAAATTTTAAAAATAAGAAATAATTATGTAAAATTATATAATTTAGCATATGAAAATTAATATATAATTTATATATATATAATATCAATACTAATTATATTTTTATTGAATAAAAAAAATAAACTATACAATTAAAATCGATATTTTTAGGTTTAATTTCTTCTAAATTTTTTAGTAATATTAATATCAATTTTATATTTAAGTATTCCCCGATATATAGATTAAATGGTTGAGTAAATAGTATACATATTTGTTGTTGCCCAAGTGGTAGAAGAAGAATTTTTTGTTTTGAGAGACCCAAGTTCAAATCCCATGAGCAACAAAAAATTTTAATCATTCATGTGTGTGCCACGTCACCACTACATCATCAATTCCTCGCCCAGTTGGAAATTCCGGTGCACATGTGGCAAATTCCCGCAATACATGCCGGAAAATTTATTAAAAACCCTAAATCGGACTAATGTCATCAATTTTGTAACTTACTAAACTAAATAAACAAAGGGCATAGTTACAGGACTAAATCTAATATTAGGTAAACTTAGCGGACCAAAAAAATAATTTTCCCAGTATTTTATCATGAATTTACAAACTTTATCGATTTGTTGATTATATTATTATAACTCATTATAAGAATAATGTGCAAGATTGAACACATCATTCTACTAACTGAATAATTGTGAGGTTGAGGTAAGTATAGTTAATTAGATTTATATACACATACATATATATGTGTGCATATTTGTGTTGTCTACTTGATTGTTAATTATTGGTTATTTGTTTGGATTATCTTATTCATATGTGGAATTGTTATTACGTGCTTCTTTGTGTTATGGTGTACGAAAATCAGATGAATGATTGTGTGCTATTATATTTGATCATTGAATGATGAAGTTACTAATGAGGAATTGATTGTTGAATTGAATGGAATGAGGAAGTTAATGACATTGATGTTGTGAATTGAGATAAAGTGGTGACTTACCTAACCGGGGGGCATACTACAATAGCTTATGATGATATGATTAGTGACGAGTTGTGCGCTATCATTGATCGATGGAGTGAAAGGAATTGTGGATCGTCCCGGGAAAAGCGCGAATGTGGAAGCGCGGTATAATTAAAAAATAAATGCGGAATTTAAACATGCTTTTAAATTAAAACACGTTTCAAAGGGTGTGCCTTTGAAATTTCCCGGGTGTTTGGTGTATCTCATGAATAAATCACATATAACATATCATGGAGGCCATAGGGTTGAAAATAAAAGAGGACGAAATCTAAAACGAGACCTACCCGTTGTCGTTTTCGTCTTCAACGGCTACACGCGTTGTTCCCCGTTTTGCACCAAGATCTCGTTCTTGAGACCCTCCAAATCGTGACACACGATCCACCCACGTATCTTGCACGTCGTGCTAGCAACGAACAAGTTTATATTTTGGAGTGGATGAATCAACAACACGTTATGAATTAACGGTATTGATTCATCAAGTTCTAATGTTCCAAGAACAAGAGAACAAAGAAAATAATTTTCTTGGAGTGTGTGAGAGAGAGAGGGCGGACGAGATAGAGGGAGAGAGAGAGCCGAGTTGTGTGTGTGTTGTGTGTGTGTTGGAGATTCATCATCCTTCAACTAGTAGGATGCTAGGGGTTTATATAGAAGAGGAGTTTAATCCTCTTTAAAACTCCTCTTTTAAGAACTCTAATTTGACTAGGATTTTGACCTAGTCAAAGTCCTAGTCAAAGTAGTGTTTTGACCTAGTCAAAACAATCCTAGCCATCCATCTCTCCCATTGATCTCAACCGTTGATTTAATTTAATTTAATGGAATATTTAAAACCTATTTAAATATTTCCAAGAGGCTAAAATAAATATAAATATTATTTAAGCCCATTAAATAAATCCCTTTGATAAATCTAATTTATCAATTTAATTCCTTATATCTAATAGAAGGAATTATTTCTCCAAGAAAAATAAAGGACCCGATTAAATCCAATTTAATCATTCCTTCACTCCAATATTTAATTCTTAATTAAATATCTAAATGTGTGTGGGATAGTGTGTGACTCTTTAGGTTCACCTTTCAGCTAGACTTGGTCGGATTCCTAGAATCCTTCCGTTACCATGGGTGGCCATCTAGCACGGTCCATGGCACTAGAGACTAGGTGAAATATTCAGGGATGAACATTTAGGCTCTAACAGTACACTTGTCCTTCTGTCTTCGGTCTCATCACTTAGAGTCTAGGGCACGGAAAATGCAGGTACCCATTTTGGACCTAAGTGTCGGTCTGTCCTCACTAAACGCCGCAAGGGAATCCTTCCCTTCTGTTCAGTCACTGTGGCCACAGTTTTAGGGACAAGACCTAGAGTATACATGAGACTCAACTGCCAAAACCTATTGACAGGAGACAGATCCTTTCTTGGAAACTACTGTCACTTTGCACACCAGAACTGCACTAGACATGGCTTATGACTACCAAAGAGAATTCCGGCAATCTCTCACCATACCTAAGATACAGCCCTGATGTACAGGTAAACTCAGCAATTCCTCAAGTCAAAGGACTTGACCTGTACCGTTGGAACCGGGAATACACGTCATACCTTGCTGACCATACTCAAGGTCCTCCGTAAGACGGTTCCCGCGAGTCACCTCAGTCAGCTGCGTCCTAGCATGCTAACCCACTAACACTGCTTAGACGACCCTCGTCACCCGTCGATGAAACACGACAGCAGGTGCTTAGTGCAAGTCTCAAATGGAATCCCGGTACCCATTTTCGGGATTCCTTGACTTGGAGATTTCCGGACTGATTCGGGAAGACTGATTCCATGGACCTACCTCCAAGCGTAGTCCCAGTCCCCGAAATTGATTCTCAGTCCGTGGGCTTTGTTTGCGTAGTGAACAGATATGGAAAACAAATATAAGTGAACACAAACAAAGTAATGCCAAATGAAATTCACTTCTTTATTCATTAATGATTTATCAAACACCTATAATTGTCTAGACATAGGTTACATATACCCGCCAAAGTTGGCTTACATGGTCACCTATTCTAACAATCTCCCACTTGACCTTTAAAGCCAATCACCCATATGCCTAATCCCATCTTTCTCAAGATGTTGCGTATGAGCACTCTGCGACATAGGCTTTGTCAGCGGGTCTGCTGTGTTGTCTGCTGAGTTGACTCGGTCCATCCGAACGTCACCTCTTCCTACCATTTCTCTAAGAAGATGGTAGCGTCTAAGAATGTGTTTGGAACGGTGATGAGATCTCGGTTCCTTTGCTTGCGCTATTGCACCGTTGTTATCACAGAAGATGACAACAGGCTCGGCGATGCTAGGCACCACACCCAACTCTTGGATGTAGTTTCTCATCCAAACCGCTTCCTTAGCAGCTTCTGAAGCTGCTATGTATTCAGCCTCAGTGGTGGAGTCAGCAGTGGTTGCTTTCTTGGAACTTTTCCAAGCCACTACTCCTCCGTTGAGTTTGAATACATACCCCGATTGAGACTTGGCATCATCGTCATCAGACTGGAAGCTAGCGTCGCTAAAGCCTTCCAGAATTAGTTCTCCATTGCCATAGACCAAGAACATTTCCTTAGTCCTCCTAAGGTACTTAAGGATGCCCTTAACGGCATTCCAATGTGCCTCTCCTGCACAGGACTGATATCTGCTTGTCACGCTCAAAGCGTATGCAATGTCAGGCCTGGTGCAATGGACCGCATATTGGATGCTACCTACAGCAGAAGCATAGGGGATGACTTTCATCTTTTCAAGTTCCTCATCAGTCTGCGGGGACTGCTTCTTGGATAACTTGATCCCATGCCTCATTGGAAGGAATCCTCGTTTGGAGTTGTCCATTCGATATCTCTTTAGGACTTTCTCCATATACGAGTTTTGGGTGAGCCCTAACATCCTTTTAGATCTGTCCCTGACAATCTGGATGCCTAGGATGTAGGAGGTTTCACCCAAGTCCTTTATGGAAAACTTGGTTGACAACCATGCTTTTGTGTTTCCTAACATTCTGACGTCATTACCAATGAGCAGAATGTCATCCACGTAAAGCACTAGGAACACTATAGAGCTTCCCACTGACCTTCTTGTATACACAAGGGTCGGATTTCGTTTTTGATGAAGTCATATCCCCGTATTACTTCATCAAAATCGAATGTTCCAACTTCGGGATGCTTGTTTGAGGCCATAGATGGACTTCTGGAGACGACAGACCTTCTGTTCTTCTCCAGTGACCGTGAAACCCTCCGGCTGATCCATATAGATCTCTTCTTCAACGAAACCGTTGAGGAAGGCCGTTTTCACGTCCATCTGCCATATTTCATAGTCATACCATGCTGCTATGGCAAGCAGGATCCGAATGGACTTAGCCATGGCTACTGGCGAGTAGGTATCCTCAAAATCGACCCCGGGTCGTTGAGTGTATCCCTTAGCTACAAGCCTAGCCTTAAAGGTTGTGACTTCTCCATCAACGCCGAGTTTACGCTTGTAGACCACTTACAGCCCACTGGCTTAACACCTTTCGGTGGATCTACAAGTCTCCAAACTTGGTTCTCGCTCATGGAGTCCATTTCGGTCTTCATGGCCTCAAGCTATTTCCCGGAGTCGATGTCAGACATCGCTTCCCCGTATGTCTTAGGATCGTTATCCAGAAGATCGGTCGCACCTAGAAACCCATATCTCACTGGAGGTCTGGATTCTCTAGTGGACCTACGGAGGACGGGAACGTCAGTGGTGACTGTGGGCGCTGACTGTATCGGAGCCGGCGGTTCAGGGACGGGACTGGCCTTTTTCTTGAGGTTGTCCTTCATGCCTAGCATGTTGGACTTCTCTAGGATGGTCAGCCCTCCGTGCATTAATCCTGAATCCTCTTGGTGAGGTTTCCGCGGCTATTTCTGATGGCTGAGTTCCATCACTTGATTCCTCAAGGATCAGCTCATCAGGTTGGATATCCTCCGGGAAGCCTTGCTCCAAGAATACTGCATTCCTTGAAACAAATACCTTTTGTTCCAAAGGGTCATAAAAGTAATAACCCGCAGTTTCTCTAGGGTATCCAACGAACCTGCATAGGCTAGACCTGGATTCTAGCTTATCTCCCACTAACCTCTTGACGTATTCGGGGCTACCCCACACTTTCAAGTAGTTGTAGGACGCAGGCTTGCCGTGCCATAATCTCATATGGCGTTTGGGTCAATGCACTGGTAGGGCGCCAAATTCAACAACTTGGCTGCCGTTTCTAATGCATATCCCCAAAACGATAAGGGCAATTTGGTAAAACTCATCATGGACCGAACCATGTCCAACAGGGTTCGGTTCCTCCTTTCAGAGACGCCATTTAACTGTGGTGTTCCGGGAGGTGTCCATTCCGATATTATACCATTTTCTTTTAGATAATCTAGGAATTCGGCACTAAGGTATTCACCGCCTCGGTCTGACCGTAGGACTTTAATTTTGCAGTTGGTCTGGTTCTCCACTTCAAGCCTGAATTCTTTAAACCTCTCAAGAGCTTCAGACTTGTACCTCATCAGGTAAACATAAACCGTACCGTGAATGATCATCGGTGAAGGTTATGAAGTAGGAGAACCCACCTCGGGCCTGCGTCCTTAGTGGTCCACATACATCTGTATGGACCAAGTCCAAACAGACCTGTGGCAAGCCTGCTTTGTCCTACAAAGGGCTTCTTGGTCATTTTCCCTCTTAGACAAGACTCACAAGTTGGTAGATCACTTAAGTCCCAACCTCTAGGTTCTTTGAGTCTACCAACCTTTTCATCCTATCTTGGGATATGTGACCTAGCCTAGCGTGCCACAGACGTGCGTTCCCGTTATTATCTAATTTCCGTTTGTGTTGAGCGTTAAGAACGAAATTCGTTTGTTGCAAGATATAGAGCCCGTTGTGCAATGTACCAAGTAGATGAGCAATTCCACACCTCATCAAATAAAAGCAATTTTTATTGATTCTGAACTCATAACCACTATTGTCCAACAATGGAATGGAAATGATGGTCTTAATCATACTAGGTACAAAATAAACCTGCTCTAATTCTATGCTAATGGTATCACTAATTACTAAAGTGGCGGATCCTACTGCTTCTGCCGAGATGGCCTTGCCATTTCCGAGCTTCAGGATCATGTCCCCGCTACTTAGTTTTCTGCTTCTTTTCAGCACCTGCAAATTATTGCAAATGTGAGCTCCACAGCCGGTATCCAATACCCAAGAGGCAGAATTAGTGACCATGTTAACCTCAATCACAAATATACCTTGGTTTGAGAAGAGTTTGGGGCACTCTCTCTTCCAATGCCCTTTCTCACGGCAGTTGATACATATGTCATATGCCTTTGACTGTTGCTTGGAGACAACCTTTCCCTTTCCTTTGCCTTTCCCCTCTTTGGCAATGGGAACACTCTGAGTGTTCGTAGCTGCTATGACGGCTTTTCCCTTCCCTTCTTCTTTTTTTCCAACGTCCGGCACCCTTGCCTTCGTCTTGGAAGTTGAAGCACCTCCAAACAATACGAAGGCGTGGACTTCTTAGTCGTTACCTCGTATTGCACCAACATATTGATCAACCTCATGAATGCCCTTCTCAAGTGTATTCATGTTATAGTTGACGATAAATTGGTCGAAGGAGGGTGGGAGTGACTGAAGGATCACATCTATGTACGTTTCGTTATCAAGACCTGCCTTTAGGTCTCGAGCTTTTTCACTAGGGTAAGCATTTTAACCCCATGCTCTTCTACAGAGGATCCTTCTGTCATTTTAGTTCCAAAGAACGCCTTGGTCGCGACATACCTAGTATGCCGGTCCGGGACTGCATAGCAATCCTTAAGGCGAGCCATAATGGAAGGGACATCGTCTAGCCTTTCATATTGCTTCTGAATCTCATTGGTCATCGAAGCAAGTATGATGCTACGGACCTTCCGGTTATCCTTATGCCAAGTCTCGAACGTCTCACGTTCTTCTGGCGTGGATCCTTCCGGTAGGGTCCTAGGGAGAGGCTCGTCCATGACGTAGCCTTGGTTCTCGTAATCTAGGACTATCCTGAGATTGCGCAACCAGTCGTTGTAATTTGTTCCATTGAATTTGTTTGTCTCAAGAATGGTTGATAATGGGTTCTTAGACATTTTAAATCTACATTTAGAAAACAACGCGCGATCAGCAGAAATAAAGACGGTGGTTTTGATGAAATAATTAAATGCTTGGTCTTTAGTCATTTAAATTCCTCCCACTATTTATACGAAAACACGGTACTCTCAAACGTGATTTTCGGGAAATCCTTTCCTAGTGGGCTTGGGATCCACAGCGATTTTTTCCCATACCCCGCTTTTACGATTCGCATGGAAAAGATCCTGTGGGAGGTATTCCATACCATTCTCGTTCCACGAGATTCCCAAGATTATTGCCTCACCCTTTTGCATGATCCCGAGGACTCCAAGCGAATCATGCTAATTGGGCGTTAGACCCGACCCAATCGACCGAGCTATGGACCCACTAGTACCCCACGACTCGTGAGACAGGTAACAGCAGCCCATTTTCGTTCATGACACAGTGCAGCTTCTTTTAAGTACAATAACATGCCACGACTCGTGAGACCACGCTATTGACCTAAAACAGCTTCCTCACTGTGCCATGGATTGGAAGGCATGGACAAACTCCTAGAGTTCATGTCCACTTTATCTAGGGTCTAATATTTCAACATTGGTCCAACCAATGTGAGAGTAGTGAATGACCGAGATCTCATAATATATCCATACATTCATCCATAATGCATAAATAAAATCCATCCATAACAGTTATATGATAAATAAAAAGCCATTCATCCATCATAATAACCACATGCAAAATTAAAGCCTAGCACGCCCCTGTTGGATGATCACGAGCCCGAATCCTATGCGATCCACTGAGCCCGCAGTGGATCTATGGTCAATCTAGGGTTGGTCCTATACTATTACAATAATAGTAACCCAATCATCATGCTGATGGGCCTTGGTCTCTTTTTCTCTTTCTTCACTTCATGGAAAACGCCAAGGGACCTCCGGTCTGGGCTCTCCATGTGGTCCTTCCTTCTTCTCCACCAATTACAAAAAATGGAAACCTCACTCCTAGTCTACTCTCATTACATATTAAAAAGTAGAAACCCCAGCGAAAACCCGGGGGGAGTACATAAGGAGGGAGGTAGAAAGCCTTATTATTCCAAAGCACTAGAAAGAGAGAAGGAGAAAGCAGTTAAAGAGGCACACAGGCCCAACAGAAAATTAAACCATACATCCGGTCTAGGGCTCGTGATCATCCATTTCCATCCTACACACATAATCACATGATCCAATCACATAATTACAATATACCAATAATTCATGATTTCCAATCATAATAATCCAATACAGAAATAAATGATCATGTGCGCAACGTGTGAAAAATAAAACACAAATATTGGTAATAATATTTTTCTCGTTTTAGGAAAAACCTTTCCTCATTATTTTAAGTAAAATAATCCCGGGATTCCAAATCCAATTTATTTTACTCCTAAAATAATGTCTTTAGGAATTTAGGCAAAATTGAACCCAAAAAACGAATTTTCAGAATTAATTCAAAATTAAAACTGAAAAGTAAATAAAAATAAAAAAAAATAATGCTAGGGTTTCAGGAAACCCTAGCTGCAGCAGCCGCCGGCCGTCGCCACCAGCAGCAGCCGGCCGGCCGTGCGCGCAGGGCAGCAGGCCCAGCCTGCCGCCCCTGCGCGCGCGCAGGCACTGCCTGGCCGGGCGCGCGCGCGCAGGCCCCTTGCCTGCGTGCGCGCGCGCCTGGCCGGCAGCGCGCTGCGCGGCCTGGTGTTCGGCAGGCCGTCGCGCGCGCAGGCTCCTCTGCCTCGCGCGCGCCGGCCTGCTGGTCGCCAGCCGCGTGCCTGTGCTGCGCGCAGACGCGCACTGGGCACGCCCGCCGGGCGCGCGCGCAGACGCCTCCGTCTGCGTGCGCGCGCGCCTGGCAGCGCGCCTGGTGCCGTCCGCGCGCGGGCTCTCCGCCCGACAGCCTTGCGCGCGCGCGCATGAGCGCGCCTACCGGCCGCGCGCGCGCAGAACACCCTCGTCTGCCCGCGCGCGCGGCTGGAGGCGCCCCTTGCGCGCGCGCTGCCCCTGCGCGGCCGGCCGGGCGGGCGCGCGCAGGCAAGGGCAGCGCTCGGCTGCGCGCAGCCAGCCTTCCCGGCTGGCGGCTGTGGCGTTTCTCGTTTTCAGTTCAAATTTTCCCCGTTTCCCAAGAAAAACAGAAAATACCAACATTTAGAATTTCACACTAATTAAAAGCAATAAAACAACATGCTTTAATAATCAAGAAAATCAAGATTCAATTAAAAACATGCTCAAAACACGTTTCATGCTTAAAACGCACATAAACCCTAGGCCTATACACCGAACCGGGCTCTGATACCACTGAAAGGAATTGTGGATCGTCCCGGGAAAAGCGCGAATGTGGAAGCGCGGGTATAATTAAAAAATAAATGCGGAATTTAAACATGCTTTTAAATTAAAACACGTTTCAAAGGGTGTGCCTTTGAAATTTCCGGGTGTTCGGTGTATCTCATGAATAAATCACATATAACATATCATGGAGGCCATAGGGTTGAAAATAAAAGAGGACGAAAATCTAAAACGAGACCTACCCGTTGTCGTTTTCGTCTTCAACGGCTACACGCATTGTTCCCGTTTTGCACCAAGATCTCGTTCTTGAGACCCTCCAAATCGTGACACACGATCCACCCACGTATTTGCACGTCGTGCTAGCAACGAACAAGTTTATATTTTGGAGTGGATGAATCAACAACACGTTATGAATTAACGGTATTGATTCATCAAGTTCTAATGTTCCAAGAACAAGAGAACAAAGAAAATAATTTTCTTGGAGTGTGTGAGAGAGAGAGGGCGGACGAGATAGAGGAGGGAGAGAGAGAGCCGAGTTGTGTGTGTGTTGTGTGTGTGTTGGAGATTCATCATCCTTCAACTAGTAGGATGCTAGGGGTTTATATAGAAGAGGAGTTTAATCCTCTTTAAAACTCCTCTTTTAAGAACTCTAATTTGACTAGGATTTTGACCTAGTCAAAGTCCTAGTCAAAGTAGTGTTTTGACCTAGTCAAAACAATCCTAGCCATCCATCTCTCCATTGATCTCAACCGTTGATTTAATTTAATTTAATGGAATATTTAAAACCTATTTAAATATTTCCAAGAGGCTAAAATAAATATAAATATTATTTAAGCCCATTAAATAAATCCCTTTGATAAATCTAATTTATCAATTTAATTCCTTATATCTAATAGAAGGGAATTATTTCTCCAAGAAAAATAAAGGACCCGATTAAATCCAATTTATCATTCCTTCACTCCAATATTTAATTCTTAATTAAATATCTAAATGTGTGTGGATAGTGTGTGACTCTTTAGGTTCACCTTTCAGCTAGACTTGGTCGGATTCCTAGAATCCTTCCGTTACCATGGGTGGCCATCTAGCAACGGTCCATGGCACTAGAGACTAGGTGAAATATTCAGGGATGAACATTTAGGCTCTAACAGTACACTTGTCCTTCTGTCTTCGGTCCTCATCACTTAGAGTCTAGGGCACGGAAAATGCAGGTACCCATTTTGGACCTAAGTGTCGGTCTGTCCTCACTAAACGCCGCAAGGGAATCCTTCCCTTCTGTTCAGTCACTGTGGCCACAGTTTTAGGGACAAGACCTAGAGTATACATGAGACCAACTGCCAAACCTATTGACAGGAGACAGATCCTTTCTTGGAAACTACTGTCACTTTGCACACCAGAACTGCACTAGACATGGCTTATGACTACCAAAGAGAATTCGGCAATCTCTCACCATACCTAAGATACAGCCCTGATGTACAGGTAAACTCAGCAATTCCTCAAGTCAAAGGACTTGACCTGTACCGTTGGAACCGGGAATACACGTCATACCTTGCTGACATACTCAAGGTCCTCCGTAAGACGGTTCCCGCGAGTCACCTCAGTCAGCTGCGTCCTAGCATGCTAACCACTAACACTGCTTAGACGACTCTCTCGTCACCCGTCGATGAAACACGACAGCAGGTGCTTAGTGCAAGTCTCAAATGGAATCCCGGTACCATTTTCGGGATTTCTTGACTTGGAGATTTCCGGACTGATTCGGGAAGACTGATTCCATGGACCTACCTCCAAGCGTAGTCCCAGTCCCCGAAATTGATTCTCAGTCCGTGGGCTTTGTTTGCGTAGTGAACAGATATGGAAAACAAATATAAGTGAACACAAACAAAGTAATGCCAAATGAAATTCACTTCTTTATTCATTAATGATTTATCAAACACCTATAATTGTCTAGACATAGGTTACATATACCCGCCAAAGTTGGCTTACATGGTCACCTATTCTAACATGGAGATGATGTGATATAATACGAGCTGTGTGTTGTGTGATATTATGGATGATGTGACATATCATACAAGCTATGTCTTATGTGAAATGATTGATGATGGGATCTCATACGAGCTGTTGTGTTGTGTGATATCAAAAAAAAAAAAAAAAAGAGATGAGATATTATGATTGAAGTGGTGATAGCCGACAGACACTATTGAGTGATGCACTCCAACTTAGGTAATCAAGGCCCTAAGAAAATAAACACGTCGATATTATATTTGGATTGATATATGATTGTTGACATGTGTTACTTCTTACATCTGTTGTGATGGCAAGACGAATATCCGTTGGTTTGTGTCATTGAATGAAATTTGATTCACTACAAATGTGTGTGTGTGTGTGTATATATATATATATATATATATAAGCTGATTAGCTATACTTATTGAGTAGACAACTCATCCCTTGCTAAATATTTTTTTAGGGAATAAGTCATAGTGACTAGCAGAATTGGATCATAAGTCAGGCACGATAGTCTTATTAGGTGGGCCAACAATGTCATCTTGAATTGCGAGTTCTAGTTGCATAATTACATAGATAATATACTTTCAGTAAGGTTGTATTTTTAAGTTTTGTAATAATAAGAAACTACAATTTTCTTCTTTCCTTATATGTATAAATGCTAAGGTTGATGAGTAAATATAAATTTTTGATAACGTATGTAATTATGTGGTGTCTACATAATATATCGAGTTTAATATAGTTTATCTTATTGGATTAAATATGAGTTTCTTATAAGATGGAATATAATTATGGAGGGGGTGTTACAAATATGATCATTGTCACCATAAATAAAGGATATGTTGTAACTTTGGTGAGTATCAGTCCCATCCACTCAACAGTGCACCAACTGAGGGATCGAATACGCCACTTTTAGTGTAATACTTGTAGGGTCCCATCCTAACCAAATATGGTTCCCTAGGTTGTGTCCGTAATCAAAGCTAGCTCTAGAAAGGTTGAACATATGACTGAATACGGGACACATTTTGTACCCCAACTCGTGTTTCCAACAATCTCAACATCTCTACATAAAATTATGCAATTAGAGCCTTAACCACACATTGGTGGGTCTATCTTATTTAGACCACGGGCATTCTAAATGATAGTTTCAACATGATCACCCATGAACGGGTTGAGTTGTTTAGCACTTGGGTTTAGCTATCAATAATACACCTCGTCTTCTGGAGCATGCAACACCTTAACGAATTAAATAAGACTATCTCCTTTCCCTTATCGACTATTGGCGATGGGAAGCCTGCTCCCTAGCCGTGTAGTTGAGCTAAGTCCTTAGGCCTCCCATTTAGTCCTCTTCACCCACCCTCTCAAGCGCCACTTCTTGAAGAACATGTGTCCCTTGCATTTATGCCTCTATAGGTTTTGCTACATAAACCCTAACCTGTGGCCTATGTCCCCTCGACCTACCTATGGACATTTCCTACCTTATGCCGTAGGATCCCACACTTGGAGCATCTATCCAGGAGCGACTCATATTCCAGATCAATTTGCCTTTCACTTTACCACTGTCCTCAGCACTAGGCATCAAGAGTACTAAATGTTTAGGTAATTCTGACTTGAAAATCTATAAGCACACAGACTCTAGCATAGTCTATACGAGAACCCACTTTGGTTATAGCATCGAGTACAATGGTTTTCCCACCCTGACTAGCCACTGCAGTAACCCGTCGTTTTATGCAGTATTCCATCAGTAGGTTTATGGAATTTAATCCAAATAAGCATTTTCTAATGGTGATTGTTTCTTCATAGCCATGCCTTGTTCCCATTTCTGTAAAAATATAGGTTGCCCTTGAGTACAACTATGCCCCCCCCCCCCCAATTACATTCTCCATAGAAACAACAGTTTGAAAGACAAAGAAACAAAAATCCATTGTGATGTAGCCACCTCTTTCTTTCAAGCCTATCTAGGTAGACTGAGCAAAATCATGCAACTGATAGAAATACGGCTTTTTACCCACAAAATATCCAACCTCAGTTATGTTCCATCGCTCAGAACGTTTTGTTGCCATCTCCCATGTTGGTGCAATCACAATTTCACGCTATAGACTTCGATTACATAAATCTTAATGTTTTTTCCAGTAGGTCTTACAATGGCATTTACAGTCTGAGGCTACGTTTGGTATTAAGCTTCACATTCCCAATCTGTAATAATTCATCGTTGTGTTCTGCATGTTAATTGTATCATGCACCACAACAGGTACCACAACATGAGCTCTACCCTCGTCCTAGAGCTTCTCTACTGCAGGGCCCCTAGACGCAGGCCGAGTGTCTCCATAATGTTGCACAATCTTGCCATGACGGAGGCAAGTGCATGTAGAGATTCATCGTCCCTTAGGGAAAGTACACATTTCACTAGTTCAACAGTTTCTTTAAAGTTAAACACCTCGTTAAGACGTTCCTGCCACTGAGGCCAGTTCAACTATCCGTCTCGCAAGCCACCGCTCCTCTACGGACCATCATCGCCGCTGCCGCTAAGAGTCCATATGGTTGAGGTTAGGGTTCGCATGACTTTGAGACAAAGATTGCATAAGAGAGTCCATCTTTTTATTTGGAGTTCTTGTTAAAATATTTTGAAAAACTATTTTCATAAACTCTCTCTCTCTCTCTCTTTTATATGCAGTATCAAACTCAGTTCCTCCATTGTTATTTGTGTTTATTATTAAAAAGGATATAGAACATTATTTCACGTGCATTATTAATTTTGATAATCCGTATTTACTTGATTTTTTTAAAAATTAATTATTATTAACACTGGTTAACATCTATGTTAGTTTGTTTCCTTTCAATAATGGTGATCTACACTAGTTGAATATAGAATAATTTTTTAAAAAAAAAATTAGGTAGTGTAGAAGAAGTAGATTAGTATCTTAAAGGGTCAAAATTCACAATTACATTTCCTTATGTTATTGTGAAATCATGAGAAAATCCCATAATGTTAGTTTAATAGCCTCATAAGCTTGCATTGTTTTGAAAATGTCAACTAAAACGCCTTCTCCGTTACAAACTCACGAAGGTGGATGTCACGCCCTAATAACGCAAAATGAATTATATTGAATAGTTTTTGGCTTTAAATTTGAGTTTTTAAATGCTCATTATGCCATCTTTTCAATATATAAATAATTACCTTCCTTTCGAACTATACATGCCATTTTACCCTATCTTTAAAATATAAATAACTAAAAATTTATTCATAAATAATTAACTCTTCATATATACGTATACTTAACCATGTATATTTAGTAGTAGTCTTGGAGCCAAGTGGACCTTTTGATGGACGACTGGACTTCTCTCGTAGACTAGTTGGTTGGCTAAGGTCTTAAGTGCCTTTGTGCTCAGGGTCTAGTGGTGGAGGCCCAATAAAATTATTGGGTTTACATGTTTTGACCATAAAATTAACCGTTTGGTACCACTATTGTTGTTGCTACGATGTAAATGGAGGAAATCGAGTCTGTAGTAATGCAAAGACGTAGCCCAGAGAATGAGGCTTAGTGGGGGGCGGTGGAAGGGTTGGAAGAGAAGGTGACAAGGGTGCCAGGGTAAGAGAATCTGGATGTTGAAAGCAAAGTGGATGGAATCATTGAGCTTTGTTTCCATGACTTGAAACATCCAACCGAGGAGGTTGGAGCCATTGAATGGCTGCATATGAAACTTAGGGTGGTTTGATGGTTGTTGTGGCTGGGAGTTGGCGAGGCAATATTGGAGGTGGGGTGGCTGAACGGAAGGCCTCCCCAGAAGGGCGACGTAGGGACAAGGCAGAAGAAGATGGAACAGTGGCCAAGTTTCATGTTTTTGAATATCGGTAACAGCAACAACCAAGGAGTCATAGTGCTGCATCATGGAAGTGTGAAGATCAGTGAGACTCTCAGAGAAAGTAAAATTTGGCTCCTCCAAAGCTTTGGTGGATTTGGAAGGCATGAGAGAAGAGGAAAGCACTAGATAATAAGGGTTTTGCTAGGGTTTCATTTTCCAATTTGAGTTGGGGTAGACTCTGAAGAGGGAAAAGAGAAGAGAGAATCGTGGTTAATTTTTATATTGTCATTTTCAATCTCATTCATCGAGCTAAATACATTGTACCAAATAAAAGATCAGCTGGCAAGGGTCTATATCTTAAAGTTTCTATTTATTTGCATAAATAATTTTTTCTCCATGTGCTTTCTTTATTTAATAGTGGTCATTGGAGCCAAGTGGGCCCCTTTGACGGACAGTTGGACTTCCTTGTTACATTAGTTGGTTGGCCAAGGTCTTGAGTACCCCTTCATGCCTAATGTCAAGTGGTGAGGCAATCAAGTTGCTGGGTTTATCATATTTTGACCACAAATTAATAAAGGGGATTTATGGAAACGCTTTAACACAAAATTGGGGAGGGCGACGAGATGCCGGGCGAAGAAGGGGAGGTTGGTATGACTATGATTGCTGCTATAATGGAAATGGAGGCAATACTTGTTAGTAATGCATAAGGTGTAGGAATGTAGGCATAGTTAGGGTGTTAGAATAGGTGACCATGTAAGCCAATTTTGGCAGGAATATGTAACCTATGTCTAGACAATTCTTTGGTATTTGATAAACATTTATGAATAAAGAAGTGAAAATTCATATGGCGATACTTTGTTTCTTCACAATATATATCTGCATTTACATTTCTGTTCACTACGGCAAACAAAGCCCACGACTGAGTAACGATTTCGGGACTTGGGACTATTGCTTTGGAGGTAGGTCCATGAATCAGTCTCACCGAATCAGTCCGGAATCTCCAGTCAAGGAATCCCGGAAAATGGGCACCGGGATTCCCTTCGAGACTTGCACTAAGCATCTGCTGTCGTATTTCACCGACGGGTGACGAAGGTCGTCTAAGCAGTGTTAGTGGGTGATGCTAGGAAGCCAGCTGATTGACGGTGACTCGCGGGAAGCCGTCTTACGGAGGACCTTGAGTATGGTCAGTAAGGTATGACGTGATATTCCCGGTTCCAACGGTACAGGCCAAGTCCTTTGACTTGAGGAACTGCTGAGTTTACCTGTGCATCAGGTCTGTATCTTAGATATGGTGAGCAGATTGCCAAAATACTTCTTGAGTAGTCATAAGCATGTCTAGTGCAGCTCGGCTGTACAAAGTGACAGTAGTTTCCAAGAAAGGATCTGTCTCCTGGTGAAAAGGTATTGGACAGTTGAGTCTCATGTATGCTCTGTGTCTGATGTCCCTGAAATCTTGGGCCACAGTAACTGAACAGAAGGGAAAGGTTTCCTTGCGGCGTTTAGTAAGGACAAAGACCGACACTTAGGTCCAAAATGGGTACTGCCTATTTTTCCGTGCCCTAGACTCTAAGTGATGAGTACCGAAGACAGAAGGACAGTGTACTGTTAGAGCCTAAATGTTCATCCCCAATATATTTCACCCTAGTCTCTAGTGCCATTAGACCGATTGCTAGATGGACCATCCCATGATAACGGGCGGATTCTAGGAATCCGACCAAGTCTAGCTGAATTGGGTGAACCTAAAAGAGTCACACACTATCCGACAACAACTTAGTATTTAAGTTAGAATTAAATATTAGAGTAAAGGAATGATTAAATTAGATTTAGTCGGGTCCTATATTTCTTGGAGAAATTAATTCCTTCTATTTGATAAAGGGAATTAAATTAATAATAGGATTTATTAAAAGGGTTGATTTAATGGGCTTAGAATAAATAATAATATTTATTTATTATATTATATTTATTCTTTTAGCCTTTTGGAAATATTTAATAGGATTTAAATATTCAATTAAATTTAAAATCAACGGTTGAGATGGAAGGCTAGGATTCGTTTTGACTAGGTCAAACACTAGTTTGACTAGGGCTTTCACTACGGTCAAAATCCTAGTCAAATTAGTACTTAGAGTTGGAGTTTAAAGAGGATTAAAACTCCTCTATATAAACCTCTAGCTTCCAACCATTGTAGATGATGATTCTTGAAACACACACACACAACACACACTCTCCCCTCTCCATACCCATCTCGTCCGCCCCATCTCTCTCTCTCCAAGAAGAAAATATTTTTATTCTTTTTGTTCTTGGAACATTAGAACTTAGACGAACCAAATACCGTTTAATTGATAACGTGTTATTGATTCGTCCACTCCAAAAATTATACATTTGTTCGTGCTAGCACGACGTGCAAGATACGTGGGTGGATCATGTGTCATGATTTTGGAGGGTCTCAAGAACGAGATCTCGGTGCAAAACGGGAACAATCGCGAGTAGCCGTTGAAGACAAAAACGACAACGGGTAGAGGTCTCGTTTTTACTTTTTCGTCCTTCTTTAATTTTTTTCAACTCTATGGCCTCCATGATTTCTTTACGCGTTATATATCATGAGATACACGAACGCCCGGAACCTCAAGGGCACACCCCTTGAGCGTGTGTACTTTTAAAATTTAAAAAGCATGCTTTAATTTTTGTATGATTATTTTTATCGCGCTTTTGCATTCGCGCCAATTCCCGAGAGACGACTCCGATTTCTTTCAAACCGGGGGGGGGGACGGGGTTGGTCGAAGAAAGGTGACAAAGCTTCCATGTATTGCGGTGTGAATAGAATTGCATTTTTACAATATTGAGAAGTTGGAGAAAAAGGGTTTAGTGCTTTGGGCTACTGTTATGTTCTAAAAAAACATCTCATCGGCACCAAAGCGTTGTAAGGACATAGAGTGGAATAGAGGAAATGTGGCACACTAAGTGATGCGACGAGTTTTTTTTGAGGATTGGCTTTGGCCGAAGTAGTGAGTGAGTCACCATTTCAAACCAAGATGAGAAGCAGGCAACTGGTTGAATGGACAACCCAATAAATTCTACGATGCATGATTAGACAATGTTGTGGGAACTTTACCGAATCAATCAAGATAGAGCACTGGGTGGGCCAATATTGCCACGAAATATAAGTTCAATGTGGCGATAGTGAGCGAAGAAGTGTAGCGCTTGACAGTCTCGAAATGCTTTGGGTCAAGAGGCGGATAGGGTAGAAGATGGGATTGGTGGCAATAGGGGGCACTATGTTTGTCGGGGTCGCGAGTCTCAGCAAGCTCCTCAATCAATACGAAGAGGAATTACCTTGCTATTTACAATGATAAGTCAGGAGAATTTCTTTGTTTCCTAATTGGAAGCAAAAGCCCTTGAGAACGGCCCTTGTGGGATTTTATAAAGGACACACCATGTGAATAAAAGGGGCTGAAAAGCGGAGACGGAAGTAGTGGCCAGTGGTAAGGCCCAGGGTAGGAGAACACGGGATGTTGCACAAAGTGGTAATGAGAATCATTAACTTGTTTACCAAGAGCTTAGCTAGGCCGATACCTGGGTTGATGGTGAAGGTTGTTGAAGGGACAACGGATCCGCCCGGACGCGAGCCGAAAGCAAGAGATGCAGAATTTAACGGTATTTAAAACGCATTTCATAATTAAACGTCCCAAATGGTGTTCCCTTGGTGTGTTCAATTGGGCATTTGAGTAGAATATATAACGGAAAGCAAAGTATATCATATTAGGCACATAGACAATCATAAAGAGAACTACATATAAATATACGGGATTTACCATTTGTGTTATCTTCCGTGCACCGCTACAGTGTTGTTCCCTCTCGAACGGATTGAAGTTTATCAGAGATTCAAAATGTATGAATCCTCTAACGTAGTCCACATCACACAAGGAAAGCACGTTTTCTTGTTAGAGAAAAACGGACCTAAAGAAGATGAGATCAAGACAAGATACACTATCGTATTAGTGTATCTATTCTTAATCGAGCTTTGTTCTTCAATTGATCCATATTCAATGAATCAACAAAAGTGGAGAGGGTAGAAGCAAGAAGGCGGCCAAAAATGATATATATATATATATTATGAGAGTTCTCTTCTTTTCCTTAAAAAAAGATGGATAAATGATTAAATCCTCATGTTTGATGATTGATATACTCATATATATACATCGTTAATGATGTTATTGGATGTGTCTAGTTCATTCCGAAGGATGTTCTAGATACATTCCAATCATCCCCATTAATCTCAATCTAAGCTTACCACTTTACAAGGTATGATTAAATCATATAGTAAAAAAAGAGGCTTGATTGGATTCAATAATATGATTATTGAATTGGTTCTAAGTCATCCAAGGGAGATCAAGATACATTCCAATCAATCCCCATTAATCTTAATCAAGCCTAACACTTATACAAGTGATGATTTTAAATCATACCAAGTTAAAGGAGCTTGCTTCGAGTTGATTTGTTCCTTTCCAAAAAGGAACAAGTCAACTACATCAATCAAAAACATCCATTTTGGGGAGCAGAAGTCCAACTCTCCCCCATAAATTCCAAAAGATAGAATTAATAAAATCTCTTTGGGCCAAGATTAATGGACCGGGTATTGTAATCAATTACCAAAACCCCAAGAAATAAATCTATTTAATTATAGGTCCAATTAAATAATTGCCCATGGATACTAATCCAATTAGAAGATCCAAACCCTTAATCTCTACTTGATAATAAAAATCTATCTATCAATGGTAACTATCCCATAAAATAATCCAATTTATTTATCATACTTCGGAATTGACTCCAAGTCAATTCCTTCACCTCCTCACTGATTTGTTTTTGTGACCCTTTTAGGTTCACCCTCATCTAGACTGCGGGGTCGAGTGCGAACAGAAACCCTCACATGGGTGGCCGTTCAGTAACGGTCCATGGCACTACAGACTAGGTAAATATTGGCAGTTGAACATTAGGCACAATTTCTACGGGTAAGGTCTCCGTCTACCGTCTCTGGCCTAGTCTAGAGAAGGAATTGGGCATTCGGTTCCCATCCTTACTAGGCAACTATGCTTAATATCGAGACTACGCCCCATTACCTTTTGCATCAAACGCAGGGAACCATCCTGCATCGATCAATAACTGCGGCCACAACTTTAAGCAACATCGACGTGTCTCCGAGTGCATCGGAGATACCATCTGTCACATACGATAGGGATGATCCTCTCTTGAAACCCCGTTGTCCCGCTTACACATTCTGGACTATACTTAGATAAGGTTTTATAATGACCAATCATTAGATGCATCACCTCTTGCCAGATTCAAGATACAACCATCGTGCTGCACGTGACTACGTGTGTGGTTCCTTAAGTCCGAGAATACATACCTCCATATAAAAAACTATGGAACTGGGGAAACTCCATCATAACCGACCAAGCCTTCAAGGCTTTCCATATGAATAGATCCCCGCCGTAGTCAGTATCGATCAGCTTCGACCCTAGTTGACCAACCCACTAAGATTGTATAGGCATCCAGCACTAGTACGTCGATGAACACGCACTTCACAATGATACGACTCTTAGTTGCAAGTCTCTAATAGATCTGATAGCTCAGTATCGAAGGTCCTCGACTTTGAGATTTCAGACCCAACCCTCCAGTTGGATATTCTAAGCAGTCATCCAATGCTAAGACCAACTGCATGGGTTGTCACATAGGTAGCTGGGATCTGTCGTGACGTTGACATTTCTCGTACGTATCGTAAAGCACAACAGATTTGCCAATTGATAATACTTATCATGTCATAATACAAGTACTTTGAAATAAATATTGTTGAATAGTTCCCATACGCATTCCAATTGCTTTTGTACACATTATCACAACAGTTGAGCAATCGAGAGACTCCAAATTGAGTATCAAAACGAAAGACTTGAAATTAAAGCAGTTGGGGATAGATTCTGGGGAAGACCTCGAACTCGATTGCATAGCTTTCGAAACCGCTTGGTAACTAGCAACAAAACCTCATGGTGCGAGCTTGAACAAGGTGCTTGGTGATTATCGTTACGTGAAGGCCATGAAACGAGCCCAATGCCCAAACGAAGCATCGCACAAAGTAAGTTGATGATATGTATCATCTACTTGTAACCAATTAGGTAACACCTTTCAATAGAAAATATCATATCTAAAAGTGTATGATGGAATGGATAACAAGCAAAAATAATGACCGACCAGAAACACACCCTCGAAGGAGTTGCGCATTGATGGCTACATCTGAAACTAGAGTGATTTGATGTTAGTTTGTAGCTGGAATAGGGGAGGAAAATTGTAGGTGGGGGCAGTGAACGAGGCCTCAAGAACGTGATGAGAGGACAAGCGAAAGAACAGGAAGAGTGCCAAGTATTTTGAAATGTCCGTACACAGAACCAAGGAGTCATAGATACATCATGAAATGTGAAAGTGAAGATCAGTAACTCTCGAAGAAAAGAAAGAATGGATTCCTCCAAAGCTTTTGGGATTCGGAATTGCATGAAGAGAAGAGGAAAGACCTAGATGATAAGGGTTTTGCTAGGGTTTTCCCAATTTTTAGTTGGGCTAGACTATAAAAGAGCAAAATAGAAGACATAATATGCCATATTTTTATTACGGTCCTTTTCATTCTCATTCATCAAGACTTAAATACATATACCAAAATAAAAGATCAGCCTGAAAAGTGTCTATTATCTTAACGTTCTAGTCTATTTTCATAATAATTTTGTCTTCTATGTGCATTGTTTACCTTAGTAGTACTTGGAGCCAAGTAGGCCTTTTACGGAACGGACTTGTATTTATTACACTAGTTGGTTGGCCAAGATTCTGAGTGCCTTTGTGGCCTAATGTCAAGTGGTGAGTCCCAATCAAATTGTTGGTTTAATATTTTTGACCATAAATTAACAGTAGGTGGTTTTATGTAAATTAACACAACATTGGGAAAGGTGGGAGGTTGGTACCTCTTAATTGTGCTGCTACGAATAGAAAATGAGACATAGGTAACTGAGTCTGTAGTAATGCCAAAAGAACGTAAAGCTCGAGAATGAACGGCTTAGTGGGGGGTTATGGTGGAGGTTGTGGGGAGAAGGTAGAACGAGGGTGTCAGAGGTTAGAGAATGTGGATGTTGCTATAGCAAAGATGGAATGGGAAACCATTTGAACTACTGTTTTCACAAAAAGCCCTTTAGCTAGGCCGAATAACCTTTGATGGATGATGGGTGAAAGACACAGAGGAGCTCCAACTGGTATCGAACGAGCCATAAATTAGCAGTTCAGATATCTTTCCATTGAAGACCGTCGACTCAATGCCGTAGCTTTCTGAAATTCGCTTCGTAATCAGTTACAAAACCTTTGGTGGAGCTTGAACAAAGCGGTTTGGTGATTGTTAGGACGAAGGCCCGAAATGCCCCAATCAATGCTCCGAAGGAAAGAATCCATGAAGATAAGCGTGATGATTTCATACACCTCATTGAACTAACTTAAGACATCACCTTTTTTATGCGAAAATGTAATCATTTCTAAACATTGTACCGATGGAAAGTTGCAAATAGGAAAATGAAGGACAAGCGGATCCCGCTCGGGAGTGCAGCGGAAGCGAGAAAGTGAGAAAAAGTGCGTAAATTTAAATCTAATTTAAATAAACGAATCCCAAGGGGTATGTACCCTTGGTGCTCAACCGGGCGTTTGATGTATTGATGTATAAATATTAATAAAAATAATTTAAACACATAGGGCCATAGAATATTAATAAAACAATTCAAAGAGTAGTAAAACTGTTACCTTTGATTGTTTAGCTGTGCTTCCCGGCTACTTTGCGTTTCCTTCTCCAGAATGCTCACGAAATCCGAAACGTTTATGCGATTCTCAAAGGTGATCCACGCCAAACCGGAAGAAACGCACGTTCTTCTTGCTAGAAAAGAACGGCGTTTAAGAAGGGAAATCGGTTTAAGAGAAGAAACACTATGGATTAGTGTACCTCAACCTAACTTTGTTCTTTTCTTATTCAAAATCAAGTGAAAAACACTGTTACATAGGGGAGTGAAAACCGAGAGGAGGGGAGCAAGAGAGTGAATTTTTTTGTCTTCTCTTTCCTATAAAAAGAGAATAAATGAATCACTTTATGGTTGGTGTGTATATTCTAATATATATACATAATTAATGTTGATTATTGGAATGGGTTGGTCTAGTGTTCATCCAAGGAATGCTAGATTCATTCCAATCAATCACATCAATTCTTCAATCAAGCCTACCAAAAATTTATGTATGATCAAAATCATTACCAAAAGGTGAACGAGCTGATTGGAGTTATTTGTCTCTTTCCAAAGAGATTAAGTAACATACCACCTAGTATAAACATGGCTGATTTTTTTCCTCCAAGGGAGCATGTCGGCCATGTTAAATAAGGGAAGAAGCTCCAACTTCTTCTATTCCAAAATAGGAATTATTTCTCCCTTTCGAAGTAAAATTTAACGGACCGGCGTTTTATCGTAATCCAATTATGACGACGAAACCCAACATTAATCCAATTTAATATCCATTTAAATATTCTCGTTGATCTTAATCCAATTAAAAGATCCAACGTCTCAACTTTTCATATTTTAATTCAAAAATCCAATTTACCGATTAAATGAAAAGCTCGATCAATATCGGCCCGTCCATCCAAGGACTTTCCCTTAAGTAAATCCCATTTACTTATTTAATCCTTCGAGATTGGACTCCAAGTCGATCTCTCAACTCCCGGTGATTTGCGTTCTGACCCTTAGGTTCACCCTCAGGCTAGACTTTGGGTCCGTGTCCCACAAGCCCGACCATGGGCTGGCATCTAGCCAACGGTCCATCGGCACTAGAGACTAGGTGAATTGCGTGAACATTTAGGCCGCCGATTTCCTATGGGTACGATCCTTCGTTACCGTCTCCGCTTAGTCAAGATGGAATTGGGCGTCGTTCCATCCTGACTAGGCACTATTGCCTTAAGTATCAGAGACCGCGATATGCCTTCATTGCGTCGACACAGAAACCATTCCCTGTTCGACCAAACTACTGTGGCCACAGCTTCAAACAGCATGAACGTGTTTCTGAGCGCATAGGAGATACCTCTTCACAGTTACTTGACATGGGACGGATCCTCTTCTGGAATCCACCGTTCCTCCGCTACACATCCGACTGCACTGACAAGGCTTATGATGATCATCTACAGAATGATCACCTCTCGCCAGATCCAAGATACAGCCGATCATGTGCACGCGACTGCCATGATCCCTCAAGTCTGAAAGATTACTCCCGTTTACTATTCTGGAACCGCGGGAAAACCAATCTTACCGACCAAGCCTCTAAGGCTTCACATTATGATGATCCCTGCCCGAGTACAGGTCCAGTCGGCTCCCACCCCCAATCGACCAACCCAACAAGATTCGTGTAGGCGTCCCACGCCTGTCGCCGATGAAACACGGCACTCATCCAATGAACACGACTCTTTGACGCCAAGTCTCAATAGGACTTCTCAGATGCTCCTGTCTCGGAGGTCCTCGACTTGGGAACGTTTCAGACCCAACTCTGAAGAATATGCGGATCGTGATTGAGATCCGGTTCCTTTGCTAGCGCTATCGCCCCGTTGTTACATCAAAGATAATTACAGGCTTTAGCAATGCTAGGTACTTATATCCAATCATTGGATGTAGCCTCATCAACCAAAACCACTCCTTAGCAGCTTCCAAAGCCTATGCTATTCAAAACTCTATGGTGGAGTCCGCGTGGTTAGCCAATGAAATCTTCCAAGTAACCACCCACCATTTAGTCTAAATACGAAAACCATACTGAGACTTGCATTCATCGTCAATCCGACTGGAAGCTAGTGTCGCTATAGCTCCTCAGTATCAACTCCCACCGCCGTAGATCAAGAACATGTCCGTTAGTCCTTTTCAGGTACTTCAGTATAGTCTTTGACTCCACTCCAGTGTGCTTTCCCGGCACCACGGGATGATATCGACTTGTTACGCTCAAAGCGAAAGCACATAGGTTTAGTCCACTGAACACATACTGTATCTGCTACGGCTGAGCATAGGGGATGTCCAACATGTTAGAATAGGTGACCATGTAAGCCAAACTTTGGCGGGTATATGTAACCTATGTCTAGACATTATAGGTGTTTGATAAATCATTAATGAATAAAGAAGTGAGAATTGTCATTTGGCATTAACTTGTTTGTGTTCACTTATATCTGTTTTCTATATCTGTTCATACGAAAACAAAGCCCATCGGACTGAGAATCAATTTCGGGGACTGGGACTACGCTGTGGAGGTAGGTCCATGTAATCAAGTCTTCCCGAATCATCGTCCGGAAATCTCCAAGTCAAGGAATCCCGAAAAATGGGGTACCGGGATTCCTTTTGAGACTTGCACTAAGCACCTGCCCTGTCGTTGTTTCATCGACGGGTGACGAGGGTCGTCTAAGCAGTGTTAGTGGGTTAGCATGCTAGGACGCAGCTGACTGAGGTGACTCGCGGGAAACCGTCTTACGGAGGACCTTGAGTATGGTCAGCAAGATATGACGTGTATTCCCGGTTCCAACGGTACAGGTCAAGTCCTTTGACTTGAGAATTGCTTTCCTGAGTTTACCTGTACATCAGGGCTGTATCTTAGGTATGGTGAGAGATTGCCCGGAATTCTCTTTGTAGTCATAAGCCATGTCTAGTGCAGTTCTGGTGTGGCAAAGTGACAGTAGTTTCCAAAGAAAGGATCTGTCTCCTGTCAATAGGTTTTTGGCAGTTGAGTCTCATATATACTCTATGTGGTCTTGTCCCTAAAACTGTGGCCACAGTGACTGAACAGAAGGGAAGGATTCCCTTGCGGCGTTTAGTGAGGACAGACCCAACACTTAGGTCCAAAATGGGTACCTGCATTTTCCGTGCCCTAGGACTCTAAGTGATGAGACCGAAGACAGAAGGACAAGTGTACTGTTAGAGCCTAAATGTTCATCCCTGAATATTTCACCTAGTCTCTAGTGCCATGGACCGTTGCTAGATGGCCACCCATGGTAACGGAAGGATTCTAGGAATCCGACCAAGTCTAGCTGAAAGGTGAACCTAAAGAGTCACACACTATCCACACACATTTAGATATTTAATTAAGAATTAAATATTGGAGTGAAGGAATGATTAAATTGGATTTAATCGGGGTCCTTTATTTCTTGGAGAAATAATTCCTTCTATTAGATATAAGGAATTAAATTGATAAATTAGATTTATCAAAAGGGATTTATTTAATAGGCTTAAATAATATTTATATTTTATTTTAGCCTCTTGGAAATATTTAAATAGGTTTTAAATATTCCATTAAATTAAATTAAATCAACGTTGAGATCAATGGGAGAGATGGATGGCTAGGATTGTTTTGACTAGGTCAAAACACTTACTTTGACTAGGACTTTGACTAGGTCAAAATCCTAGTCAAATTAGAGTTCTTAAAAGAGGAGTTTAAAGAGGATTAAACTCCTCTTCTATATAAACCCCTAGCATCCTACAAGTTGAAGGATGATGAATCTCCACACACACACAACACACACACACACTCGGCTCTCTCTCCCTCCATCTCGTCCGCCCTCTCTCTCTATCACATTCCAAGAAATTGTTTCTTTGTTCTCTTGTTCTTGGAACAGTTAGAACTTGATGAATCAATACCGTTAATTCATAACGTGTTGATTGATTCATCCACTCCAAAATATAAACTTGTTCATTGCTAGCACGACGTGCAAGATACGTGGGTGGATCGTGTGTCACGATTTGGAGGGTCTCAAGAACGAGATCTTGGTGCAAAATCGGGGAACAACGCGTGTAGCCGTTGAAGACGAAAACGACAACGGGTAGGTCTCGTTTTAGATTTTCGTCCTTTTTATTTTCAACCCTATGGCCTCCATGATATGTTATATGTGATTTATTCATGAGATACACCGAACACACCTGGGAAATTTTCAAAGGCACACCCTTTGAAACGTGTTTTAATTTAAAGCATGTTTAAATTCCGCATTTATTTTTTAATTATACCGCGCTTCCGCATTCGCGCTTTTCCCGGGACGATCCACAATTCCTTTCACAACATTCGTTTTAGCTCCTCATCAGTCTTAGGAGACTGCTTCTTGGATAACTTAATTCCATGCCTCATTGGAAGGAATCCTCGTTTTGAGTTCTCCATCTTGAATCTCTTCAAGACTTTCTCAATACACGAGGACTGGGCCATTCCTAATATCCTTCTAGATCTATCCCTGTAGATCTTGATGACAAGAATGTAGGATGCCTCGCCCATATCCTTCATGAAAAATTGCTGTTGACAACCAAGCTTTAGTGGTACCCTAACATCTTAGCATCATTCCCATAAGCAAGATGTCATCCCACGTAAAGCACCAGAAATGCAACTGAGCTCCCACTGATCTTTTTGTATACACAAGGATCAGACTCGTTCTTGATGAAATCATATCCCCGTATGACTTCATCAAAACGTATGTTCCAGCTTCGGGAAGCATGTTTGAGGCCATAGATGGAGCTTTGGAGACGGCCACACCTTCTGCTCTTCTCTAACAGTTGTGAAACCTTCCGGCTCATCCATATAGATCTCTTCCTATATGAAACCGTTGAGGAAGGCCATTTTTCACGTCCATCTGCTATATTTCATAGTCAATACCATACTGCTATGGCAAACAGTATCCGAATGGATTGGCCATTGCTACGGGCGAGTAGGTTTTTGCTCAATCGACGCCCGGGTCGTGAGTGTAACCTTCGCCACAAGCCTGGCTTTGAAGGTTGTAACATCCCCGTCAGCTCCAAGCTTACATTTTGTAGACTCCATTTTACACCCTACGGGTTTTACCCCTTTGGGTGGGTCTACTAGGGTCGAAACCTTGTTTTGTACCCATCGAGTCCATCTCGGATTTCATGGCCTCAAGCTACTTATCCGAATCGATGTCCGACATCGCTTCTCCGTACGTCTTTGGATCATTATCCAACTGACAAGTCAGGCCCAGAAATCCATACCTATCAGGTGCATGGGATACTCTGGCCGACCTACGGAGGACTGGAACAATATCAGTGGGAACTACTGGCTCAGATGTCACTGCCGCCTCATGGGGTGCCTCACTTGATTCCTCAAGGAGCACCTCATTGCGTCGACTATCCGATGGAAAATCCTTTTCCAAGAACACTGCATTTCGCGAGACAAAAACCTTTTGCTCGGAGGGATCATAGAAATAATACCCCACAGTTTTTTCGGATAGCCGATGAACCTGCATAAACTAGACATAGAGTCCAGTTTATCTCCCACTAATCTCTTGACATATGCGGGACAACCCCACACTTTCCAAGTATTTGTAGGACGCAGGTTTGCCATGCCATATCTCATATGGCATCTGGGATACCGTCTTAGATGGCGCCAAGTTCAAAACTTTAGCCCCCGTCTCAATAGCGTATCCCCAGAAGGAAAGGGGGAGTTTCGGTAAAACTCATCAAATGGATCGGACCATGTCCAACAATGTCCGATTCCTCTTTTCAGACAATATATACCATTAAGCTGTGGTGTTCCAGGAGGGGTCCATTGAGAGAGAATCCCATTCTCTTTTAGATAATTAGTAAACTCTCCACTTAAATACTCTCCACTTAAATACTCTCCACCTCGGTCCGGCTGAAGGGCTTTGATCTTTCGACCGGTTTGGTTCTCTACTTCAAAGTCTGTATTCCTTAAATCTTCCAAAGGCTTCAGATTTGTACTCATCAGGTAAACATAAACCATACCGTGAGTGATCATCGGTAAAGGTTATGAAGTACGAGTACCCACCTCTAGCCTAAGTATTTAGTGGGCCACAGACATCCATATGGATCAAAATCCAACAGACCACTGGCTAGCGTACTATTGTCCAACAAAGGGTTTTCTTCGTCATCTTTCCCTTCACACAGGATTCGCAGGTCAGGGTAGGTTGTCCCAAATCGTCTATTTCTAGACTCTTTGAGTCCACCAACCTTCTTATCCTATCTTTAGAGATATGACTGAACCTCGCATTCCATATCTGTGCGTTATTATGATCATCACATTTTCGTTTGTGTTCTGCAGTCATAATCCAATTAGACTGTTGAAGTATGTACATACCGTTGACCAATGTACCAAGCAGATGAGAAATACCATCTTTGATAATGAAAAAACTGTTTTTATTGATGGTAAATTCATATCCCTCCTTATCAAGGACCGGGATGAAAACAATGTTTTTTAATCATGCTAGGTACATAGAAACAGTCGTTTAGTACAATCCTAACATGACTACTAATGGCTAACTCCAGTGATCCCACGGCCTCCGTAGCAACAGCCTTGCCATCGCCTAGCGTCAGGATCATCTCATCCTTGGTTAGCCTTCCGCTTCTTTGCAGTGCCTGCAAATCATTGTAGATGTGAGCACCACACTCGGTAATCCAATACCCATGAAGCAGAATTAGTAATCATATCTACTTCAACCACAAACATACCTGGGTTGGAGAGGAGTTGTGGGTACTCCCTCTTCCAATGCCCTTTCCCTTGGTAATGCATGCAGACATCATTTGCCTTGGACCGCTGAGAACCATGGGCCTTCCCTTTCCCTTTGCTCGGTCCAACCGGAGCAACAGGGACGCCCGTAGCGTGAGCAGGGGCCGCAATCGTCTTCCCTTTGCCTTTCTTCTTCTTCCAGCGTCAAGTCCTCTTGCCATTCGCCTTGGAGGTCGAAGCCTCCCCTATCAATACGCCGGCGCCGACTTGTGGTCGTTGCCTCGTATTGGACCAGCATGTGTGATCAACTCATGAATAGACTTCTCAAGTCCGTTCATGTTGCAGTTTTACAACAAACGGGTCAATAGGATGGAGGAAGCGACTGGAGGATCACGTCAATGTACGTGTCATTGTTAAAGCCAGCTTTAAGGTCCTCGAGTTTCTCCACTAGGGAGAGCATCTTGACCCCATGACTTTGTACAGACGCTCCTTCAGCAAGCTTGGTGCCAAGGAATGCTTTTGTGGCGGCATATCTAATATGCCTAACCGGAACCCGCATAAACCTCGTTCATGCGGAGCATTTGCAGAGACGTTGTCCAGCCTCTCATACTGCTTCTGGATGTCGTTAGACATCGAAGCCAGTATGATACTGCGTACTTTCCGGTTGTCCTCATGCCATTTCTAGAACGTCAAATGTTCTCCAGGCGTGGACCCCTCCGGTAAGTCGCTCGGTGGCGGCTCGTCCAAGACGTAGCCTTGGTTCTCGAAACCGAGGACAATCCTCAGGTTTCTCAGCCAGTCCGAGTAGTTTGTTCCGTTGAATTTGTTAGTCTCGAGAATCATGGTTATGGGTTGTTAGACATATCTACATTAATGAAATGTAAACCAGAAATTAGCAGATTGATGATAATAATTATTGTTCAAGGTTGAAGACTTGGTCTTTTAGTCTTTAACCCTCCCACTATTTATACGAAAGTCCGCCATTCTCAAGCGGAGTTTCGGGAAACCATTTCCTAGTGGGCTTGGGATCCACAAGTGTAATCTCCATGCCCCGCTTTTATGATTCACATGAAGAAGACCTCGTGGGAGATATCCAATATCATTCTCATCCAATGAGATTCCTAAGATATTTTGCCTCACCTATTCACATGGTTCCGAGGACTCCAACGAACCATGCTTACTCAGTGTTAGGCCCGACCCATCAAACCAAATCATACCTCAAACTGTCGCCCCCACGACTCGTGAGACAGGGAAACAACGTGCAGTCTTTTTGTTCACAACAATGATGCAGCTTTCCCCTAGTCCAAGTGTGCCACGACTCGTGAGACCACACTTGGGTAGTGGTAGCTTGGACAGATCAAAATACCATTTTGATCCAAGTCCGTTCTGGGCCTAATATTTAATTTGGTCGAACCAAATGAGAGTTTGAGTGTGACCGAGACCTCATCACAATCATGGTGTTTTAGCATGCATAAATATCCAATATTTAAAGTGATAAATAAATACGCCGCATGCATAAAACATAGCATACCCCTGTTAGGATGATCACAAGCCCAACCTATGCGACCCACTGAGCCCGCAGTGAGTCTATGGTCTGTCTAGAGTGGTCCTAAATTATTAAAAAATAATAATATACCTATTGTCATTCCAATGGGCCTTGAAGTGCTTCTTGTTTCACGCCTTGATGCTCCTCCTTGGGGTCTCCGACTCCAATTACTTGTTAAAATTAAAACCTCACCAATCCTATCTACTCTCATTATAACTGAAAGTAATACATTGGAAATAAAGAAAACAAGCCTTAACATCATGAGGCTGAAAATACGGGAGATGATAGTCCCAAAAACAAGAGGCACGCAGGCCCCACCCAAACAAAAAAGAAATGATCATACATTCATCCATACATAAGGTTAGGGCTCTTGTGATCATCCCATGTTGATTCCATCAACACACATAACATAATTATTCCAAATAATCATGCATAAATACCAATGGATATTCCAAATACCCAAGTGAAGTCCAACATCACAAAAGCATAAACATAAAAATAATATGCAAAATTCAAATTCAAATTTAATGGACATTTTAAACAATGCATCTAATGCATGTATTAATCCTAAATTAATTAAGCAAATTTAATTCAAGGAATAATCCAATTATTCCAAAATCAAAAAATGCAAAATTAACATATTTTCAGAATATTGTGCAGAAAATACAGAAATCAAAATTTTCCGGAAAACGTCGAAAAACGGCACAAAACGGCCCAGCCGTTGTGCCGGCCGGCACACCGCGTGCATAGGGCAGCGCGTGCGTGCGCGCGGTGGCCTCGGCCGGCTGCCCACAGCGCGCGCGCCTGTGCACAGCATGCGCGCGCAGGCGCCCGCTGCCGTCCGATCCCAATTTTTTTTTTTTTGTTTTAGCACAGTAATAGTAACATTTTGCTGAAAATAAGCATGCAATTTTAATCCAATGTAACAAAATTAAGCATGCCAAAAGTCCATTAAATCCAAACAATTGAATCATCATATTATTCATATATTCATATAATCTAACATGCTAATAAATCCATTAAAAGCAAGTAGATCATGCCAAACACATAGATCTATGCCCCTTACAGCGAACCGGGCTCTGATACCACTTGAAGGACAAGCGGATCCGCCCGGGAGCGCGAGCGGATGCGAGAAAGCGAGAAAAGTGCGTAAATTTAAATCTAATTTAAATAAACGAATCCCAAGGGGTGTACCCTTGGGTGCTCAACTGGGCGTTCGATGTAGGATGTGTAAATATTATAAACATACATTTAAACACACAGGGCATAGATGTATATTAAAACAATCAAAGCGTAGTAAAACCGTTACCTTTGATTGTTTAGCGTGTGCTCCCAGCTACTTGCATTGTTCCTTATCCAGAATGCTCATGAAATCCAAACGTATGGATTCTCCAAAAGGTTGATCCACACCACACCGGAAGAGAGGCACGTTCTTCTTTCTAGAAAAGAACGGGTTTAAGAAGGAATCGGTTTAAGAGAAGAACACTATGGATTAGTGTACTCTTAAACCTACTTTGTTCTTCTTCTTGATTAAAAATCAAGTGAAGAACTAATAGAGAGGGGAGTGAAAACCGAGAGTTGAGAGGGAGAGGAGAGTGAATTTTTTTTATCTTCTCTTTTTCCTAGAAAAAGATGAATAATGAATCACTTATGGTTGGTGTTGTATATTCTAATATATATACATAATTAATGTGATTATTGGAATGTGTCTAGGTTCATACAAGGATGTCTAGATTCATTCCAATCAATCACCATCAATTCTTCGATCAAGCCTACCAAAATTTATGGTATGATCAAATCATACCAAAAGGGAAGAGCTTGATTGGAGTTGATTTGTCTCTTTCTAAAAGAGATAAGTCAACATACCACCTATCATGAAACATGATTGATTTTGCTTCCTCCAAGGGAGCATGTCGGCCATGTTTAAATAAGGGAAGAAGTCCAACTTCTTCCTATTCCAAAATAGGAATTATTTCTCCTCTCGAGTAAAATTTAACGGATCGGGTTTTATCGTAATCCAATTATGACGAACCCAACATTAATCCAATTTAATGTCCATTTAAAGTATTCTCATTGATCTTTTAATCCAATTAAAAGATCCAACGTCTCAAACGTCTCAATTTCCATATTTAATCGAAAATCCAATTTATTGATTAAATGAAAGCCCGATACAATATCGGCCCGTCCATCCAATGGACTTTCACTTAAAGTAATCCAGTTACTTATTTATCCTTCGAGATTGACTCCAAGTCGATCTCTCAACCTCCTCGGTGATTTGTGTGTGACCTTTTGGTTCACCCTCAGCTAGACTTGGGCCCGTGTCCCACAAGGGCCCATTACCATGCGTGGCCGTCTAGCAACGGTCCATGGCACTAGAGACTAGGTGAATTGGTATGAACATTTAGGCGCCGATTCCGTACGGGTACGATCCTTCCGTCTACCATCTCCCGGCCTTAGTCTAGGGTATGGAATTGGGCGTCGGTTTCCATCCTTGACTAGGCATCTATGCTTAATACTCGAGACCGCGTATGCTTCATTGCGTCGACACAGGAAACCATTCCCTGTTTGACCAACCACTGTGGCCACAACTTCAAACAGTATGAACGTGTTTCCGAGCGCATAAGAGATACCTCTGTCACATACTGATAGGGGACGGATCCTCTTCTTGGAATCCACTGTCCTCGCTACACATTCTGACTACCATGATCACCTCTCGTCAGATCCAAGATACAACCGTCATGTGCACACGATTGCCATGATCCCTCAAGTCTGAGGATTACTCCCGTACTATTAGAACCGGGGAAAACCAATCATACCGACCAAGCCTCTAAGGCTTCCATATGATGGTCCCCACGAGTCAGTCAAGTCGGCTCAACCCCAGTCGACGAACCCATCAAGATCGTGTAGGCCTCCCACGCCTGTCGCCGATGAAACACGACACTCATCCAATGAACACGACTCTTGATGCAAGTGTCAATAGGACTCTCGATGCCCTGTCTCGAGGTTCTCGACTTGGAACGTTTCAGACCCAACTCTTAATCAGTTGGTTTCATGACCGCCATCCAATGCGTGGCCCAACTGCACGAGTTGTTATCCATGGTATGTGGGCTTTTGTTTTGATATAGTTAAACACCGTTTTAACAAATGTAAGAATGAGCGCAACAAAGAAGGTACCATTAGTGACGAACACTCATCTTATTCATCACATAATAATATTACATCTACATCAAGTTGTCGAATAGGTTACAAATTGCCAAACCTATTGGCTTTCTGGTCATATATTTCTAACAGAAAAATATTGCTCGACTTGAAAACCAAATCCATGGGGTCGGTATTGTGGAGCGGTTGCATATGAAGCTTAGGTGGTTTGATGGTTATTGTGGCGGGAGTTAGGAAGGCAATATAGGAGGTGGGGGCGGCTGAATGGGAAGGGTCCCCGAGAATGGCGGCGATGGGGATAAGGCGGAAAAAGATGGAAGAGTGGACAAGTGATGTTGAATGTCGGTAACAGCAACAACCAAGGAGTATTAGTGTTGCTTCATGGAAGAGTGAAGATTGGCGAGACGCTCGGAGAGAGCAAGAATGGCTTCATCCAAAGCATGGGTGTTTTGGAAGGCATGAGTGAAGATGAAAGCACTAGACGACAAAGGTTTTGTAGGGTTTTTCCTAATTTGAGATAGGCTAGACTCTAGAGAAGGAAAAGGGAAGAGAGAATTGTGCTAAATTTTGTACTATCCTCTTCATTCTCATTCATCGAGCTAAATACATGTACCAAAATAAAGATCAGCTAACAAATGTCTATATCTTAATGATGCGAGCAAAAAACATGGTGCTCAATCTAGTTAGGGTGAAAAATAATAAAGTGAAATGTTAAGAATTAAGAGAGTAAAAATAAATGAAAATGAGAGTGTTATTCCTCATTTTGTGTGTACAAATAAGAGGTTGATATAAAGAAAATATCTAAGTACGAAATACCTTTCAACTAGATAGTATGAAAAGTGAAAGTTGTAGTATATAGGTACAAGGTTGAAGGTCTAGGGGGTCATAGCCTACCCTCTCCCACAGGGGGAGCTCTCTATTTATAGGCAACCTCAAGTTGGTTGGATATGGCTGAATCCCCCACGAATTTTTTTGGAGGTCCCAGCGGTTGGGGGATTCCTCTCGGATTTGGTGGAGGGTTATCTTTTGGTGGTTGGAGACCCATGATTTTCGGGGAGGTGTCGGGGGACCCCCCCCCCCCCCCCCCGAATTTTCAGAGAGGTGGTTGAGGAGACTCCTTATCCCAGTAGAAAACCAAGCTTCTAAGGCTTATAAGAAACTTTTGCTAAAGTCGCCATGTGTCCCCGAGAAGGCAGCTGGTGAGGCCCTCTTGGATCTAGGCTGGTGAGGCCCTCTTAGATTTAGGCCTCCTCAAATTTGCGTCAGTTACCAATTTATTTTCTAGTGTCCTCCTAGTGGACTCCCTAGAGGGTTTAAGATAATAAACCATATTTACGTGTGTATTATGTTGTGGTTGATGTATCATTCTGATATGGTCTCCGAATGATGGTTGGTGTTGATTACTTCATGATATTGTGGGTACTGCATAAGGAATAATGGTTGATTGGTGACATTGCCTGAAAATTGGTCTCCTGTATATGTTTATATATATATAGAGAGAGAGTTAATTAGCTACACTTTCTGAGTTGGCAACTCACTCTTTGCGAAGTACTTTTTCCAGGAGATAGATTGCGGTGACTCATCTAGCTAGCTTGTATGCTTGTGGTAAGCCTAAATAGGTAGGTCAACAGTGTCACCATGATTCGGGAGCTCTAGCCACATATTTACAAGAATATTAAACTCTGACTGAATTGGTATCTTAAGTTTTGTAATAGCTAGAAACTCCACTTTTGTACCTTATATATGCTATAGTGAAGTACTTTATATAAAGATGTTGACAAAGTATTCAATCGCTTGAGGTTTATATAAACTATTGATAAAAGATTATTTATCTATGGGGTTAAATGTGAATTACTTGTGCGATGGAATGTGATTACGGAGGCGGTGTCACACGCCGGGGGAAATTTTCTGTGGGGCCGGTGCTCCTACCTTCTCACAAAGGGGACGTTCTGTCGCAAGGTTGGGTTAGTAGGGACATTAAAATTGAGTAAAGATAATGGTGGGGCTGCTGAAGTTAGGCCTGAAGGGAGGTAGTCATCATTCGTTGTAGGTCCTCCAACGGGAGGGGGACCATCCTCCCGGAGGAGGTACATGAGGAGGTGTTAGTCCCGGTATTGCTAACTTCCATCTTTCTCACATCTCAACTCTATGTTTCCCACACACGGCGCCAATGATACAAGCAAAAAATATGGTGCTCGATCAATTTAAGGTGTAAAATAATAAAGTCAAATGCTAAGAATTAAGAGACTGAAAATGAATAAAAATGAGATTGTTATTTCTTGTTTTGCGTGTACGAATAAGAGGTTGATATAAAGAAAATATCTAAGTATGAAAGTACAATGTTTCTTTCAAGTAGAGAGCATGAAAAGTGAAAGTTGTATTATGTAGGTACAAGGTTGAAGATCCGGGATGGTCTGTGCCTGCCCTCTCCCGCAAGGGGGGGGGGGGGCTCTCTGTTTATAGGCAACCTCAAGTTTGTTGGATAAGGTTGAACCCCCCACGAATTTTGTGGAGGTCCCCAATGGTTGGGGGATCCCCCTGGATTTTCAGCGAGGTGGTTGAGGAGACTCCTTCTCCCAGAGGAAAACCAAGCTTCTACGGCTTATAAGGAACTTCAGGGTGGAGGCGCCACATGTCCCAAGAAGGCGACAAGTGAGGTCCTCTTGGATCTGGGCCTCCTCAGATTTGCTTCGATTGGGCTTTTTCTCGATCAATTTAATTTTTGGGGGCCTCCTAGCGGACTCCTTGTGGGCTCTACATAAACTGGGTTCCCTGAAGGCACCATGGGCCATTCTCGAACTGGGCCCCTTGAAGGGCACTTTGAACTTGCATTCTTTTTTATTCATGCGATCTTCTTTATTTCATTTGGATCGTTTAGGGCCACTTTGGACCAGCTCAATTTTATGTACATCATTCACCCCCCTCTCTAATAGGTGGAGACTTCGACACTTATTATAGAAGGAATTTTTGTTTGGCAGAGGCAAGGCACTAGCCCGAAGAGGGAGCCATTTATTCCTGTAGGGAAATCTTAGTTGTATAAGCATGCGAATAGAAAGAGGAGCTTCTTTTGTGCCTGTAGAGATTAGGGCTATTCTGAAGGTGCCTGCTCGGAGCAGGGCTTATATGTATCCACGTATGAGGGCTTCTGGGCCTCCAAGGATTAGGCCTTCTTTGATAGTTCCTACTCGTAGAAGGACTTAAGGGTCTTTCTAGAGGATAAGGTTTCCGCATGAACCAGGCTTAGGTGCCTGCACGCACAGAGCTTGTCCCTCGGATAAGGGGCTAGGTATCGGCACGGAGAAAGGCTTGGATGCTGTTAGAATAGGTAACCATCAAGCCAATTTATTGGCTCTTTGTAAACTATTCTATACGATCTTTTTCAATAATATGTTAATTTAAGAAATGTTCTTTGGCCATCTTCATCATATGCTTTTAACATTATATTTATATGAGCATTTGGTTGAAGCCCTTAGATCAATTATGCTACGAGGTTGGCTCGCGCATATGATGGCGATCATGAAATCAACCTCTATGGTTTGATCTAAAATATTTCAATTCGATGAATCGGTCGAGATAGGGCATCGACCATTCTTTAAAGACTTGCACTAAGTGATGCGTTCATATGATGAATGTCGAGTTTCATAGACAGAGACGTATGACGTCTGTGCACTTTAGTGGGTGCTTGATAAAGAGTTATCAAGTTCACTGAATTGACTCGCAGGAGTTGTCATATGGAAGCCCTATATGGCATGATTGGTATGACTAGAACTCCTAGGCTATGATAGTGCACTAACTAGTTCTCAGACTTGAGGTTCCACAGTAACCTTGCACATGGACGGCTATGACTTGATCATGTACAATGTGGTCTCAGGTTTCATCCTGGATCACTATACAGTCATGTTTCAGACATAGTTGAAGCATGCATGGATGTTGGTGAGTTCAAAGATAGGATCTGTTACTTATCATGAGATGATAACGAACCTCCTATGTTCTCTACATTATGCGTTCCTTGAAGCCCATGGCCATGGCTATTGATCAAATAGGAGAAAGTATTTTTCCTATATTGATAAATTGGAAGCATAACTTGAAGAGTTGGTACATAGACATCAAAGTCAATAATGGGAACCGGTAACTAATTCCATGCCCTAGACTTTGATCAGGAGGTTAGTAGCGGAGGGACCGTATCTACATGGTATGCATAGCTCACAGTTCACGCAATAATTCACCTATTCTCTAGTGCCATGGACCATTGCTAGATGGCCACCCATGGTGACGGGTACCCTTCAATTAAGGAGTTAATTGAGGGTGATTAATTATAATAAGATCTAATTAATCTAATGCAACTAAGTTGCTAATTAAATTGTATATATTATACAGGCCCAAGTCTAGTTGAATAGTGAACCTAATGGGTCACACACAAATCCATGATGGAATTATTGGAATTAATTTGTAGAACTAATTATGGAGAATAAATCAATTAATTTAAGGAGTTAAATTAATTGATTGAAATTATTTATGAAATCATTTGATGGGAATATTAAATAATATGATTATTTAATTTGGAGTCCAAATTCACAAGCATTAATTTGATTAAGTAAGACTTGTGATAGATTAATTAAGATTGATCTATTTGAGCTTGAAAATCAATTAATTAGATTAAATGATTTGGGCTTATATTTAATTAAGGAATTAAATATCATGGGCTAAATAATTGGTTGGGAATTAATTAAAATTGGACTTATTCCTGAAAATTAAGATAAAGTCCAAGACCTTAGCCCAAGCCCACAAGACAAGATTCATTGAACATAGACATGACTTGTTTTCATGTTTAGATGAAGAAGAAAATATGAGTCATGCTAAAGCTTGTCTATAAAGAAGACAAGTGTAAAAAGAGAAAAGATGAGTCATGCTAGAACTTGTCTATGAAGAAGACAAGTGTTCTAACAGCAAGACAAAAGGCCTTGTCTACATTCATTGTAAATCAAGAGATTTATATACCAATTTCTACATACAAAGATACAAAAACTCTTGCTTTTCTTTTGCTCTTTAGTTCTTAGACTTTCTCTCCTTCAAAGCTAGAAAGTCTAGCTTTTACTTTAGCCTTGGTCTTATGTTCATTTCTCATCTCCAAAAGAGAAGAATTCTCTTGATTTCTCCATAGATCAATAGTTGATCTACCATAATCCTCCAATACCTACTAGCATAGGTTTGAGGGTGATTCCAACATAGGTGGTGTGGACTAACTTTAGAGGGAAGACACTTGTGTTCTTACCATGAACAACAATTAAAGGCGCTTCCGTTTTGACGTTCCACCAATTTTAAGGTAAGGTTGTTCTTGAGAAAGTTCAAGTAACCAACATCAACCGGAGAGCAAGAAAGGTTAGTTTCTCTTAACCATTCAATTGACATCCTTTTATGCATGAGATCCACATCGTAATAGCAACGAGACGGGAGATTTGATCGCTAATTATAATATTATTTCGTAATTAAAATCTTAATTTCCGCTGCGTTTAACATCTCGGGCTTATACGAAGCTAACAGATGCCTCCATGGAGAAGGGCTTGTGTGACTGTGTGGAGGACATGGTTTTCTGAGAGGCTACCTGCCTGGAGGCGGGATTTTATTCTGAGAAAGCGCTTGCCTGGGGGAAAGACTTTGTTCTCAGAATGTGCCTATCTGAGGGGTTTATTCTGGGAAGACTCCTGCCTGGGGGCAGGACTTATTCTGAGAGAGCTCTTGCCGGGGGGTAGGACTTTTTTGTGCCTCCACGGAGGATGACTTATTTATTCATTTACTTTCATGCCTCCACGGAGGAGGGCTTGTGTGTCTCCACAAAGGAGGGTTATTTGCTGAGGTCTACATGCAATAGGGTCTTGTCCTCCCGTTCATCGCATTTTTTCACAAACGACTTCATTCTTGTACACCCTAGCGTCCTTCAAGTTAATGTAATTTTTGGTTCGGGCTAGGAGATTATGAAAATTGGAGCAGGCTTCTTGGCTAAGGACTTGAAAAAGTATCCATATTGTAATCCCTACGTAAAAGCATATGTTAGTACATCAGAGGTAGGAAAAGGGACATCTAGGGCCGCTAAGTTAAAATGTTGGAGATACTCCCTCAACGGTTCTCCTTTTTTTTGGTATAGAAAAAACTGAATGTCTTCTAGCGTCGTTTTTCTACTAGCAAATTGGTGCAGAAAGAGAGAGTGGAATTCTTCGAATGATCGGACATGACAAAGCCCTTCGAGTGCTCCTAAGGATTTGTGGTGCCATCGTACTCTAGTAGATTGGGCTCCTTCCAGTTGATTGAAAGGTCATCTGCTAGGATTTCTTTCTTGAAGGGGGTGCCCTCCTTCTGCCCCAGGGGACCCCCAGAGACATGCCTCTGCAAGTCTAAGAGTTCCTGTTGAAGTTGATTACGTGCCTCCAAATGCTAGGGGCACCTTTCATTGGGGGCGGGTGCTCCGACCTTCTCTCAAAGGGGACGTCCTGTTGTAAGGTTCCCCGCACATTAATAGTTGGATTAGTAGGAACATTAATATTAAGTAAGGATAATGGTATGGCCGCTAAAGTTGGGCCCCGAGAAGAGGTAGTAATTGTTAGTTGTAGGTCCTCTAGCGGGAGGGGACCATCTTCCCAGAGCAGGTGTTAATCCCGATGTTGCTAACTTCCATTGTTCTCACGTCTCAGCTCTGTGTCTCCCACAAACAGTTCTAATGATACGAGCAAAAACTGTGGTGCTCGACCCAGTTAGGGTGAAAAATAATAAAGTCAAATGCTAAGATTTAAGAGAGTGCAAATGAATAAAAATAAGAGTATTATTCCTCGTTTTTTCGTGTACATATAAGAAGTTGATATAAAGTAAAAGGTCTAAGTACGAAAGTACAATATTTCTTTCAACTAGAAAGCATGAAAAATGAAAGTTGTAGTATGTAGGTAGAAGGTCTAGGGGGTCTAAGCTGCTTTGTCCTACAGGGGGGGCTTTTCTATTTATAAGCAACCTCAAGTTGGTTGAATAAGGATGAATTCCCCATGAATGTGTTTAGAGGTCCCCAGCGGTTGGGGGATCCCTCTCAAGCTTGATGGAGGGTTCTCTCGTGGTGGTTGGAGAACCAGGATTCTTGGGGGGCGGTTCGGGGAACCCCCGAGATTTTTGGCGAGGTGGTTGAAGAGCCTCCTTCTCCCAGTGGCAAACCAAGGTTCTAGGGCTTATAAAGAGCTTCTAGCTGAAGGCGCCATGTGTCCATGAGAAGGCGGCTGGTGAGGCCTCTTGGATTTGGGCCTCCTCAGATTTGCGTCGGTTGGGCTTTTTCTCGATCGATTTATTTTTGGGAGCCTTCCTAGCAACTCCCTGGGGGCTCTATATGGATTGGGCTCCCTAGGTGCACCTTGGGCCTCTTCGAAGTGAGCCCCTTGGAGGGTACTTTGAACTTACACTCTTTTGGGCTTGTGCGATCTTCTTTATTTCTTTTAAACCGCCTGGGCCTTTTTGGGCCACCCAGTATTATGTAAATCACTCAACATTTTTAGTCTATTTGCATAACTAATTTTGCCTCCATTTGCTTTGTTTATTTAGTAGTAGAGCTAAGTGTCATAATATTTGAAAGAAAAGCCAATTAGATTGGCAGTTTGATAAACTATTCATTATTTTTTATTAATATAGTATTATCCCGATGAATAGAGTAGGTATTCATCACTGGCATTCGTATTTTTTGTGCTTACTACTAACATTGAATGGTGTTTCAATGTCACAACAAATGCCTACAGATAAATTGAATAACCCATGTAGTTGGGTTGCACAGCGGATGGCGGCTATAAAACCAACTTGTGAGGGTTGGTCTGAGAAGCTTCAAGTCTAGGACCTCGAGACTGGGCATCAAGTGTCCTATTGAGACTTGCACTAAGTATTGCATTCACTAGGTGAGTGTTGAGTTTCATCAGTGACAGACGAAGGTCGTTTGTGCAATTGGGTTAGTTGGCAAGGTAGTCGACTGACTGAACTGACTCGCGAGGGTCATCATATGGAAGCCGTGGAGGCTTGATCGGTATGATTGGAAATCCTGATTTCGATTGTACAGGATTAGTCCTCGAACTTAAGGAATCATGACAATCACGTGCATACGAAGATTGTATTGGATCTTGCAAGAGGTGACTATGACTTTTACGTGGTCATTATAAGTCTTGTCAAGTGCAGTTGGAGTATGTATCAAAGACGGTGGATTCCAATAAATGATCTGTCCCCTGTCAGTATATGACGGTGATGTCTCCTATGCACTCTGAGTTGGTGTGGACGCTGAAAGTCTATGACCAAAGCAATTGATTTAGTAGGAAGGAATTTCCTACGTCAATCAATAGAGAAAACACATCGCGAGTATGAAGAATAGTTGTCTAGTCAAGGATGGGAACCAACGCCCAATTCCATACTCTAGACTAAGTCTTGGAGATGGTCGACAGTAGGACCCTACCCGTATGAAACTTGGAGCCTAAAGGTTCACGTCATTATTCACCTAGTCTCTATTGTCATGGATCGTTGCTAGACGGCTACCCATGGCAACGGTTATTTTCGATGATTGGTTAATAGTAAAGAATTATGTTGGACACAAGCCCAAGTCTAGGTGAGGGTGAATCTAAAGAGTTACACATAAATCAATCCATTGGATTGATGGCCCAAAATTAAGTTATTTGGACTAATTGAATTTTGGATTTGGCCTTTAAATTAATTGGATTAATTTAAAAGATACTTGAGCTAATTAATTAGTGGATTGGATTTATTAATTAATAGTAGATGGGCTTGTCTAATTAATGGATTGGATTCATTAATTAGTAGAGATGGGCTAGAAGTATTTGAAAGAGATTGTGGATCGTCCCGAGAAATTGCGCGAATGCGGAAGCGCGGTATAAAATTAAAATTGCGGAATTAAAACATGCTTCAATTAGATAAAGAACACATTCAAAGGGTGTGCCTTTGAAATTCCCGGGTGTTCGGTGTATCTCATGAATTAAAGCATACAACAATCATGGAGGCCATAGGGTTAAAAATAAAGAGGGACGAAAATAAAAAATGAGACCTACCCGTTGTCGTTTTCGTCTTCAACGGCTACTCGCGTTGTTCCCCGTTTTGAACCAAGACCTCGTTCTTGAGATCCTCCAAATCGTGACACACGATCCACCCACGTATTCTTGCACGTCGTGCTAGCAACGAACAAGTGTTTATGGAGAGGATAGATCAACCACGCGTTATGAATTAACGGGATTGATCTTCCTTAGTTCTAATGTTCCAAGAACAAGAGAACAAGAAAAAACAATTTTCTTGGAGTGTGGGAGAGAGAGGGGCGGACGAGAGAGAGGAGAGGAGAGTGTGTGTTGTGTGTGTTTTCAAGAATCATCATCCTTCAAATTGTAGGAGGATAGGGGTTTATATAGAGGAGGAGTTTAATCCTCTTTAAACTCCAACTCTAAGAACTCTATGTTGACTGGGATTTTTGACCTAGTCAAAGTCCTAGTCAAACTAGTGTTTGACCTAGTCAAACCGATCCTAGACATCCATCTCTCCTTTCCATCTCAACCGTTGATTTAATTTAATGGAATATTTAAAACCTATTTAAATATTCCAAAAGGCTTAAATAAATATAAATATTTATTTTAAGCCCATTAAATGAATTCCTTTAATAAATCTAATTTATTAATTTAATTCCTTTTATCAAATAGAAGGAATTAATTTTCCAAGAAAATAAAGGACCCGATGAAATCCAATTTAATCATTCCTATTCTCCAATATTTAATTCTAAATTAAATACTAAATGTGTGTGTGGATAGTGTGTGACTCTTTAGGTTCACCTTTCAGCTAGACTTGGTCGGATTCCAAGAATCCGTCCGTTACCATGGGTGGCCATCTAGCAACGGTCCATGGCACTAGAGACTAGGTGAAATATTCGGGGATGAACATTTAGGCTCTAACAGTACACTTGTCCTTTTTCTACGGTCTCACCACTTAGGGTCTAGGGCACGGAAAATGCAAGTACCCATTTTGGACCTAATTGTCGGTCTGTGCTTGCTAAACGCCGCAAAGGAATCCTTCCCTTCTGTTCAGTTACTGTGGCCACAAATTTTAGGGACAAGACGCAGAGCATATGTGACACTTAATTGTCAATGCCTTTTGACAGGAGACAGATCCTTTCTTGGAAACTACTATCACTCAGTATACCAGAGCTGCACTAGGCATGGCTTATGACTACTCAAGTGCTTCTTGGCAATCTCTCACCATATCTAAGATACAGACCGGATATACAGGTAAACTCAGAAGTTCCTCAAGTTAAAGGACTTGACCTGTACCATTGGAACCGGGAATACACGTCATACCTTGCTGACCATACTCAAGGTCCTCCGTAAGACGGTTCCCGCGAGTCACCTCAGTTAGCTGCTCCCTAGCAGGGTAACCCACTAATACTGCTTAGACGACCTTCGTTACCCGTCGATGAAACACGACAGCAGATGTTTAGTGCAAGTCTCAAGGGGAATCTCGGTACCCATTTTCGAGATTCCTTGACTTGGAGATTTTCGAACTGATTCGGCAAGACTGATTTCATGGACCTACCTCCAAGCGTAGTCCCAACCCCTGAAATAGATTCTCAGCCCGTGGGCTTTGTTTACGTAGCGAACAGATATGTAATAGCAATGTATAAGTGAACGCAAATAAAGTAAAGCCATATGAATCTCACTTCTTTATTCATAAATGTTTTATCAAACACATACTGAAATTGTCTAGACATAGGTTACATTTTCCTACCAAGATTGGCTTACATGGTCACCTATTCTAACAATCTCCCACTTGACCTTTAAAGGCAATCGCCCATATGCCTAATCCCCATCTTCTCAAGATGTTGCGTATGAGCGCTCTGCGACATAGGCTTTGTCAGCGGATCTGCTGTATTGTCTGCTCAGTTGACTCGGTCCACCCGAATGTCACCTCTTCCTACCATTTCTCTAAGAAGATGGTAGCATCTAAGAATGTGTTTGGAACGGTGATGAGATCTCGGTTCCTTTGCTTGCGTTATTGCACCGTTGTTATCACAGAAGATGACAACAGGCTCGGCGATGCTAGGCACCACACCCAACTCTTGGATGTAGTTTCTCATCCAAACCGCTTCCTTAGCAGCTTCTGAAGCTACTATGTATTCAGCCTCTGTAGTGGAGTCAGCAGTGGTTGCTTGCTTGGAACTTTTCCAAGCCACTACCCCTCCATTGAGTTTGAATACGTAACCCGATTGAGACTTGGCATCATCGTCATCAGACTGGAAGCTAGCGTCGCTAAAGCCTTCCAGGATCAGCTCTCCATTGCCATAGACTAAGAACATTTCCTTAGTCCTCCTTAGGTATTTAAGGATGCCCTTAACAGCATTCCAATGTGCCTCTTCTGCACAGGACTGATATCTGCTTGTCACGCTCAAAGCGTACGCAATGTCAGGTCTAGTGCTGTGGACCGCATATTGGATGCTACCTACGGCAGAAGCATAGGGGATGACTTTCATCCTTTCAAGTTCCTCATCAGTCTGTGGGGACTGTTTCTTGGACAACTTGATCCCATGCCTCATGGGAAGGAATCCTCGTTTGGAGTTGTCCATTCGATATCTCTTTAGGACTTTCTCCATATACGAGTTTTGGGTGAGCCCTAACATCCTTTTAGATCTGTCCCTGACAATCTGGATGCCTAGGATGTAGGAGGCTTCACCCAAGTCCTTCATGGAAAACTGGGTTGACAACCATGCTTTTGTGTCCCCTAACATTCTAACGTCATTACCAATGAGTAGAATGTCATCCACATAAAGCACTAGGAACACTATTGAGCTCCCACTGACCTTTTTGTATATACAAGGGTCGGATTCGTTCTTGATGAAGTCATATCCCCGTATTACTTCATCAAAGCGAATGTTCCAACTTCGGGAGGCTTGTTTGAAGCCATAGATGGACTTTTGGAGACGACAGACCTTCTGTTCTTCTCCAGTGACCGTGAAACCCTCCGGCTGATCCATATAGATCTCTTCTTCAACGAAACCGTCGAGGAAGGCCGTTTTCACGTCCATCTGCCATATCTCATAGTCATACCATGCTGCTATGGCGAGCAGGATCCGAATGGACTTAGCCATGGCTACTGGCGAGTAGGTATCCTCAAAATCGACCCCGGGTCATTGAGTGTATCCCTTAGCTACAAGCCTAGCCTTAAAGGTTGTGACTTCTCCATCAACACCAAGTTTGCGCTTGTAGACCCATTTACAGCCCACTGGCTAACACCTTTCGGTGGATCTACAAGTCTCTAGACTTGGTTCTCGTTCATGGAGTCCATTTCGATTTTCATGGCCTCAAGCCATTTCCCGGAGTCGATGTTAGACATCGCTTCTCTATATATCTTAGGATCATTATCCAAAACTCCGATCGTACTTAGAAAGCCATATCTCACTGGAGGTCTGGACTCTCTAGTAGACCCACGGAGAATGGGAACGTCAGTGGTGACTGTGGGCGCTGACTGTGGGACTGGGGCTGGCTGTTCCTGAGGCTGTCCTCCATGCCTAGCATGTTGGACTCCTCGAGGTTGGTCAGTCCTTCGGGTGTCTATCCTGAATCCTCTAAGTGAGGGTTCTGCGGCTACCTCTGATGGCTGGATTCCATCACTTGATTCCTCAAGGATCAGCTCATCAGGTTAGACATCCTCTGGGAAGCCTTGCTCCAAGAATACTGCATTCCTTGAAACAAACACCTTTTGTTCCAAGGGGTCATAAAAGTAATAACCCGCAGTTTCTTTAGGGTATCCAACGAACCTGCATAAGCTAGACCTAGATTCCAGCTTATCTCCCACTAACCTCTTGACGTATGCGGGGCTACCCCACACTTTCAAGTAGTTGTAGGATGCAGGCTTGCCGTGCCATATCTCATATGGCGTTTGGGTCAATGCACTGGTAGGCGCCAAATTCAGCAACTTGGCTGCCGTTTCTAGTGCATAGCCCCAAAAGGATAAGGGCGATTTGGTAAAACTCATCATGGACCGAACCATGTCCAATAGGGTTGGATTCCTCCTTTCAGAGACACCATTTAATTGTGGTGTTCCGAGAGGTGTCCATTCTGATATTATACCATGTTCTTTTAGATAATCTAGGAACTCGGTACTAAGGTATTCACCGCCTTGGTCTGACCGTAGGACTTTAATTTTGCAGTTGGTTTGGTTCTCTACTTCAAGTCTGAGTTCTTTAAACCTCCCAAGAGCTTCAGACTTGTACCTTATTAGGTAAACATAACCATACCGTGAATGATCATCGGTAAAGGTTATGAAGTAGGAGAATCCACCTCGGGCCTGCATCCTTAGTGGTCCACATACGTCTGTATGGACCAAGTCCAACAGACCTGTGACAAGCCTGCTTTGTCCTACAAAGGGCTTCTTGATCATTTTCCCTCTTAGACACGATTCACAAGTTGGTAGCTCACTCAAGTCCCATATCTCTGGGTTCTTTGAGCCTGCCAACTTTTTTATCCTATCTTGGGATATGTGACCTAGCCTAGCGTGCCACAGTCGTGCGTTCCCGTTATTATCTAATTTACGTTTGTGTTGAGCGTTAAGAACGAAGTTCGTTTGTTGCAAGATATAGAGCCCGTTATTTACTGTACCAAGCAGATGCGCAATTCCACACCTCATCAAATAAAAGCAATTTTTATTGATTCTAAACTCATAACCACTATTGTCCAACAATGGAATGGAAATGATGTTTTTAATCATACTAAGTACAAAATAAACTTGCTCTAATTCTATGCTAATGCTATCACTAATCACTAGAGTGGCGGATCCTACTGCTTCTGCCGAGATGGCCTTGCCATTCCCAAGCTTTAGGATCATTTCCCCGCTACCTAGTTTTCTGCTTCTTTTCAGCACCTGCAAGTCATTGCAAATGTGAGCTCCACAGCCGGTATCTAATACCCAAGAGGCAGAATTAGTGACCATGTTAACCTCAATCACAAAAATACCTTGGTTCGAGAAGAGTTTGGGGCACTCTCTCTTCCAATGCCCTTTCTCACGGCAGTTAATACATATGTCATATGCCTTTGACTGTTGTTTGGAGACATCCTTTGCCTTTCCCCTCTTTGGCAATGGGAACACTCTTAGCGTTCGTAGCTGCTTTGACGGCCTTTCCCTTCCCTTTCTTCTTTTTCCAACGTCCGGCACCGTTGCCTTTCGTCTTGGAAGTCGAAGCACCTCCAAACAATACCGAAGGCGTGGACTTCTTAGTCGTTGCCTCATATTGCACCAACTTATTAATCAACTCATGAATGCCCTTCTCAAGTGCGTTCATGTTATAGTTGACGATAAATTGGTCGAAGGAGGGTGGGAGTGACTGAAGGATCACATCTATGTACGTTTTATTGTCGAGACCTGCCTTTAGGTCCTCGAGCTTTTCCACCAGGGTAAGCATTTTAACCCCGTGCTCTTGTACAAAGGATCCTTCTGTCATTTTAGTTCCAAAGAATGCCTTGGTCGCGACATACCTAGTATGCCGGTCCGGGACTGCATAGCAATCCTTGAGGCGAGCCATAATGGAAGGGACATCGTCTAGCCTTTCATATTGCTTCTGAATTTCATTCGTCATTGAAGCAAGTATGACGCTACGGACCTTCCAGTTATCCTTATGCCAAGTCTCGAACGTCTCACGTTCTTCTGGCGTGGATCCTTCCGGTAAGGTCCTAGGGAGAGGCTCGTCCATGACGTAGCCTTGGTTCTCATAATCCAGGACTATCCTTAGATTTCGCAATCAGTCGTTGTAATTGGTTCCATTGAATTTGTTTGTCTCAAGAATGGTTGAAAGTGGGTTCTAAGATATTTTAAAATCTACATTTTAAAAAACAGTACGCGATCAGCAGAAAATAAAGGCGGTGGTTTGACAAAAAATAATTAAATGCTTAGACTTTAGTCATTTAATCCTCCCACTATTTATACGAAAACACGGTACTCTCAAACGTGATTTTCGGGAAATTCTTTCCTAGTGGGCTTGGGATCCACAGCGATTTTTCCCATACCCCGCTTTTACGATTCGCATGGAAAAGATCCTGTGGGAGGTATACCATACCATTCTCGTTCCACGAGATTTCTAAGATTATTGCCTCACCCTTTCACATGATCCCGAGGACTCCAAGCGAATCATGCTAATCGGGCGCTAGACCCAACCCAATCGACCGAGCCACAGACCCACTGCTACCCCCACGACTCGTGAGACAGGTAACAGCAGCCTGTTTTTCGTTCATGATATAGTGCTGATTCTTTTAAGTACAATAACGTGTCACGACTCGTGAGACCACGCTATTGACCTAAAACAGCGTCCTCACTATGCCATGGATTGGAAGGCATGAACAAACTCCTAGAGTTCATGTTCATTTTGTCTATGGTCTAATATTTAAACATTAGTCCAACCAATGTGAGAGTAGTAAATGACCGAGATCTCATAAAATATAATATCCATACATTCATCCATAATGCATAAGTAAATCCATTCACAACAGTTATATGATAAATAAAGCACCATTCATCCATCATAATAACCAAATGCAAAATTAAAGCCTAGCACGCCCCTGTTGGATGATCACGAGCCCGAATCCTATGCGATCCACTGAGCCCGCAGTGAATCTATGGTCAATCTAGGGTTGGTCCTATACTATTACATTAATAGTAACCCAATCATCATTTTGATGGGCCTTGGTCTCTTTTATCTTTCTTCACTTCATGGAAACGCCTTGGAACCTCCAGTCTGGGCTCTCCATGTGGACCTTCCTTCTTCTCCATCAATTACATAAAATAAAACCTCACTCCTATTCTACTCTCATTACATATTAAAAAATAGAAATCCAAGCGAAAACCCGGGGGGAGTACATAAGGAGGGAGATAGAATGCCTTATTATTCCAAGGCAACTAGAAAGAGAAGAGGAGAAAATAATAAAAGAGGCACACAGGCCCAACAGAAAATTAAACCATACATTCGGTCTAGGGCTCGTGATCATCCTTTTTTTCCATCCAACACACATAATCATATGATCTAATCACATAATTACAACATACCAATAATTCATGATATCCAATCATAATAATCCAAGATAAAAAAATAAATAAACAAGTGCGTAACGTGTGAAAATATAACATAATGGTTGGTAATAATATTTTTCTCGTTTTAGGAAATCCCTTCCTCATTATTTCTAAGTAAAATATCCCCGGGATTCCAAATCCAATATATTTTACTCCCCAAAATAATGTCTTGGAAATTTAGGCAAAATTGAACCAAAAAATGAATTTTCAGAATTTAATTAGAATTAAAAAACTGAAAAGTAAAATAAAAATAAAAAATAATACTAGGGTTTAAAACCCTAGCAGCACCGGCCGCCGGCAGCAGCCTGCCGGCATGCGCGCAGGCTCCCCTGCCTCGCGCGCGCTGGGGCCTGCTGGTTGTCAGCCGCGCACCTACGCCTGTTCAGCGCGCGCGCAAACGCGCACTAGGCACACCTGCCGGGCGCACGCGCCCAGACACCTCCGTCAGCGTGTGCGCGCACCTTGCGGCGCTGCCTGATGTCCGTCCGCGCGCGGACTCTCCGCCCGCATCCGTGCGCGCGCGCACCTGCGCGCTGGCTCCCCTGCCCGTTTGCGCGCGCGCCCGGCCAACGCTTGTCTGAGGCCCGGCCGCGCTGCCTGCCTGGATGGCAGAGCGCGGCCCTGCGCGACCGGCTGGGTGGCCGGGCGCAGGCTTCCCTTGCCTGCGCGCGTCTGCCCTGCCTGCTGCGCACGGCAGCGCGCGGCCAGCCTCCGGCTGGTCGGCTGCAGCGTTTATTCGTTTTTCTCGTTCAATTTCAACCCCTGTTTTCCAAGAAAAACAGAAAATACCAATTTTGCAGAATTCACACGAATTAAAAGCAATAAACCAACATGCCTTAATAATCAAGAAAGTCAAGAATTAATTAAATCATGCCAAAACACGTTTCATGCTTAAAACGCACATAAAACCCTAGGCCTATACACCGAATCGGGCTCTGATACCACTGAAAGAGATTGTGGATTGTCTCGGAAAATTGCGCGAATGCGGAAGCGCGGTATAAAATTAAAATTGCGGAATTAAAAAATGCTTTAATTATATAAAGAACACGTTCAAAGGGTGTGCGTTTGAAATTCCCGGGTGTTTGGTGTATCTCATGAATTAAAGCATACAACAATAATGGAGGCCATAGGGTTAAAAATAAAGAGGGACGAAAATAAAAAACGAGACCTACCCGTTGTCGTTTTCGTCTTCAACGGCTACTCGCGTTGTTCTCCGTTTTGCACCAGGACCTCGTTCTTGAGATCCTCCAAATCGTGACACACGATCCACCCACGTATTCTTACACGTCGTGCTAGCAACGAACAAGTGTTTATGGAGAGGATAGATCAACCACACGTTATGAATTAACGGGATTCATCTTCCTTAGTTCTAATGTTCTAAGAACAAGAGAACAAGAAAAAACAATTTTCTTGGAGAGTGGGAGAGAGAGGGGCGGACGAGAGAGAGGAGAGGAGAGTGTGTGTTGTGTGTGTTTTCAAGAATCATCATCCTTCAAATTGTAGGAGGATAGGGGTTTATATAGAGGAGGAGTTTAAGCCTCTTTAAACTCCAACTCTAAGAACTCTATGTTGACTAGGATTTTGACTTAGTCAAAGTCCTAGTCAAACTAGTGTTTGACCTAGTCAAACCGATCCTAGCCATCCATCTCTCCTTTCCATCTCAACCGTTGATTTAATTTAATGGAATATTTAAAAACTATTTAAATATTCCAAAAGTTTTAAATAAATATAAATATTTATTTTAAGCCCATTAAATGAATTCCTTTAATAAATCTAATTTATTAATTTAATTCCTTTTATCAAATAGAAGGAATTAATTCTCCAAGAAAATAAAGGACCCGATTAAATCCAATTTAATCATTCCTATTCTTCAATATTTAATTCTAAATTAAATACTAAATGTGTGTGTGGATAGTGTGTGACTCTTTAGGTTCACCTTTCAGCTAGACTTGGTCGGATTCCAAGAATCCGTCCGTTACCATGGGTGGCCATCTAGCAACGGTCCATGGCACTAGAGACTAGGTGAAATATTCGGGGATGAACATTTAGGCTCTAATAGTACACTTGTCCTTCTGTCTACGGTCTTACACTTAGGGTCTAGGGCACGGAAAATACAGGTACCCATTTTGGACCTAAGTGTCGGTCTGTCCTTACTAAACGCCGCAAAGGAATCTTTCCCTTCTGTTCAGTTACTGTGGCCATAGATTTTAGGGACAGGACACACAACATATGTGAGACTCAACTGTCAATGCCTTTTGACAGGAGACAGATCCTTTCTTGGAAACTACTGTCACTCAGTATACCAGAGCTGCACTAGACATAGCTTATGGCTACTCAAGTGCTTCTTGGCAATCTCTCACCATATCTAAGATACAGACCTGATATACAGGTACACTCAGAAGTTCCTCAAGTCAAAGGACTTGACTTGTACCGTTGGAACTGAGAATACACGTCATACCTTGCTGACCATACTCAAGGTCCTCCGTAAGACGGTTCCCGCGAGTCACCTCAGTTAGCTGCTCCCTAGCAGGCTAACCCACTAACACTGCTTAGACGACCTTCGTCACCCGTCGATAAAACACGACAGCAGATGCTTAGTGCAACTGTCAAGGGGAATCTCGGTACCCATTTTTGAGATTCCTTGACTTGGAGATTTCCGGACTGATTCGGCAAGACTGATTTCATGGACCTACCTCCAAGCGTAGTCCCAGCCCCCGAAATAGATTCTCAGCCCGTGGGCTTTGTTTGCCTAGCGAACAGATATGTAATAGCAATGTATAAGTGAACGCAAACAAAGTAACGCCATATGAATCTCACTTCTTTATTCATAAATGTTTTATCAAACACATACTGAAATTGTCTAGACATAGGTTACATTTTTCTGCCAAGATTGGCTTACATGGTCACCTATTTTAACAGTATTTAACTGAATTAATTATTATTTTAGGCTTAATTAATTAAGTGGATTGGATTTATTAATTAATTAATTGCATTTAGGCTTGTAAGTATTTAATTGGATTAAATCTTCACTTGGGCCCTTTCTGTTAGATATTTTATTTAATTAGATTAAATGATAAGTCCAACAGAATTAGTATTTAGGCTCTAAATAATTTGTTGGACAAATTAAAAGAGTCTGGTCCAAATGCACAAGCCTAGCCCACGTTTGACCTTCACTAGGTCGAAGGTTGAATGCTCCTTGTAGAAAAAGGGCTTAAAATCATCCACATAGAATGTATGTAGGATTGTCAACATACAATGTATGTGGGAGTTAGAGAGGTTTTGAATTGATTGAGGAATATATGGAAGTTGCATTATGGCTTGAGAAGACTAGTTCTTCCTTCCACTTTCCAATCATTATGTCATCTCTTCCTACACACACTCATATATATGGACGATTTTCTCTCTTTCCTCTCTCTATGGGAATTCATCCCTCTCTCTTGATGCCATAGCTGAATTTCTCCATTTCACCTTGTGTGCTTCTTGGTGTAGAACCAAGTTAAGAACAGAGGAAGATCGGAACACACTGATCGATAGTGTGGTTTTGATTTTCTTTTTTACAGATTCTAACCTTGCTAGCACGAGGGACAATCTCACGATTCCTGTGTGGTGTGGTGTGGATGCCTTTGGAGAGTTCCTACATTGGAGCCTAATGTGGACAAATGTTGATAAGAAGGTCAATGCATGTAGCTGATCATAGGAGAAAAACGAAAGGTATTCCGATTTAGAAATATATGCACTCAGTTTTTTCTTTTATTTCATAGCCACGAACACTTTTATTATTTATTTGTTATGTATATATATATATATATATATGAAAGGAATCGTGGATCGTCCCAGGAAATTGCGCGAATGCGGAAGCGCAGTATAAAATAAAATACGAAAATTTAAAACATGCTTTAATAAATAAAGAACACGCTCAAGGGGTGTACCCTTGAGATTCCCGGGTGTTCAGTGTATCTCATGATATAAAGAACATGCAATAGTCATGGAGGCCATAGGGAGAAAAAATAAAAGAGACGAAAAATTAAAACGAGACCTACCCGTTGTCGTTTTCGTCTTCAACGGCTACATGCGTTGTTCCCCGTTTTGCACCAAGATCTCGTTCTTGAGACCCTCCAAATCGTGACACACGATCCACCCACGTATCTTGCACGTCGTGCTAGGAACGAACAAGTATGATTTTTGGAGTGGATGAATCAACAACACGTTATGAATTAACGGTATTGATTGATCAATGTTCTAGTGTTCCAAGAACAAAAGAACAAGAAAATATATTTCTTGTAGAGAGAGAGGGGGCGGACGAGAGGTAAGAGGGAGAGAGACGAGTGTGTGTTGTGTGTGTGTTGGAATTTCATCATCCTTTAAAAGGTGCAAGGCTAGGGGTATATATAGAGGAAGAGTTTAATCCTCTTTAAACTCCACCTCTTTAGAAGCTTAATTTGACTAGGATTTTGACCAAGTCAAAGTCCTAGTCAAAGTAGAATTTGACCTTGTCAAATTCAATCCTAGCCTTTGATCTCTCCCATTAAATCTCAACCATTAATTTAATTTAATGGAATATTTAAATCCTATTAAATATTCCAAAAGGCCAAATAAATATAATAAATAAATATTAATACTTATTCTAGGCCCATTAAATTAATTCCCTTAATAAATCCAATTTATTAATTTAATTCCCTTTATCAAATAGAAGGAATTAATTTCTCCAATAAAATATAGGACCCGATTAAATCCAATTTAATCATTCCTTTACTCCAATATTTAATTCCAAATTAAATACTAAGTGTGTGTGGATAGTGTGTGACTCTTTAGTTTCACCTTTCAGCTAGACTTGGTCAGATTCCTAGAATCCGTCTGTTACCATGGGTGGCCATCTAGCAACGGTCCATGGCACTAGAGACTAGGTGAAATAATCGGGGATGAACATTTAAGCTCTAACAGTACACTTGTCCTTTTGTCTTCGGTCTCATCACTTAGAGTCTAGGGCACGAAAAATGCAGGTACCCGTTTTGGACATAAGTGTCGGTCTGTCCTTACTAAACGCCGCAAGGGAAACCTTCCCTTCTGTTCAGTTACTGTGGCCACAGATTTTAGGGACAAGACACAGAGCATTCATGACACTCAACTGTCAATGCCTTTTGACAGGAGACAGATCCTTTCTTGGAAACTACTGTCACTCTGTACACCCGAGCTGCACTAGACATGGCTTATGACTACTCAAGAGTATTTTGGCAATCTCTCACCATATCTAAGATACAGACCTGATGTACAAGTAAACTCAGCAGTTCCTCAAGTCAAAGAACTTGACCTGTACCGTTGGAACCGGGAATACACGTCATACCTTGCTGACCATACTCAAGGTCCTCCGTAAGACGGTTCCCGCGAGTCACCTCAGTCAGCTGCTTCCTAGCATGCTGACCCACTAACACTGCTTAGACGACCTTCGTCACCCGTCGATGAAATACGACAGCAGATGCTTAGTGCAAGTCTCAAAGGGAATCCCGGTACCCATTTTCGAGATTCCTTGACTTGGAGATTTCCGGACTGATTCCGTAAGACTGATTTCATGGACCTACCTCCAAGCGTAGTTCCAGTCCCCGAAATCGATTCTCGGTCCGTGGGCTTTGTTTGCATAGTGAACAGATATGTAATAGCAGATATAAGTGAACGTAAACAAAGTGTTTCCATATGAACTTTCACTTCTTTATTCATAAATATTTTATCAAACACCTGAAATTGTCTAGACATAGGTTACATATTCCTGCCAAAATTGGCTTACATGGTCACCTATTCTAACAATATATATATATTGCATTTATACACCGATAGCCTAGGAATGTTCAAAGGCACACCCTTCGAACGCAATATAAATTCCGTACATTTTTTACTTCACTGTACTTCCTTCGCGTTCCCGGGTCGATCCGCTTTCTTTCAAGTGGTATCTGAGCCCGGGTCGGTGTATGTGGCTATAGATTACATGCTTACATGTTGAAGCATGTTCAATGTGTTTAGATTGGCTTTGAAAGCATGTGTTTATTACTTTTAATCTTTCATAATTATTTATTGAAATCTGCATGTTTAATTGTATTGACTAATTATGGATATTGGGGGATTTTTAGAAAATTGAATTTTCTGAAATATGGAGATATGCTTCTTTTATGTGCAAAATTAAGAAAAAAAAAGATTTACAGTGTAGCAGCAGGTTGGCTGCCCCGGGTGCGTGCACGATGCCTGCTCATTGGCCATCCGCAAATGCTGGGTGTGCGAGGCAGCGTTGCGTAGGCGCCCTGCCGGCACGCCTGAACGACTGGGTCGTTTTTCCAAAATATTGAATTTTCTGGTATTCTGCATACTTTTTCTTAAATATTTAACTTATGGCTGATTAAATTTTAGCTGAGAATGATTTTTCTTAAAATTAAATTGCCTAAAATTAATTTGGAAATGGTTTCCAAACAAAGCCATTTTTAATTACATTTTTTACCTGTATTTTTTCTGTATTCAGTTATGTTATGGTATGAAATTGGATATCATTGTGATTTAATACTTGATTTGCATTATTTGGAGCATGATTATATGGGCTATGTAATTGTGCTATATTTTTGTTAATAGGATTAACAAAGGTTGATCACAAAGCCCGTTGACCTGTGTATGATTTTGAATTTCTGTTGGGCGGGACATGAGTGCCTTTTAATTTTCTTATCTCTATCGTTTTATGCCTTATTAATAAAAGACTTGCTCTCTCCCTATCTTTGTACTCCCCACAACTTCTGTTTCGAGTTTCTTATCTTTGATGTAATGAGAGCAGATAGGTGGAGAGGATTTCATTTTTACAAATAAAATGTAAAAGGGCAAGCCCAAGGTGTTGGAGGCCCATGGAGGAGGCCATAGGTTCGCCAACGAAGGATCCATGGAGAAGAGGCCCGATGGTTGGAGATCACGATAGAGAGTCCAAGAAGATGAAGAAGTAGTACAAGGCCGATTAGCCTAATAATAGGTTAAAAATCTTTTAATAGTGTAGGCCTACCCTAGATTAACCAAATATCTGCCGTGGGCTCAGTGGGTCACATAGGATTAGGCTTGTGATCATCCAACAGGGGCATGCTAGGCTTCTAATTTTGCGTGTGATGCATTTATCTTTATTATGAATGCTTATGCTTTAGGTATTTAATCATATGCGAAAGTATGTAATGTGATGAGGTCTCGGTCTAAAGCCAAAACAAACTCTCACTTGGTTCATCAAAGTTAATATTAGGCCCAAAATGGTATAAATACCAATGGTTTGAAAATTCCAAGCCTTCCATCCATAGCAATATAGTGAGGAAGCTACCACTACCCAAACGTGGTCTCACGAGTCATGGCACGTTTGGAATAGAGGAAAGTTGCACTATTATTGTGAAGAAAGGAATACGGTCTTGTTTCCCTATCTCAGGAGTTGTGGGGAGCGGCAGTTGAGGTATGATTTAGTTGATGGGTCGGGCCTAACACCGAGTAACATGCTTCGCTTGGAGTCCTCATGATCATGCGAAGAGGTGAGAAAAATATCTTGGGAATCTTGGATTAGAATGATATTGGATACGTCCCACGAGGCACTTTTCATGTGAATCGTAAAAGCGGGGCATGGAGAACTACGCTTGTGGATCCCAAGCCCACTAGAAAATGATTTCCCGAAAATCCTATTTGAGATTGATGGGCTTTCACACAAATAGTGGGAGGGGTTAATCACTAAAGACCAAGTTTTAACTTGAACATAATATTGTTGTAATCTACTAAATATTTTTCCGTTTACTTGTAGATGTCTAAGAATCCACTAACCCCTGTACTTGAGACTAATAAGTTTAGTGGAACGAATTACAACAACTGGCTGCGGAATCTTAAGATAGTCTTAGATTTCAAGAACCAGACTTATATTCTGGATAAGGTTCTTCCTTAGACCTTGCCGGAAGGGTCATCGCCCGAAGAACGTTTGACGTTCGAGAAGTTGCATGATGAAAACTAGAAGGTTCGTAACATCATACTCATCATACTGGTATCCATGACTAGTGAGATCTAGAAGCAGTATGATAAGCTGGAGGATGGGCTCGATGGTGCTTGCATGGAGCAAGTCTATGCAGTCCCAGACCGGCATGTTAGATATATTTCAACAAAGGCATTCTTTGGAGCAAAGATGACAGAAGGATCGTCTACACAAGAGCATGGAGTGATGATGCTATCCCGTATGGACAAGCTCAAGGACCTCCAAGCTGATCTTGAAAAAGAGACGTACATCAACGTGATCCTTCAGTCTCTTCTCCCCTCATTCGACCCATTTATAGTCAACTATAACATGAATGGGCTTGAGAAAGACATTCATGAGTTGATAAATGTGTCGGTCTAGTATGAGGTCAGGATTGAAAAGTTGCGCTGACGGTACTAGTAGGGGAGTCTTCGACCTGAAAAGCGAAAGGCAAGGGTGAGGAAAAAGGCTTAGACAACATCAGCCGCTGCTAGCACTTCAAGTGCTCCTGTTACATTGTCAGACGGGGGTAAAATAAAAAGGAAGAGGGTTTGGCAGTCAAAGGTTCTGAACGATATTTGCATTAACTGTCGGGGAAAGTGGCATTAGAAGAAGGAGTGTCCTAAGCTCCTCTCCAATAAAGGTATATTTGAATTGAGTATTAACATGATTACTGTTCTACTCTTTGGTATTGGATACCGGTCATTCATAACATACGAATGGTTTGCAAGTGCTGATAAAGAGTAGAGAGCCTAGATGGAAGGTCCTAAGGCTTAGCAATAGCAGGGATGTTGCTGTAAAGACTAGGGACTAGTTAGGCTAAGTAGTGATCATATTAGGATAAGTGTTTATAGGAATTATGTACCCTGACATGATTGAAGTATATTTTCATTTATTGTTGGATGATTTTTGGATTACATATTTTTATCGATAAATTATTTTTATTAACAAAGAATGGTGATTCTTGTTTGCTAGGTTTGGTACATAACCACTTAACACTATCCAATAATTGGACTATGAGTACTCAAAATAAATGACTAAAAATAGATAAATCAAGATGAACATATAGATTTGGCATCCATGGCTAGGTCGGTTTCCTCTGATTAAGGATGAGGAAGTTGGAAGATTCAAAGAGTCTAGCAATAGATAATTTGAGTCTGTTAGCTTGCAAATCCTTTTTGAGAAGGAAAACACCGTAAAGCTCTTTGTTAGACAAAGTGGTCTTGACAATAAATCTATTAGATTAGATCTAGTTAGATATCTGTAGGTTACTGAATACACAGGACCATAAGAGGTTTCACAAGTCTAAGAACCTTTGCTAGGTTTTGGGAATTAGACTTGGAGTGAAGGACAAGCGGATCCGCCCGGGAGCGTGAGCGGAAGCGAGAAAAGCGAGAAAAGTGCGTAAATTTAAATCAAATTCAAAATACGCGAATTCCAAGGGGTGTACCCTTGGGTGCTCAACCGGGCGTTCGATGTAGGATGTGTAAATATTAAAACATATATTTAAACACATAGGCCATAGATATACAAATGAAATCAATCAAAGCGTAATAAACCGTTACCTTTGATTGTTTAGCGTATGCTCCCGGCTACTAGCGTTGTTCCTTCTCCGGAATGCTCACGAAATCCAAACATATGGATTCTCCAAAGGTGATCCACACCACACCGGAAGAAACACACGTTCTTCTTGCTAGAAAAGAACGGGTTTAGGAAGGAATCGGTTTAAGAGAAGAACACTATGAATTAGTGTTCTCTTAAACTTACTTTGTTCTTCTTCTTGATTCAAAATCAAGTGAAGAACACAAGTGTAAGAGAGGGAGGGAGCACGAAATTTTGAGAGAGAGGAGAGGATTTTTGTCTTCTCTTTTTCCTAGAAAAAGATGAATAATGAATCACTTATGCTAGGTGTTGTATATTCTAATATATATACATAATTAATGTGATTATTGGAATGTGTCTAGGTTCATCCAAGGATGTCTAGATTCATTCCAATCAATCACCATCAATTCTTCAATGAAGCCTACCAAAATTTATGGTATGATCAAATCATACCAAAAGGGAAGAGCTTGATTGGAGTTGATTTGTCTCTTTCCAAAAGAGATAAGTCAACATACCACCTAGCATGAAACATGGCAGATTTTGCTTCCTCCAAGGGAGCGTGTCGGCCATGTTTAATTAAGGAAAGAAGTCCAACTTCTTCCCATTCCAAATTAGGAATTATTTCTCCTCTCGGGTATAATTTAACGGACCGGGTTTTATCGTAATCTAATTGCGACGAACCCAATATTAAATCCAATTTAATGTCCGCTTAAATTATTCCCGTTGATCTTTTAATCCAATTAAAAGATCCAACGTCTCAACATCTCAACTTTCCATATTTAATCGAAAATCCAATTTACCGATTAAATGAAAGCCCGATACAATATCGGCCCGTCCATCCAATGGACTTTCCCTTAAGTAATCCAATTACTTATTTTATCCTTCGAGATTGACTCCAAGTCGATCTCTCAACCTCCTCGGTGATTTGTGTGTGACCTTTAGGTTCACCCTCAGCTAGACTTGGGCTCGTGTCCCACAAGGGCCCGTTACCATGGGTGGCCGTCTAGCAACGGTCCATGGCACTAGAGACTAGGTGAATTGGCGTGAACATTTAGGCGCCGATTCGGTACGGGTACGATCCTTCCGTCTACCGTCTCCCGGCCTTAGTCTAGGGTATGGAATTGGGCGTCGGTTCCCATCCTTGACTAGGCATCTATGCTTAATACTCGAGACCACGTATGCTTCATTGCGTCGACACAGGAAACCATTTCCTGTTCGACCAACCACTGTGGCCACAACTTCAAACAGCATGAACGTGTCTCCGAGTGCATAGGAGATACCTCTGTCACATACTGACAGGGGACGGATCCTCTTCTTGGAATCCACCGTCCTCGCTACACATTCTGACTGCACTGGACAAGGCTTATGATAATCATCTTACAGAATGATTACCTCTCGCCAGATCCAAGATACAGCCGTCCTGTGCACGCAACTGCCATGATCCCTCAAGTCTAAGGATTACTCCCGTACTATCGGAACCGGGGAAAACCAATCATAACCGACCAAGCCTCCAAGGCTTCCATATGATGATCCCCGCGAGTCAGTCCAGTCGGCTCGACCCCAGTCGACCAACCCATCAAGATCGTGTAGGCGTCCCACGCCTGTCGCCGATGAAACACGGCACTCATCTAATGAACATGACTCTTGACGCAAGTCTCAATAGGACTCTCGATGCCCTGTCTCGAGGTCCTTGACTTGGAACGTTTCAGACCCAACTCTTAATCAGTTGGTTTCATGACCACCATCCAATGCGTGGCCCAACTGCATGAGTTGTTATCCATGGTCTGTGGGCTTTGTTGTGATATAAGTTAAACGCCGTTTTAACAAATGTAAAGTGAGCACAACAAAGTAGGTACCAATAGTGACGAACACTCACTTTATTCATCACATAATAATATTACAATTACATCAAGTTGTCGGATAGGTTACAAATTGCCAAACCTATTGGCTTTCTGGTCACCTATACCAACATGGAGTGGTGAACCAAACTGGTTACCTTTCAATTGGATCGAGAGGGCCTGTACTTAGTTGGAGTTTTTGAATATTTGAATGGGAATGGAATTCTAATTAGTGGAATTCTTCCTGTAAGGGCCAAAATTAAATGGTCTCTGATAAGGAAGACATCGAACCTTGTTGGACTTGGTTCCTTCGGTGTTTCACTAAAATTACTATTGGAATAGGTGACCAGAAAGCCAATTGGATTGGCGGTTTTGAAAACTATTTAACAATCTTTATTAAAAGTAACTTTGTATTGATGAATATGGTAAGTGTTCGTCGTTGGCATATGTGTCTATTGTGCTTACCGATTACACTAAATTATGCTTTAACATCACAACAGATGCCCATAAACCAATTAGACACCCATGAAGTTGGGTCGTGCATTGGATGGCGGCTATAAAACCAACTGATGAGGGTTGGGTCTAAAACATTCCAAGTCGAGGACCTCGAGACTGGGCATCGAGAGTCCTATAGAGACTTACACTAAGAGTCGTATTCATTGGATGACTACGGTGTTTCATCAGCGACAGACGTGGGACGTCTATACGATCTTAGTGGGTTGGTCGACTGGGATCGAGCCGACTGAGCTGACTCGCGGAAATTGTCATATGAAAGCCTTGGAGGCTTGGTTGGTATAACTGGAGTTCCCCAATTCCAATAGTATGGGAGTAGTCCTCAGACTTGAGGAACCACGACAGTCACGTGCACACGGTGGCTGTATCTTGGATCTGGCAAGAGGTGTTCAAGTCTCAGACATGTTCATTGTAAGCTTTCTCTAGTACAGTCAGAATGTGTAGCAAGGATGGTGGGTTTCAAGAAGAGGATCCGTCCCCTGTCAGTATGTGACAGAGGTATCTCCTATGCACTAGAAGATACGTTCATGATGCTTAAAGTTGTGGCAACAGTGATTGATTGAGCAAGGCATCGTTCCCCGTGTTGATGCAATGTGGGATGCATAGTCTCCAGTATTAAGCATAGCTGCCAAGTCAAGGATGGGAATCGACGCCCAATTCCATACCCTAGACTAAGTTAGGGAGACGGTAGATGGAAGGACCGTACCCGTATTAAATCGGAGCCTAAATGTGCACGCCAACATTCACCTAGTCTCTAGTGCCATGAACCGTTGCTAGACGGCCATCCATGGTGACGGGTTTTTGTTTGACATAGGCCCAAGTCTAGCTGAGGGTGAACCTAAAGAGTCACACAAATCACCGAGGAGGTAGAGGAATTAATTTGGAATTAATTTTGGAAGATGGGAATTAATATAATTAGATTAAATTAATTCCAGAAAGTATGCATAATTAGATTATTTATACGTGCGATAGTCCATTGTATGTATGACCCAATATTGTATTGAGCTTGCTCTAATTAAATAAATTGGATTTATTTATTTAAAGTATTTGGGCTTAAGTCTTTTAATTGGATTAAAAGGCTTTTGGCATAATTTGTTTGGACTTTAAATTAAATTGGGTTTAATTCATTGGATTTAATGGGCTTGTTCTAATTGGATTAGAATTAGGCGCGGTCCATTAATTATGGCCCAAAGAGGCAAGTTGACTTCCACTTTTGGAAGGAGAAGAGTTGGACTCTTTCCATAATGAGGCCAAGGCTTCTTTTGGAAGAGGACTTGTTCCTTTAGGAAAGGAACAAATCAACCTCAATCAAGGTTTCCTCACTTGGTATGATTTGATTATACCTTGTGAGTAAGTGCTTGATTGATGATTGATTGGGAATGTATCTAGACACATTCTATTATTTCCATTAATTTTTATATACATATATATGTATATACATAATTCATCCAAGTTAAGTTTCTCATTATTCATTTTCTAGCAAAAGAAAATACTTGCTATCTCTCTACACTCTCTCTCTCCCACTCTCTAGTTCTTCTTTGATCGAGGATCATATGTAGAACAAGATAAGATCAAGGAATACATTAATCCATAGTGTGATTCCTTGGATCGTTTTTTCTTCCTTTGTTTAATCCTTTCTAGTAAGAGCATTATACATACTCCTGGTGTGGTGTGAGTAACCTTATAGGATATCTATGTTGAAATCTAGAACTTGAACAAAATTAGAGAGGAAACAAAGCACGTAGCCGATCAAGAAAGCAACAAAGGTAACTGTTTCATTTACATTTGCACCTTTGTTCCTTTCATACATTGTTTTAAACTCGACATATTTTACATCGAATGCTTGGGAGAGTCCGAGGGAACAACCCTTGGACCGAGTTTAATGTTTTATAACGTATTAATTTTTCACGCTTCTGCCGCGCTCCCGAGCGGGTCCACTTCCTTCAATTACCTTAACTCATCTAGACATAGGCTTGAAAGTTTCCAAGTTGAGAAACATGGCACTTTCTTAAAGCCATGATCTAATTACCATATTGGATATGGTTTGGAAAAGCCTGCATCCTACAAAGTTCTTGAGTATGTGGGATGATTTTGCATACGGACTAGTGGGAGACAAATTAGACTCAATGTCTTATTTTTGCTGGTCTAGTGCAGAATAATGCAAACATCATTTGTAATAAGGTTATTTCCCACTGATTATATTTTAGTCCTCCTAGGGGTGACCGAAGTACCTTAGATACCTAAAATGTACATGTTTCTGGGTCTGACGGGTCGATTGGATCTTGCTCTAAAAAACACAAGGAGAAGAGATGTTAGACTTCGGGTTCAGATCAATGGCTTGGAGCCAAGGGATCCATCATGGAATTCAAACTGGGTTTGAAATTTCATGTAATTGGAGTACCAGTTTCGACGAGCCTATACGGTGTGTGACTCGGTCAGTAACGAGCATTAGGATCAATGGGAGTATGGTTGTGTTCCTAGTGTTAAATGTGTAACGTCTTATTCATTTAAAATAAAGTTAAGATAATGTTAGAATAGGTGATCAGAAAGTCAATAGGTTTGGCGAGTTGTAACCTATTATACAACTCGATGTAAATGTAATATTATTATATGATGAATAAAATGAGTATTCGTCACTTTTGGTGCTTACTTTGTTGCGCTCATTTCACATTTGTTCAAATGGTATTTTACTTATATTGCAACAAAGCCCACAGACCACAGTGAACAACTCGTGCAGTTGGGCCACGCATTTGATGGTGGTCATGAAACCAACTAATTTAGGGTTGGGTCTGAAACGTTCCAAGTCGAGTACCTCGAGACAGGGCATCGAGAGTCCTATTGAGACTTGCATCAAGAGTCGTGTTCATTGGATGAGTGCCGTGTTTCATCGGCGACAGGCGTGGGACACCTACACGATCTTGATGGGTTGGTCGACTGGGATCGAGCCGACTGGACTGACTCACGGGGATCATCATATGGAAGCCTTGGAGGCTTGGTCGGTATGATTGGATTTCCCCGATTTCGATAGTACGGGAGTAGTCCTCAGACTTGAGGAATCATGGCAGTCGCGTGCACAGGACGGTTGTATCTTGGATCTGGCGAGAGGTGATCATTCTGTAAGATGATCATTATAAGCCTTGTCTAGTGTAGTCGGATTGTGTAGCGAGGACGATGGATTCCAAGAAGAGGATCCGTCCCCTGTCAGTATGTGACAGAGGTATCTCCTATGCACTAGGAGGCACGTTCGTGCTGTTTAAAAGTTGTAGCCATAGTGGTTGCTCGAACAGGGAATGGTTTCCTGTGTCGACGCAATGAAGCATGCGTAGTCTCGAGTATTAAGCATAGATGCCTAGTTAAGGATGGGAACCGATGACCAATTCCATACCCTAGACTAAAGCCCGGAGACGGTAGACAAAAGGATCGTACCCGTACGGAACCGGTGCCTAAATGTTCACGCCAATTCACCTAGTCTCTAGTGCCATGGACCATTGCTAGATGGCCACCCATGGTAATGGGCCCTTGTGGTACACGGGCCCAAATCTAGCTGAGGGTGAACCTAAAGGGTCACACACAAATCACCGAGGAGGTTGAGAGATTGAATTGGAGTCAATCTCGAAGGATAAATAAGTAATTGGATTACTTAAGGGATAGTCCATTGGATGGACGGGCCGATATTGTATCGGACCCTCGTTTAATCGTTAAATTGGATTTTTGATTAAATATGGAAAGTGGAGACGTTGGATCTTTTAATTGGATTAAAAGATCAACGAGAATAATTTAAGTGGACATTAAATTGGATTTAATGTCGGGTTCATCATAATTGGATTACGATAAAACCCGGTTCGTTAAATTTGTCCCGGGAGGAGAAATAATTCTCATTTTAGAATAGAAAGAAGTTCGAATTCTTCTCATAATTAAGCATGGCCGAAATGCTCCCTTGGATGAAGCTAAAATAATCCATGTTTCATGCAAGGTGGCATGTTAACTTATCTCTTTTGGAAATAGACAAATCAACTCCAATCAAGTCCTTCCCTTTTGGTATGATTTGATCATATCATAAAATTTGGTAGGCTTGATTGAAGAAATAATGGTGATTGATTGGAATGTATCTAGAAATCCTTGGATGAACCTAGACACATTCCAATAATCACATTAACTATGTATATATAGGAGTATATATATCACCTTGCATCTGTGAATCATTGTTCATCTTTTTCAAGAAAAAGAAGACAATTTTCTGCCCTCTCCTCTCCCGCTAACTCTCGGCCATCTCCCTCCCTTTCTACTTGTGCTCTTGACTTGGTTTTGAATCAAGAGGAAGAAAAAAGTAGGTTTAAGAGTACACTAATTCATAGTGTTCTTCTCTTAAACCGATTCCTTCGCAAACCCGTTTTTCTCTAGCAAGGAGAACGTGAGTTTCTTCCGGTGTGGTGTGGATCACCTTTGGAGAATCCATAGTTTTTTATTTGTGAGCATTCCAGTGAAGGAACAACGCAAGTACCCGAGCACACGAGAAATCTACAAGGTAATGATTTATTACGCTTTAGTAGATTCTTTGTTATTTTCATCTATGCCCTATGTGTTAAGTGTATGCTTTTAACATTAACAGATCCGACATCGAACGCCCGGTTGAGCACCCAAAGGTGCACCCCTTGGGATTTCGCTTTATATATGCGATTTAATTTTTTATTACGTATTGATTTACGCTTTCTCGCTTCTGCTCGCGCTCCTGGGCGGATCCGCTTGTCCTTCAAGTGGTATCAGAGCCTGGTTTGATGTAAGGGGTATAGGTCTATGTGCTTGGCATGATCTACTTGCTTTTATGGTTTTAATGGCATGTTAGATTACTTAAATGTATGAATAATATTATGATTCAATTATTTGAATTTGATGGACTTTTGGCATGCTTATTTTATTAGATTGGATCTAAAATTGCATGCTCATTTTCAGATTATTATTACTGTTTTTGTGCTGAAAAATAATGTTGAAAAACATGAAAAAAAAAAATTTGGATAGCAGCGGCAGCGGTTGGCTGCCGCCCCTGCTGGCCGGTCACTGGCTGGCAGGCGCGCGCGGGCTCACGCCTGCGCGTAGGCCTGGCCGGCGTGCCTGCCAGTGTGCGTGCTGGTAGGGGCGGCCGTGCATACCGTGGCCGCGTGCGGATGCTGCGCACAGGCGCGCGCGCAGGGGCTCGCACGCGCGCTGTGCGTAGGCTGCCGCTGCCAGCCAAGGCCAAGCATACGGCGCGCGCGCGCTGCCCTGTGCGCGCGACTGGCCGACGGGCACAATGGATAGGCCATTTTGTGCCTTTTTCGATATTTTCTGAAAAATTTGATTTTCTGTATTTTCTGCACATTATTCTGAAAATGTATTAATTTTGTACATTTGATTTTGGAATAATTGGATTATTCCTTATATATTAAATTTGCTTAATTAATTTGGGATTAATACATGCATTGGATGCATTGTTTGTAATGTCCATTAAATTTGAAATTTGAATTTTGCATATTGTTTATATATTTATGCTTCTGTGATGTTGGACATCACTTGGATATTTGGAATATCCATTGGTTTATGCATGATTATTTGGAATAATTATGTTATGTACGTTGATGGAATCAACATGGGATGATCACAAGAGCCCTAGACCTTGTGTATGGATGAATTTATGATCATTTAATTTCTGTTGGGTGGGGCCTGCGTGCCTCTTATTTTGGGACTATCACACCTCCTGTATTTTCAGCCTCATGACGTTAAGGCTTGCTATTATTTCAATGTATTACTTTCATTTGTAATGAGAGTAGATAGGATTGGTGAGGTTTTAATTTTAACAAGCATATGGAGTCGGAGACCCCAAGGTGGAGCATCAAGGCATGAAACAAGAGCATTACAAGGCCCATTGGAATGACAATAGGTATATTATTATTGTAATAATTTAGGACCACCCTAGACAAGCCATAGACTCACTGCGGGCTCAGTGGGTCGCATAGGTTGGGCTTGTGATCATCCTAACAAGGGTATGCTATGTTTTCTGCATGCGGCGTATTTATTTATCGCTTTAAATATTAGATATTTATGCATGCTAAAACACCATAATGTGTTGAGGTCTCGGTCGTACACAAACTTTCATTTGGTTGGACCAAATTAAATATTAGGCCCAGAAAGGACTTGGATCAAAATGGTATTTTGATCTGTCCGAGCCTTCCATCCACAGCAATATGGTGAGGAAGATACCACTTCCTAAGTGTGGTCTCACGAGTCGTGGCACACTTGGACTAAGGGAAAGCTGCACCATTGTTGTGAACAAAAAGACTGCGCTCGCTGTTTCCCTGTCTCCCGAGTCGTGGGGGGCACCAGTTTGAGGCATGATTTGGTTGATAGGTCGGGCCCAACATTGAGTAACATGGTTCGCTTGGAGTCCTCGGAACCATGCGAATAGGTGACGCAAAATATCTTGATAATCTCATTGGATGAGAATGATATTGGATATCTCCCACGAGGTTTTCTTCATGTGAATCATAAAAGCGGGGCATGGAGATTACGCTTGTGGATCCCCGAGCCCACTAGGAAATGGTTTCCGGAAACTCCGCTTGAGAGTGGCAGACTTTCGTATAAATAGTGGGAGGGTTAAAGACTAAAAGACAAAGTCTTCAACTTGAATAATAAAATTACCATCATCTGCTAATTTCTGCTTTACATTTTCATTAATGTAGGTATGTCTAAGAATCCATTAACGATGGTACTTGAGACTAATAAATTCAACGGAACGAACTACTCAGACTAGCTAAGAAACCTGAGGATTGTCCTCGGTTTCGAGAACTAAGGCTACGTCTTGGACGAGCCGCCGTTGAGCGACTTACCGGAGGGGTCCACGCCAGAAGAACGTTTCACGTTCGAGAAATGGCATGAGGACAACCGAAAAGTACGCAGTATCATACTGGCTTCGATGTCTAACGACATCCAGAAGCAGTATGAGAGGTTGGACAACTTCTCTGCCATAATGTTCCGCATGAACGAGGTTTATGCGATTTCGGATAGGCATGTTAGATATGCCGCCACAAAAGCATTCTTTGGCACCAAGCTTGCTGAAGAATCGTCTGTACAAAGTCATGGGGTCAAAATGCTCTCCCTAGTGGAGAAACTCGAGGACCTTAAAGTTGGGCTTTACAATGACACGTACATTGACGTGATTCTCCAGTCGCTTCCTCCATCCTATGACCCGTTTGTTGTAAACTACATGTATGGACTTGAGAAGTCTATTCATGAGTTGATCAACATGCTGGTCCAATATGAGGCAACGATCCACAAGTCGGCGCCGGCAGTATTGATAGGAGAGGCTTCCACCTCCAAGGCGAATGGCAAGAGGGCCGGACACTAGAAGAGGAAGAAGGGGAAGGGGAAGACGGTTGCGGCCCCTGCTCTCGCTCCAGGCACCCCTATTGCTCCGGTGGGACCGAGCAAAGGGAAAGGGAAGGCCCGTGGTTCTCAGCGGTCCAAGGAAAATGATGTCTGCATGCATTGCCAAGGGATGGGGCATTGGAAGAAGGAGTACCCACAACTCCTCTCCAACCCAGGTATGTTTGTGGTTGAAGTAAACATGATAACTAATTTTGTTTCATGCGTATTGGATACTGAGTGTGGTGCTCACATCTGGAATGGTTTGTAGGCATGCAAAGAAGCAGAAGGCTAACCAAGGATGAGATGATCCTGAGGCTAGGCGATGGCAAGGCCGTTGCTGTGGAAGCCGTAGGGTCAATGGAGCTAGCCATTAGTAGTCATGTTAGGATTGTACTAAACGACTGTTTCTATGTACCTAGCATGATTAAAAACATTATTTCCATACCGGTCCTTGATAAGGAGGGATTTGAATTTACCATCAATAAAAACGGTATTTTCATTATTAAAGATGGTATTTCTCATCTGCTTGGTACATTGGTCAATGGTTTGTACATACTTCAACAATCTACTTGGATTATGACTGCAGAACACAAACGAAAACGTGATGATCATAATAACGCACAGATATGGCATGCGAGGTAAGGTCATATCTCTAAAGATAGGATAAGAAGGTTGGTGGACTCAAAGAGTCTAGAATAGACGATTTGGACAACCTACCGACCTGCGAATCCTGTCTGAAGGAAAAGATGACCAAGAAACCCTTTGTTGGACAAAGCACGCTAGCCAGTGGTCTGTTGGATTTGATCCATACGGATGTCTGTGGCCCACTGAATACTCAGGCTAGAGGTGGGTACTCGTACTTCATAACCTTTACCGATGATCACTCATGGAATGGTTATGTTTACCTGATGAGGTACAAGTGTGAATCCTTTGGAAGGTTTAAGGAATACAGACTTGAAGTAGAGAACCAAACAGGTCAAAAGATCAAAGCCCTTCGGTCGGACCGAGGTGGAGAGTATTTGAGTGGTGAGTTTACTGATTATCTAAAAGCGAATGGGATTCTCACTCAGTGGACCCCTCCTGGAACACCACAGCTTAATGGTGTGCCTGAAAGGAGGAATCGGACCTTGTTGGACATGGTCCGATCCATGATGAGTTTTACCGAACTCCCCCTCTCCTTCTGGGGATACGCTCTTGAGACGGCAGCCAAAGTTTTGAACTTGGTGCCATCTAAAAAGATATCCCAGACGCCATATGAGATATGGCATGGAAAGCGTGCCTCCTACAAATACTTGAAAGTGTGGGGTTGCCCCGCATATGTCAAGAGATTAGCGGGAGATAAACTGGACTCGAGGTCTAGTTTATGCAGGTTCATCGGCTATCCGAAGGAAACTGTGGGGTATTATTTCTATGATCCCTCCGAGCAAAAAGGTTTTTGTCTTGCGAAACGCAGTGTTCTTGGAAAAGGATTTTCCATCGAATAGTCGACGCGATGAGGTACTTCTTGAGGAATCAAGTGAGGTACCCCCATGAGGCGGCAGTGACATCTGAGCTAGTAGTTCCCACTGATATTGCTTCAGTCCTCCGTAGGTTGGCCAGAGTATCCCATGCACCTGATAGGTATGGGTTTCTGGGTCTGACCGGTCAGTTGGATAATGATCCAAAGACATACGGAGAAGCAAAGTCGGACCTCGATTCGGATAAGTGGCTTGAAGCCATGAAATTCGAGATGGACTCAATGGGTACAAACCAGGTTTGGACCCTAGTAGACCCACCCAAAGGGGTAAAACCCGTAGGGTGTAAATGGGTCTACAAACGTAAGGTTGGAGCTGACGGGGAGGTTACAACCTTTAAGGCCAGGCATGTGGCGAAAGGTTACACTCAGCGACCCAAGGTCGACTTTGAGGAAACCTACTCGCCCGTAGCAATAGCTAAGTCCATTCGGATACTGCTTGCTATAGCAGCATGGTGTAACTATGAGATATGGCAGATGGACGTGAAAACGGCCTTCCTCAACGGTTTCGTAGAGGAAGAGATCTATATGGATCAGCCGGAAGGTTTCACAACTATTGGAGAAGAGCAGAAGGTCTGCCGTCTCCAAAGGTCCATATATGGCCTCAAACAAGTTTCCCGAAGCTGGAACATACATTTTGATGAAGTCATACGGGGATATGATTTCATCAAGAACGAGTCCGATCCTTGTGTATACAAGAAGATCAATGGGAGCTCAGTTGCGTTTCTGGTGCTTTATGTGGATGACATCTTGCTCATTGGGAATGATGCTAAGATGTTGGGTACCACTAAAGCTTGGTTGTCAACGCAATTCTCCATGAAGGATATGGGCGAGGCATCCTACATCCTTGGCATCAAGATCTACAGGGATAGATCTAGAAGGATGTTAGGAATGGCCCAGTCCTTGTATATTGAGAAAGTCTTGAAGAGATTCAAGATGGAAAACTGAAAACGAGGATTACTTCCTATAAGGCATGGAATTAAGTTGTCCAAGAAACAGTCTCCCAAGACTGATGAGGAGCTTAAACAGATGTTGGACATCCCCTATGCTTCAGTCGTAGGCAGCATACAGTTTGTTGTTCAGTGCATTAGACCTGATGTGGCTTTCGCTTTGAGCGTAACTAGTCGATATTAGTCGTGTGCCGGGGAGGCACACTGGAGTGCAGTCAAGACTATCCTGAAGTACCTGAAAAGGACTAAGGACATGTTCTTGATCTACGGCGGTGGAGACTTGATACTGGAACGCTATAGCGACGCTAGCTTCCAGTCGGATGATGATGATGCCAAGTCTCAGTCTGGTTATGTGTTCAGACTTAATGGTGGCGTGGTTGCTTGGAAGAGTTCCAAGCAGGCTACCATGGCGGACTCCACCATAGAGTCTGAATACATAGCAGCTTCGGAAGCTGCTAAGGAGGCGGTTTGGATGAAGAGCTACATCCAAGAGTTGGGTGTAGTACCTAGCATCGCTGAGCCAGTAGTTATCTTCTACGATAACAACGGGCCAATAGCGCAAGTAAAGGAACCGAGATCTCATCACCGATCCAAGAATATTCTTAGACGCTACCATCTGCTCAGAGAGATGGTTAGCAGGGGCGACGTTCGGATGGACCGAGTCAGCTCCGCGGAAAACATAGCAGATCCACTTATTAAGCCTGTGTCGCAAGTTGCCCATACTCAACATCTGGATAAGATGGGTTTGAGGTCAATGGGTGATTGGCTTTAGGTCAAGTGGGAGATTGTTAGAATAGGTGACCAGAAAGCCAATAGGTTTGGCGATTTGTAACCTATTATACAACTCGATGTAAATGTAATATTATTATGTGATGAATAAAATGAGTATTCGTCACTTTTGGTGCTTACTTTGTTGTGCTCATTTCACATTTTGTTAAAACGGTGTTTTACTTATATCGCAACAAAGCCCACAGACCACGGTTAACAACTCGTGCAGTTGGGCCACGCATTGGATGGTGGTCATCAAACCACTGATTTAGGGTTGGGTCTGAAACGTTCCAAGTCGAGGACCTCGAGACAGAGCATCGAGAGTCCTATTGAGACTTGCATCAAGAGTCGTGTTCATTGGATGAGTGTCGTGTTTCATCGGCGATAGGCCTGGGACGCCTACACGATCTTGATGGGTTGGTCGACTGGGATCGAACCGACTGGACTGACTCAGGGGAATCATCATATGGAAGCCTTGGAGGCTTGGTCGGTATGATTGAATTTCCCCGGTTTCGGTAGTACGGGAGTAGTCCTCAGACTTGAGGATTCATGGCAGTCGCGTGCACAGGACTGTTGTATCTTGGATCTGGCGAGAGGTGATCATTCTGTAAGATGATCATCATAAGCCTTGTCCAGTGCAGTCGGAATGTGTAGCAAGGACGATGGATTCCAAGAAGAGGATCCGTCCCCCGTCAGTATGTGACAGAGGTATCTCCTATGCACTCGGAGGCATGTTCATGCTGTTTAAAAGCTGTGGCCACAGTGGTTGGTCGAACACGGAATGGTTTCATGTATCAACGCAATGAAGCATGCGTAGTCTCGAGTATTAAGCATAGATGCCTAGTCAAGGATGGGAACCGACAACCAATTCCATACCCTAGACTAAGGCCGGGAGACGGTAGACGGAAGGACCGTACCCATGCGGAATTGGTGCCTAAATGTTCACGCCAATTCACCTAGTCTCTAGTGCCATGGACCGTTGCTAGACGGCCACCCATGGTAACGGGCCCTTGTGGGACACGGGCCCAAGTCTAGCTGAGGGTGAACCTATAGGGTCACACACAAATCACCGAGGAGGTTGAGAGATTAACTTGGAGTCAATCTCGAAGGATAAATAAGTAATTGGATTACTTAAGGGATATTCCATTGGATGGACGGACCGATATTGTATCGGACCCTCAATTAATCGGGAAATTGGATTTTCGATTAAATATGTAAAGTTCAGACGTTGGATCTTTTAATTGGATTGAAAGATCAACGGAAATAATTTAAGTGGACATTAAATTGGATTGAATGTTGGGTTCATCATAGTTGGATTACGATAAAACCTGGTCCGTTAAATTTAACCCGAGTTGGAGAAATAATTCCTATTTTGGAAGAGAAAGAAGTTGGACTTCTTCCCATAATTAAGCATGGCCGAAATGCTCCCTTGGATGAAGCTAAAATCAGCCATGTTTCATGCAAGGTGGTATGTTGACTTATCTCTTTTGGAAAGAGAGAAATCAACTACAATCAAGCGCTTCCCTTTTGGTATTATTTGATCATACCATAAAATTTGGTAGGCTTGAGAAGAATTAATGGTGATTGATTGGAATGTATCTAGACATCCTTGGATGAACCTAGACACATTCCAATAATCACATTAACTATGTATATATAGGAGTATATACATCACCTTGCATGTGTGAATCATTGTTCATCTTTTTCAAGAAAACGAAGACAATTTTTGGCCCTCTCCTCTTCCTCTAACTCTCGGCCATCTCCCTCCCTTTCTACTTGTGTTCTTCACTTGGTTTTGAATCAAGAGGAGGAACAAAGTTGGTTTAGGAGTACACTAATTCATAGTATTCTTCTCTTAAATCGATTCCTTCGCAAACCCGTTTTTCTCTAGCAAAGAGAACGTGAGTTTCTTCTGGTGTGGTGTGGATCACCTTTGGAGAATCCATACTTTTGGATTTGTAAGCATTCCGGTGAAGGAACAACGCAAGTACCCGAGCACATGAGAAATCTACAAGGTAATGATTTATTACGCTTTGGTAGATTCTTTGTTATTTTTCATCTATGCCCTATATGTTAAGTGTATGCTTTTAACATTAACACATCCGACATCGAACGCCCGGTTGAGCAACCAAGGGTGCACCCCTTGGGATTTCGCTTTATATATGCGATTTAGTTTTAAATTACGTATTGATTTATGCTTTCTCGCTTCCGCTCGCGCTCTCGGGCAGATCCGCTTGTCCTTCAGGAAATACTGAAGCATGAGTATTGTTCATGCAATTCTACATGAAAGGAATTGGATTCTTGTTCATAGGGATAAGCTGTCCAAGACTTAGTCATAACTGACTTATGAAGAAGCTAAGATTTTTTACATCCCCTACATCTTTGCCGTAGGCAACATGGGTATGTTGTTCAGTGTACAAGGCCTAATGTTGTTTACGCTTTGTACATAACAACGACCATTGGGTGTGTACCGACGAGGCAGTAGACAACATTGAGAGCAGTCTTTATTACCTGAATAAGGATTGTAGAAGTGTTCTTGGTGCATGGTTTATGGAGAGTTGATTCTGGAAGGCTATAACAATACTAGCTTCCAGAATCATGTGAATAATGTATAATATCAATACCTATGTACGTTGGGACTTAATGGTGAATGTTGTAGCTAGGAATTTTTAGACATCCACCATCTGCAGGTAGCGATGGTAGGAAGAGGTGTAATACAGTTGGAGCATATTACCTAGGTAGAAAAATAAAGTAGACCTGCGAGACTGAGCCAGTATCGCAGATTACTCATTCTCATAAGGTTTTTGAGTGACATGTGTAATTGGCTTTAAGGTCAAGTTGGAGATTGTTAGAATAGGTGACCAGAAAGCCAATTGGATTGACGATTTTCAAAACTATTCGTCAATCTTTGTTAATGCAATATTATCTCGATGAATAGAGTAAGTATTAATCACTGGCATTTGGGTTTGTTGTGCTTACTGATAACATTGAACTGTGTTTCAACATGACAACAAATGTCTACAGACCAATTGGATAACCAACGTAGTTGAGCTGCGCATTGGATGGTGGCTATGAAACCAACTTCTGAGGATTGGTGTGAAATGTTCCAAGTCGAGTACCTTCATATTGGGCACTAAGTATTGCATTTACTAGGTGAGTGCCGAGTTTCATCGGCAACGGACAAAAGGTCGTCTATGAAATTTTGGTGAGTTAGTTGGCAAGGTAGTCGACTGACTGAATTGACTCACGGGAATCGTCATATAGAAGGCTTTGGAGGCTTGATCGGTATGATTGGAATTCCCGATTCTGATAGTACAGGTTTAGCCATCAGACTTGAGGAATCATTGTTAGAATAGGTGACCATGTAGCCAATCTTGGCAGGTAAAATGTAACCTATGTCTAAATAATTTCAAGGATTTGATAAATTATTAATGAATAAAAAGTAATATTCATTTGGCATTACTTTGTTTGTGATCACTTTGTCTGCTTTATATATCTGTTCACTACACAAACAAAGCCCACGGACTGAAAACATATTTCGGGGACTGGGACTACGCTTGGAGGTAGGTCCATGAAATCAGTCCGAAAATCTCCAAGTCAAGGAATCTCGAAAATGGGTACTGAGATTCCCCTTGAGACTTGCACTAAGCATCTGCTGTCGTATTTGATCGACGGGTAAAGATGGTCGTCTAAGCAGTGTTAGTGGGTTGGCCTGCTAGGGAGCAGCTGACTGAGGTGACTCGCAGGAACCGTCTTACGGAGGACCTTGAGTAGGGTCGGCTAGGTATGACGTGTGTTCCCAGTTCCAACAGTACAGGTCAAGTCCTTTGACTTGAGGAACTGCTGAGTTCACCTGTATGTCAGGGCTATATCTTAGATATGGTGAGAGATTGCCAAGAAGCACTTGAGTAATCATAAGTCATGTCTAGTGCAGCTCCAGTATACAGAGTGACAGTAGTTTCCAAGAAAGGATCTGTTTCTTGTCAAAAGGCATTGACAGTTGAGTCTCACAAATGCTCTGTGTCTTGTCCCTAAAATCTGTGGCACAGTAACTGAACAGAAGGGAAGGTTTCCCTTGCGGCGTTTAGTAAAGGACAGACCGACACTTGGGTCCAAAATGGGTACCTGCATTTTCCCTGCCCTAGACCCTAAGTGGTGAGACCGTAGACGGAAGGACAAGTGTATTGTTGGAGTCTAAATGTTCATCCCCTTAAATTCACCTAGTCTCTAGTGCCATGGACCGTTGCTAGATGGCCACCCATGGTAACGGGCGGATTCTAGGAATCCGACCAAGTCTAGCTGAAAGGTGAACCTGAAGAGTCACACACAATCCGCACACAATAAAGTATTTAATTTGGAATTAAATATTTGGAGAAATGTAATGATTAAATTGAATTTAATTGGGTCCTTAATTTTCTTGAAAAGAATTAATTCATTTTATTGGATAAAAGGGATTTATCTAATAAATTAGATTTATTAGAAAATTAATTTAATGGGCTTAGAATAAATATTTATATTTAATATATTTATTTATTGCCCTTGGAATATTTAAATAGGTTTTAAATATTCCATTAAATTAAATTAATGGTTGAGATTAAAAGGAGAGATGAATGGCTAGGATTAATTTGACTAGGTCAAATTACTACTTTGACTAGGAATTTGACTAGGTCTAAATCCTAGTGAAATTAGTGTTCTTAGAGTTGGAGTTTGAAGAGGATTAAACTCCTCCTCTATATAAACTCCTAGTCCTTCACCTTTAGAGAGATGATGATTCCTCACACACACACACACACACCAAAATCGTGTGCTCCCTCTGCTCTCCCATGTTGTCCGCCTCTCTCTCTTTCTCTCCAAGAAAAACTCTTTTCTTGTTCTTTTGTGTTAACAATTGAACAAAAAGGAGGATTAATCCCGTTAAGTAATAATGTGTGATTGATCCATCCTCTCCAAATAAAATACTTGTTCGTTCTCTAGCACGACGTACAAGATACGTGGGCGGATTGTGCGTCACGATTTAGAGGATCTCACATACGAGATTTTGGAGCAAATCGGGGAACAACGCGAGTACCGGTTAGAAGAGGAAAACGACGAACCGGTAGGTCTCTTTTACATTTTCGTCCTCTTCTATTTTAAATCTTATGGCCTCCATGATTGCATGTAAGTTTTAATTCATGAGATACACCAAACACTCGGGAACTTCAAGGGTACACCCCTTGAACCTGTTTTAATTTTATACATATAATGCATGTTTAAATTCTGTAATTTAAATTTGTACCGTGCTTCCGCATTCGCGCAATTCCCGGGATGATCCACACGCCTCTCTAATGCTTTCAGTGGTATTAGAGCCAGGTTCGGTGTATAAGCCTAGGGTTTTGTGTGCGTTTTAAGCATGAAAAACGTGTTTTAGCATGTTTTAATTATTTCTTGATTATTTTAATCGTTAAAGCATGTTGTTTTTCTTGCTTTCAATTCGTATGATTTTTGGTATGTTGGTATTTTCTGTTTTTCTTGGGAAACGGGGCCAAGAATCGAATGAAACGGAGAAACACAGCACGCGGACAGCCACCGGCGCCCAGATGAGGCGGACGCGCGCAAGCAGAGTAGCTTGCGCGCGGCCGCCTGTGCCAGGCGCGCATGGCTGTGCGCAGTCAGGCTGCCGGATGGCGCGGCCGGGCAACAGGCGTGGGCGGCTGGCCGGGCGTGCGCGCACGCGGGCAGGGAAGCCCGCGCGCACGCCAGGCCAGCGTGCTGGGACGCCTGCCCGCCCGGACCCGCGACCAGGAAGGCAGCGCGCGAGCTCGCACATGTGGCAGCGCCTCCAGGCGCGTGCACACGCAAACAGAGGAGTCTGCGCGTGCGCGCCTGCCATGCGCGCGCGCACGATTTGCGTGCTGAAGTGGCTGCACGCGTTCGCGCACGAGGCGGCGCTGCCAGGCACGCGCGCACGCAGACGATGGTGTCTGGGCGCGCGCGCATGCTGGCGGCCGGCAGACTGGCGCGCGGCGTGCAGAAAGCTGCCGACCAGGCGCGCATGCCCGATCAGGCAGCACCTGGGCGCGCACAGGGGCAGCAGGCTGGGCCTGCTGTCCTGCGCGCGCCGGCTGACTGTTGCCGGTGGCGGCAGACGTCGTCATTTTTTTTTTCTCGTTATTTTTCAGTTTTAATTTTTTGGATTAATTCTGAAAATTCGTTTTGTTTAATTTTGCTTATTTTCTAAAGAACATTATTTTGGGAGGTTAAGTTTATTGGATTTGGAATCCCGGGGATAACTTACCTGCAAATAATGAGGAAGGGTCTTCCTAAACGGGAAATATTATTGCCAACGGTTGTACCATATTTTTCACACGTGGCGCATTTATTTTATCATGGATTGATGTGATTGGTAATCATGGAATGTTAGCATGTATTTATGTGATTGGATCATGTGATTATGTGCGTTAAATGAAATTGGATGATAACGAGCCCTAGACCGAATGTATGGTTTAATTTTATGTTGGGCCTGTATGCCTCTTTTCTGCTTTCTCCTTCTATCCTTTCTAGTTGCCTTGGAATAATAAGACAACTCCAAACGAGGATTCCTTCCCATGAGGCATGGGATCAAGTTATCCAAGAAACAGTCCCCGCAGACTGATGAGGAACTTGAAACGATGAAAGTCATCCCCTATGCTTCTGCCGTAGGTAGCATCCAATATGTGGTCCACTGCACCAGGCCTGACATTGCTTACGCTTTTAGCGTAACAAGCATATATCAGTCTTGTGCAGGAGAAGCACATTGGAAAGTTGTTAATGGCATCCTTAAGTACCTGAGGAGGACTAAGGAAATGTTCTTAGTCTCTGGCAATGGAGAACTAATCCTGGAAGGCTTTAGCAACGCTAGCTTCCAGTCTGATGACGATGATGCCAAGTCTCAATCGGGTTATGTATTCAGGCTCAATGGAGGAGTAGTGGCTTGGAAAAGTTCCAAGCAAGCAACCACTGTTGATTCCACCACTGAGGCCGAATACATAGCAGCTTCAGAAGCTGCCAAGAAGCGGTTTGGATGAGAAACTACATCCAAGAGTTGGGTGTGGTGCCTAGCATCGCCGAGCCCGTTGTCATCTTTTGTGATAACAACGGAGCAATAGCGCAAGCAAAGGAACCAAAATCTCATCACCGTTCCAAACACATTCTTAGACGCTACCATCTTCTAAGAGAAATGGTAGGAAGAGGTGACATTCGGATGGACCGAGTCAACTCAGCAGACAACACAACAGATCCGCTGACAAAGCCTATGTCGCAGAGCGCTCATACGCAACATCTTGAGAAGATGGGGATTAGACATATGGGCAATTGGCTTTAAATGTCAAGTGCGAGATTGTTAGAATAGGTGACCATGTAGCCAATCTTGCAGGCAAAATGTAACTAATGTCTAAACAATTGCAAGGATTTGATAAATTATTAATGAATAAAAAGTGATATTCATTTGGCATTACTTTTTTTTGTGAACACTTTGTCTGCTTTATATATCTATTCACTACGCAAACAAAGCCCACGGACTGAAAACATATTTCGGGGACTGGGACTACGCTTGGAGGTAGGTCTATGAAATCAGTCCCGCCGAATCAGTTTGGAAATCTCCAAGTCAAGGAATCTCGAAAATGGGTACCGAGATTCCCCTTGAGACTTGCACTAAGCATCTGCTGTGTATTTCATCGACGGGTGAGGAAGGTCGTCTAAGCAGTGTTAGTGGGTTGGCCTGCTAGGGAGCAGCTGACTGAGGTGACTCACGGAAACTGTCTTACGGAGGACCTTGAGTAGGGTCGGCTACGTATGACGTGTGTTCCCAGTTCCAACAGTACAGGTCAAGTCCTTTGACTTGAGGAACTGCTGAGTTCACCTGTATGTCAGGGCTGTATCTTAGATATGGTGAGAGATTGCCAAGAAGCACTTGAGTAATCATAAGCCATGTCTAGTGCAGCTCCAGTGTACAGAGTGACAGTAGTTTCCAAGAAAGGATCTGTCTCCTGTCAAAAGGCATTGAAAGTTGAGTCTCACAAATGCTCTGTGTCTTGTCCCTAAAATCTGTGGCCACAGTAACTGAACAGAAGGGAACGTTTCCCTTGCGGCGTTTAGTAAAGGACAAACCGACACTTGGGTCCAAAATGGATACCTGCATTTTCCGTGCCCTAGACCCTAAGTGGTGAGACGGTAGACGGAAGGACAAGTGTATTGTTGGAGCCTAAATGTTCATCCCCTTAAATTCACCTAGTCTCTAGTGCCATGGACCGTTTCTAGATGGCCACCCATGGTAACGGCGGATTCTAAGAATCCGACCAAGTCTAGCTGAAAGATGAACCTAAAGAGTCACACACAATCCGCACACAATAAAGTATTTAATTTGGAATTAAATATTTGGAGAAATGGAATGATTAAATTGGATTTAATCGGGTCCTTCATTTTCTTGGAAAGAATTAATTCCTTTTATTGGATAAAAGGGATTTATCTAATAAATTAGATTTATTAGAAAATTAATTTAATGGTCTTAGAATAAATATTTATATTTAATATATTTATTTATTGCCCTTGGAATATTTAAATAAGTTTTAAGTATTCCATTAAATTAAGTTAATGGTTGAGATTAAAAGGAGAGATGAATGGCTAGGATTAATTTGACTAGGTCAAAATCCTAGTCAAATTAGTCTTCTTAGAGTTGGAGTTTGAAGAGGATTAAACTCCTCCTCGATATAAACTCCTAGTCCTTCACCTCTAGAGAGATGATGATTCCTCACACACACTCACACACTCCAAAGTCGTGTGCTCCCTCTCCTCTCCCATCTCGTCCGCCTCTCTCTCTTTCTCTCCAAGAAAAACTCTTTTCTTGTTTTTTTGTGTTAACAATTGAACAAAAAGGAGGATTAATCCCGTGAAGTAATAACATGTGATTACTCCGTCCTCTCCAAATAAAATACTTGTTCGTTCGCTAGCACGACGTACAAGATACGTGGGCGGATTGCGTGTCACGATTTAGAGAAATCTCATATACGAGATTTTGGAGCAAATCGGGGAACAACGCGAGTATCGGTTAGAAGAGGAAAACGATGAACCGGTAGGTCTCTTTTACGCTTTCGTCCTCTTCTATTTTAAATCCTATGGCCTCCATGATTGCATGTATGTTTTATTTCATGAGATACACCAAACACCCGGGAAGTTCAAGGGCACACCCCTTGAACGTGTTTTAATTTTATACGTATAATGCATGTTTAAATTCTGTAATTTAAATTTATACCGCACTTCCGCATTCGTGCAATTCCCGGGACGATCCACACACCTCTCTAAGGCTTTCAATCATGTCAGTCGCATGCATACGAAGACTGTATCTTGGATCTGGCGAAGATGACTATGATTATTCAGTTATTGGTTAATCAGAAATAATTGTGTTTAATACAAGATTAAGTCTAGCTGAGGGTGAACCTAAAGATTCACGAATCACTGGAAAGTGATTCGTTAATTTCGGAAGAGGAGAACTAATTTAATTGGATTAAATTAATTTTCGGAGAGCATAGATTATTGGATCATTTATGTGGATTTATCCATTCGATGGATGGGGCCCAAAATTAAGTTAGTTTGGACTAATTGAATTTTAGATTTGGGCTTTTAAAATTAATTAATTAATTTAAAAGAGGCTTGGCCTAATTAATTAGTGGATTGGATTCACTAATTAATTAGTAGATGGGCTTGTCCAATTAATGGATTGGATTCATTAATTAGTAGAGATGAACTAGTAATAATTAATAAGATTAATTATTATTTTGGGCTTAATTAATTAAGTGGATTGGATTCATTAATTAATTAAGTTTGGGCTTGTGAATTGGATTTAAATATTCACTTGGGCCTTTTCTGTTGGATATTTTATCTAATTAGATTAATGATAAGTGCAACATATTTAGTAACTGAGCTCCAATTAATTTATTGGACAAATTAAATGAGTCAAGTCCAAATGCACAAGCCTAGCCCACGTTTGACCTTCACTAGATCAAAGGTTCAATGTTCCTTCTAGAGAAAGGGCTTAAAATCATCCACTACAATATATATAGGAGTTAGAGAGGTTTTGGAATTATTTAGGTTTATGTGGAAGTTGCCTTATGGCTTGAGAAGACTAGGTCTTCCTTCCACTTTTCCAATCATCATTTCATTTCTTCCTACACACACTCATATGGACGATTTTCTCTCTTCCCTCTCTCCAAGGGAATTCGGCCCTCTCACTCTCTTGATGCCATAGCCGAATTTATCCATTTCCACCTTCCGTTTTTCTTGGTTTAGAATCAAGTAAGAACAAAGGAAGATCGAAACACACCAATCGATAGTGTGGTTTCAATTTCCTCTTTGATGGATTCTAACCTTGCTAGACGGAGGGAGAATCTCACGATACTGGTGTGGTGTAGACACCTTTGGAGGGTTCCTACATTGGAGCCTCGTGTGGACAAACGTTGGAAAGGAGCTCAACGCATGTAGCCGACAAAAAGAGAAAAAATGAAAGGTATTCCGATTTACAAATATGTGCGCTCGGTTTTATCTTTTATTCCATAGCCATGAACACTTGTATCTTCATTTGTTATATATATATATATATATATATATATGCGTTTATACACCAGTAGCCCGGGAACATTCAAAGGCATACCCTTGAACGCGATTTAAATTCTATATATTTTTTATGTCACTGTGCTTCCGCCGCATTCCTGGACCGATCTGCTTTCCTTCACCAAGTGGGGCTTTTGACGGACGATTGGACTTCCTTGGTAGACTAGTTGGTTGGCCAAGGTCTTGGGTGCCTTTATGCCTAATGTCAAGTGGTGGAGGTCCAACCAAATTGTTGGGTTTATCATATTTTGACCATTAAATTAATATAGAGAGATTTTTTGCAGATTTAACACAAAACTGGGAGGGGGGGGGGCGATGCCGGGCGAAAGGGGGGATGTCGGTATCACTATTGTTGATGCTACGATGTAAATGGAGGCAACCGAGTCTACAGTAATGCAAATGCACATCTAGGAGAATGAGGCATAGTGGAGGGTGGTGGAAGGGTTTCCGGAGAGGGTGATGACAGTGCCATTATGATAGAGTTGCATCGGGATATTAAGAAGTCGGAGAGAAAGGGGTCCAAAGTGTTGCGCCACTGTGCTCCCAAAACAACATCAACACCAAAGATTTGGGAGGACATAGAGTGGAGTGGAGAAGAGGTAGGACTGTTAGTGATCAACGCATCTAGGCAATGGCTGAAGCAGTGGAGTGAGTCACCATATCCAACCAAGATGAGAAAGGTGGCAATATGTTGAATAGAAAACCCAAGAAATTCTGTAATGCAGGGTTATACAACATTGTGGGAACTTCCCGAATCAATTAAGATCTAGATTGGTGACCCATAATTAGGCCACAAAGATATAAGTTTTGTGGCGACAATATGCCCAAGAGTGTCGCACTTGACAGTTGAAAATGCATCGGGTCAAGAGGCGGGTCAAGGTGTAGAAGATGGGATGGTGGCTAGGGGGCACCATGCTGTCGGGGTCGGGCGTCTCGGGCTCCTCGATCAATAAGAGGAGGAATTACTTTTGTTTTATAATGATGTGGATCGTCCCGGGAATAGCGCGAATGCGGAAGCGCGGTATAATTTAAATTACAAAATTTAAACATACATGACATATATTAAAATTAAATCATTCAAGGGGTGCGCCCTTGAAATTCCCGGGTCTTTGGTGTATCTCATGAATTATAAACATGCATAAGAATCATGGAGGCCATAGGATTTGTAAAATAAAGAAGACGAAAACGTAAACGGAAACCTACCGATTCGTCGTTTTTCCCTTCTAACCGGTACTCGCGTTGTTCCCCGATCTGCTCCAAGATCTCGTATGTGAGACCCTCTAATTCGTGACACGCAATCCGTCCACGTATCTTGAACTTCGTGCTAGCGAACGAAGAGAGGACGGATCGATCAAATGTTATTAATTTAACGAGATCAATCCTCCTTTGTTCAATTATTGAAGAACAAAAGAACAAGAAATTATTTTCTTGGAGAGAGAAGAGAGAGGCGGACGAGAGAGAGGAGAGAGCACACGTGAGTTTGTGTGTGTGTGTGTGTGTGTTTCAAGATTCATCATCTTTGCATAAATGAAAGGCTAGGAATATATATAGAGGAGGAATCCATTCCTCTTCAAACTCCAACTCTTTGGAAGACTAATTTGACTAGGATTTTGACCTAGTCAAAGTCCTAGTCAAAGGAGCTCTTTGATTTGGTCAAACACATCCTAGCCATCCATCTCTCCATTTAATCTCAACCATCCATTTAATTTAATGGAATATTTAAATCCTATTTAAATATTTCCAAGGGCAATAAATAAATATATTAAATATATTTATTTATTCCAAGCCCATTAAATTAATTTTCTAATAAATCTAATTTATTAGATAAATCCCTTTTATCCAATAAAAGGAATTAATTCTTCCAAGAAATAAAGGACCCGACTAAATCTAATTTAATCATTCCGTTTCTCCAAATATTTAATTCTAAATTAAATACTTTAATGTGTGCGGATTATGTGTGACTCTTTAGGTTTACCTTCAGCTAGACTTGGTTGAATTCCTAGAATCCGCCCATTACCATGGGTGGCCATCTAGCAACGGTCCATGGCACTAGAGACTAGGTGAATATACAGGGATGAACATTTAGGCTCTACAGTACAACTATCCTTCCGTCTATGGTCTCACCACTTAGGGTCTAGGGCACGGAAAATGCAGGTACCCATTTTGGACCTAAGTGTCGGTCTGTCTTTTACTAAACACTACAAGGGAAACCTTCCCTTCTATTCAGTTACTGTGGCCACAGATTTTAGGGACAAGACTCAGAGCATTTGTGAGACTCAACTGTCAATACCTTTTGACAGGAGACAAATCCTTTCTTGGAAACTATTGTCACTCTGTACACCGGAGCTGCACTAGATATGGCTTATGACTACGTAAGTACTTCTTGGCAATCTCTCACCATATCTAAGATACAGCCCTGATGTACAGGTAAACTCAGCAGTTCCTCAAGTCAAAGGACTTGACCTGTACCGTTGGAACCGGGAACACACGTCATACATAACCGACTATACTTAAGGTCCTCCGTAAGACGGTTCCCACGAGTCACCTCAATCAGTTGCTCCCTAGCAGGCTACTAACACTGCTTAGACGACCTTCATCACCCGTCAACGAAACACGACAGCAGACGCTTAGTGCATGTCTCAAGGGGAATCTCGGTACCCACTTTCGAGATTCCTCGACTTGGAGATTTTCGGACTAATTCGGCGGAACTGATTTCATGGACCTACCTCTAAACGTAGTCCCAGCCCCCGAAATGCATTTTCAGTCTGTGGGCTTTGTTTGCGTAGTGAACAGATATATAAAGCAGATAAGTGAATACAAACAAAGTAAATGCCAAATGAATTTCAGTTCTTATTCATTAATTATTTATTAAAACATCGAAATTGTTCAGACATAGGTTACAATTCACCTACCAAGATTGGCTACATGGTCACCTATTCTAAAAGGCCAGGGGAGAACTTGTTTTCTTAGTTGAAGCAAAGCCCATGGGAATAGCCTTTTTGCATTTTAGAGGGGGGACAACTGGCGAATAGGGAAGGGTGGCTTGGAAGGTGGAGAGGGAAGTAGTGCCAGTGGTGGGGCCAGGGTAGGAGATGTTAGAATAGGTGACCATGTAGCCAATCTTGGCGGGCAAAATGTAACATATGTCTAGACAATTTCAGTGTTTTGATAAAACTATTAATGAATAAAGAAGTGAAATTTATTCTGGCATTACTTTGTTTGCGTTCACTTTTCTGCTTTATCTATCTGTTCACTACGCAGACAAAGCCCACGGACTGAAAGCCCATTTCGGGGACTGGGACTACGCTTGGAGGTAGGTCCATGAAATCAATCCCGCCGAATCAATCCGGAAAACTCCAAGTCAAGGAACTCGAAAATGGGTACCGGGATTCCCTTTGAGACTTGCACTAAGCATCTGCTTTCGTATTTCATCGACGGGTGACGAAGGTCGTCTAGACAGTGTTAGTGGGTTAGCCTGCTGGGGAGCAGCTGACTGGGGTGACTCGCGGGAACCGTCTTACGGAGGACCTTGAGTAAGGTCAGCAAGGTATGCTGTGTATTCCCGGTACCAACGGTACAGGACAAGTCCTTTGACTTGAGGAACTGCTGAGTCCTTTGACGTGTATTCCCGGTTCCAACGGTACAGGACAATGTGTATCAGGTCTGTATCTTAGATATGGAGAGAGATTGCCACGAAGCACTTGAGTAGTCATAAGCCATGTCTAGTGCAGCTCTGGTGTACAAAGTGACAGTAGTTTCCAAGAAAGGATCTGTCTCCTGTCAAAAGGCATTGACAGTTGAGTCTCACGTATGCTCTGTGTCTTGTTCCTAAAATCTGTGGCCATAGTAACTGAACAAAAGGGAAGGCTTCCCTTGCGGCGTTTACCAAGGACAGACCGACACTTAGGTCCAAAATGGGTATCTGAATTTTCCGAGCCCTAGACCCTAAGTGGTGAGACCGTAGACAGAAGGACAAGTGTACTGTTAGAGCCTAAATGTTCAACCCCGGATATTTCACCTAATCCCTAGTGTCATGGACCATTGCTAGATGGCCACCCATGGTAACGGACGGATTCTAGGAATCCGACCAAGTCTAGCTGAAAGGTGAACCTAAAGAGTCACACACAATCCACACACATCAAGTATTTAATTTAGAATTAAATATTGGAGAAAAGGAATGATTAAATTGGATTTAATCGGGACCTTTATTTTCTTAGGAGAATTAATTCCTTCTATTTGATAAAAGGAATTAATCTAATAAATTGGATTTATTAGAGGATTAATTTAATAGGCCTAGAATAAATATTTATAATTTATTATATTTATTTATTTGGCCTTCGAAATATTTGATAGGATTTAAATATTCCATTAAATTAAATTAATGGTTGAGATTGAAAGGAAGAGATGGATGGCTAGGATTAATTTGAATAGGTCAAATACTACTTTGACTAGGATTTAGTCAAAGTCCTAGTCAAAATAGACCTCTTTAGAGTTGGAGTTTAAAGAGGATTAAACTCCTCCTCTATATATAGTCCTAGTCTTTCACTATATGTGAAGTGATGAAATTCCAACACACACACACACACAAATTCAGCTCTCTCCCTCTCCGCTCTCGTCCGCCTTCTCTCTCTCCTCAAACAAGAAAACACTTCTTGATTCTTTTGTTCTTGGAACATTAGATCAAAAAGGAGAATTAATACCGTTAATTAATAATGTGTTATTAATTCATCCTCTCCAATATTATACTTGTTCGTTCGCTAGCACGACGTGCAAGATACGTGGGTGGATGGCGTGTTACTGTTTGGAGAGTTTCAAGAACGAGACTTGGAGCAAATCGGGGAACAACGCGAGTAGCAGTTAGAAGACGAAAACGACAATCGGTAGGTTCCGATTTAATTTTTCGTTTCTTTTATTTTTCAATCCTATGGCCTCCATGATTTGTTTATGCTTTTAATTTCATGAGATACACCGAACACCCGGGAAAGTTCAAGGACACACCCCTTGAATATGTTTATTTATTTTATCAAAGCATGTTTAATTTTCGTATTTTAATTTTATACCGCGCTTGCGCATTCGCGCTATTTTCCCAGGACGATCCACAATCTTCAAGTGGTATCAGAGCCTGGTTCGGTGTATAGGCCTAGGGTTTAATGTGCATTTTAAGCATGAAACGTGTTTTTTGGCATGTTTTAAATAATTCTTGGTTTCTTGATTATTAAAGCATGTCGTTTCTTGCTTTTAATTCATGTGATTATTGCGTTGTTGGTATTTTTCTATTTTTCTTGGGAAATGGGGGGTGAAAATTGAACGAAGAACGAAGAAACGCCGCACGCCGACCAGCCCGAGGCTGGCCGCGCGCAGCCGTGTGCAGAAGTTGGGCAGCCGCGCGCAGGCAGGGGAAGCCTGCGCGCAGCCGCCCAGCCAGATCCGCAAAGCTGCGCCGCAGCCCGCCAGGCGGACGCGCGGCCGGGCCTCAAGCAGCGCCGCTGGCCAGGCGCGCGCGCAAACGGGCAGGAAAGCCCGCGCGCGCGCGCCAGGCCAGTGTGCTGGAAGCCTGCGCGCTCGGATGCGCGCCCAGATTGGCCACGCGCGAGCGCTCACTGGGGCGGCGCCGCTGGTGCCCGCGCGCGCGCAGACACCTATGCCCGCGCGAGCCCGGCAGGCACGCCTAGTGCGCGCGTGCGCGCGCACTGCGCAGGGCAGATGCGCGGCTGGCAACCAGCAGGCCAGTGTGCGCGCGGGCAAGGGAGCCTGCGTGCGTGACAGCTTGCCGGAGCGCCAGGCGCGCGCCCCCGGTCTTGCAGCGCCTGCGCGCACGCCGGCTGGCTGCTGCCGGTGGCCGGTGTTGCTAGGGTTTCTCCCTATTTTTATTTAATTTATTTTTCAGTTTTAATTTTTTAATTAATTCTGAAAATTCATTTTTAGTTCAATTTTGCCTAATTTTCTAAGACATTATTTTGGGAAGTAAAATATATTGGATTTGGAATCCCGGGGATATTTTTACTTAAAAATAATGAGGAAAGATTTTCCTCAAATGGGAAAATACTATTACCCACGGTTATGCCATATTTTCACATGCTACGCATTTATTTATTAATTCATCTTGAATAATTATGATTGGTTATCATGTATTATTGGTATATTATTATTGTGTGATTGGATCATATAATTATGTGTGTTGGATGAAACGGATGATCACGAGCCCTAGACCGAATGTATGGTTTAGTTTTATGTTGGGCCTGTGTGCCTCTTTTACTAATTTCTCCTTCTCTCTTTCTAGTTGCCTTGGAATAATAAGGCATTCTATCTCCCTCCTTATGTACTCCCCCCGGGTTTTCGCTGGGGTTTCTATTTTTAATATGTAACGAGAGTGGAATATGGGTGAGGTTTTATTTTTATGTAATTGATGGAGTAGAAGGAAGGTCCACATGGAGAGCCCAGGCTGGAGGTTCCAAGGCGTTTCCATGAAGTGAGGAAAGAGAAAAGAGACCAAGGCCCATCAGAATGATGATTGGGTTACTATTAATGTAATAGTATAGGACCAACCCTAGATTGACCATAGATCCACTGCGGGCTCAGTGGATCGCATAGGATTCGGGCTCGTGATCATCCAACAGGGGCGTGCTAGGCTTTAATTTTGCATGTGGTTATTATGATGGATGAATGGCGTTTTTATTTATCATATAACTACTGTGGATGCATTTATTTATTACGCATTATGGATGAATGTGTAGATGTATTATGCTATGAGATCTCGGTCTTTACTACTCTCACATTGGTTGGACCAATGTCCAAATATTAGACCCCAGTCAAAATGGACATGAACTCTAGGAGTTTGTCCATGCCTTCCAATCCATGGCATAGTGAGGAAGCTGATTTAGGTCAATAGCGTGGTCTCACGAGTCGTGGCACGTTATTGTACTTAAAAGAAGTTGCACTGTGTCATGAACGAAAAATAGACCACTATTACCTGTCTCACGAGTCGTGGGGGTAACAGTGGGTCTATGGCTCGATCGGTTGGGTCGGGTCTAACGCCCAGTTAGCATGATTCGCTTGGAGTCCTCGAGATCATGTGAAAGGGTGAGGCAATAGTCTTGGGAATCTCGTGGAACGAGAATGGTATGGTATACCTCCCACAGGATTTTTTTCATGCGAATCGTAAAAGCGGGGTATGGGAAAAATCGTTATGGATCCCAAGCCCACTAGGAAAGGGTTTCCCGAAAATCACGTTTGAGAGTACCGTGTTTTACTATAAATAGTGGGAGCATTAAATGACTAAAGACCATGCATTTAATTTTTATCAAACCACCGTCTTTTATATTCTGCTGATCTCGAACTCTGTCTTAAATGTAGATTTAAAATGTCTAAGAACCCTTTATCAACCATACTTGAGACAAACAAATTCAATGGAACCAATTACAACGACTGGTTGCATAATCTCAGGATAGTCCTGGATTATGAGAACCAAGGCTACGTCATGGACGAGCCTCTCCCTAGGACCTTACCGGAAGGATCCACGCCGGAAGGACGTGAGACGTTCGAGATTTGGCATAAGGATAACCGGAAGGTCCGTAGCGTCATACTTGCTTCTATGACGAATGAGATTCAGAAGCAGTATGAAAGGCTAAACGATGTCCCTTCCATCATGGCTCGCCTTAAGGATTGCTATGCAGTCCCGAACCGGCATACTAGGTATGTCGCGACCAAGGCATTCTTTAGAACCAAAATGACAGAAGGATCCTCTGTACAAGAGCACGGGGTTAAAATGCTTACCTTGGTGGAAAAGCTCGAGGACTTAAAGGCAGGTCTCGATAATGAAACGTACATAGATGTGGTCCTCCAGTCACTCCCACCCTCCTTTGACCAATTAATTGTCAACTACAACATGAACGCACTTGAGAAGGGCATTCATGAGTTGATTAATATGTTGGTGCAATACGAGGCAACGACTGAGAAGTCCACGCCTTCGGTATTGTTTGGAGGTGCTTCAACTTCTAAAACGAAAGGCAAAGGTGCCGGACGTTGGAAAAAGAAGAAAGGGAAGGGAAAGGTCGTCAAAGCAGCTACGAACACTAAGAGTGTTCCCATTGCCAAAGAGGGGAAAGGAAAAGGAAAGGGAAAGGTTGTCTTCAAGCAACAGTCGAAGGCATATGACATATGTATTAATTATCGTGAGAAAGGGCATTGGAAGAGAGAGTGCCCCAAGCTCTTCTCTAACCAAGGTATATTTGTGATTTGAGGTTAATATGGTCACTAATTCTGCCTCTTGGGTATTAGATACCGGCTGTGGAACTCACATTTGCAATGATTTGCAGGTGCTGAAAAGAAGCAGAAAACTGGGTAGCGGGGAAATGATCCTGAAGCTTGGGAATGGCAAGGCCATCTCGGCAGAAGCAGTAGGATCTACTACTCTAGTAGTTAGTGATAGTATTATCATAGAATTAGAGCAAGTTTATTTTTGTACCTAGTATGATTAAAAATATCATTTCCATTCCATTGTTCGACAATAGTGGTTATGAGTTTATGATCAATAAAAATTGCTTTTATTTGATGAGGTATGGAATTGCTCATCTACTTGGTACATTAAATAACGGGCTCTATATCTTGCAACAAACGAATTTTGTTCTTAACGCTCAACACAAACGTAAAATAGATAATAATGGGAACGCACGACTGTGGCACACTAGGTTAGGTCATATATTCCAAGATAGGATGAAAAAATTGGTAGACTCAAGGAACCTATAGGTAGGGGACTTGAGTGAGCTACCAACTTGTGAGTCTTGTCTAAGAGGGAAAATGACCAAGAGGCCCTTTGTAGGACAAAGCAGGCTTGCCACAGGTCTGTTGGACTTGGTCCATACAGACGTTTGTGGACCACTAAGGACACAGGCTCGAGGTGGGTTCTCCTACTTCATAACCTTTACCGATGATCATTCACGGTATGGTTATGTTTGAGGTACAAGTCTGAAGCTCTTGAGAGGTTTAAAGAATTCAGACTTGGAGTGGAGAACCAGACCAACTGCAAAATTAAAGTCCTACGGTCAGAGCGAGGCGGTGAATACCTTAGTACCGAGTTCCTTAATTATCTAAAAGAAAATGGTATTATATCTGAATGGACGCCTCCCGAGACACCACAATTGAATGGTGTCTCTGAAAGGAGGAATCGAACCCTATTGGACATGGTTCGATTCATGATGAGTTTTACCAAATTGCCCTTGTCCTTTTGGGGCTATGCGTTGGAAACAGCGGCCAAGTTGCTAAATTTGGCGCCTAACAGTGTATTGACCCAAACGCCATATGAGATATGGCACGGCAAGCCTGCATCCTACAACTACTTGAAAGTGTGGGGTAGCCCCGCATACGTCAAGAGGTTAGTGGGAGATAAGCTAGAATCCAGGTCTAGCTTATGCAGGTTCGTTGGATACCCTAAAGAAACTGTGGGTTATTACTTCTATGACCCCTTGGAACAAAAGGTGTTTGTTTCAAGAAATCCAGTATTCTTGGAGCAAGGCTTCCCAGAGGATGTCCAACCTGATGAGCTGATCCTTGAGGAATCAAGTGATGGAATCCAGCCATCAGAGATAGTTGCGGAACCCTCACTTAGAGGATTCAGGATAGACACCCAAAGGGCTGACCAACCTCGAGAAGTCCAACATGCTAGGCATGAAGGACAGCCTCAGGAACATCCAGCCCCGATTCCTGAACCGACGGCTCCGATACAGTCAGCGCCCACAGTCACCACTGACGTTCCCATCCTCCGTAGGTCTACTAGAGAGTCCAGACCTCCAGTGAGATATGGCTTTCTAAATACGACCGGTCTTTTGGATAACGATCCTAAGGCATATGGAGAAGCGATGTCTGACATCGACTCCGGGAAATGGCTTGAGGCCATGAAAACCGAAATGGACTCCATGAACGAGAACCAAGTCTGGAGACTTGTAGATCCACCGAAAGGTGTTAAGCCAGTGGGTTGTAAGTGGGTCTACAAGCGCAAACGTGGCGTTGATGGAGAAGTCACAACCTTCAAGGCTAGGCTTGTAGCCAAGGGATACACTCAACGACCCGGGGTCGATTTTGAGGATACCTACTCGCCAATAGCCATGGCTAAATCCATTCGAATCTTGCTCGCCATAGCAGCATGGTATGACTATGAGATATGGCAGATGGACGTGAAAACGTCCTTCCTTAATGGTTTCGTTGAGGAAGAGATCTATATGGATCAGCCGGAGGGTTTCATAGTCACTGGAGAGGAACAGAAGGTCTGTCGCCTTCAGAAGTCCATCTATGGCCTCAAACAAGCATCCCGAAGTTGGAACATTCGCTTTGATGAAGTAATACGGGGCTATGACTTCATCAAGAACGAATCCGACCCTTGTGTATACAAGAAGGTCAGTGGGAGCTCCATAGTGTTCCAAGTGCTTTATGTGGATGACATTCAACTCATTGGTAATGACGTTAGAATGTTGGGGGACACAAAAGCATGGTTGTCAACCCATTTTTCCATGAAGGACTTGGGTGAAGGATCCTACATCCTAGGCATCCAGATCGTCAGGGACAGATCTAAGAGGATGCAAGGAACTTGAAAGGATGAAAGTCATCCCCTATGCTTCTACTGTAGGAAGCATCCAATATGCGGTCCACTGCACCAGGCCTGACATTGCTTACGCTTTGAGCGTAACAAGCAGATATCAATCCTGCGCAGGAGAGGCATATTGGAATGCTGTTAAGGGCATCCTTAAGTACTTAAGGAGGACTAAGGAAATGTTCTTAGTCTATGGCAATGGAGAACTGATTCTGGAAGGCTTTAGTGACGCTAGCTTCCCATATGATGACGATGATGCCAAGTCTCAATCGGGCTACGTATTCAAACTCAATGGAGGAGTAGTGGCTTGGAAAAGTTCCAAGCAAGCAACCACTGCTGACTCCACCACAGAGGCTGAATACATAGTAGCTTCAGAAGCTGCCAAGGAAACGGTTTGGATGAGAAACTACATCCAAGAGTTCTGTGTAGTGCCTAACATCGCCGAGCCCGTTGTCATCTTCTGTGATAACAATGGTGCAATAGCGCAAGCAAAGGAACTGAGATCTCATCACCGTTCCAAACACATTCTTAGACGCTACGATCTCCTAAGAGAAATGGTAGGAAGAGGTGACGTTCGGATGGACCGAGTCAACTCAGCAGACAACACAGCAGATCCGCTGACAAAGCCTATGTCGCAGAGCGCTCATACGCAACATCTTGAGAAGATAGGGATTAGACATATTGGCGATTGGCTTTAAAGGTCAAGTGGAAGATTGTTAGAATAGGTGACCATGTAGCCAATCTTGGCGGGCAAAATGTAACCTATGTCTAGACAATTTCAGTGTTTTGATAAAACTATTAATGAATAAAGAAGTGAAATTCATTCTGGCATTACTTTGTTTGCATTCACTTTACTGCTTTATCTATCTGTTTACTAAGCAAACAAAGCCCACGGACTGAAAGCCCATTTTGGGCACTGGGACTATGCTTGGAGGTAGGTCCATGAAATCAATCCCGCCGAATCAGTCCAGAAAACTCCAAGTCAAGGAATCTCGAAAATGGGTACCGGGATTCCTTTGAGACTTGCACTAAGCATCTGCTGTCGTATTTCATCGACGGGTGGCGAAGGTCGTCTAAGCAGTGTTAGTGGGTTAGCCTGCTGGGGAGCAGCTGACTGAGGTGACTCGCGGGAACCGTCTTACGGAGGACCTTGAGTAGGGTCAGCAAGGTATGACGTGTATTCCCGGTTCCAACGGTACAGGACAAGTCCTTTGACTTGAGGAACTGCTGAGTTTACCTGTGTATCAGGTCTGTATCTTAGATATGGTGAGAGATTGCCAAGAAGCACTTGAGTAGTCATAAGCCATGTCTAGTGCAGCTCTGGTGTACAAAGTGACAATAGTTTCCAAGAAAGGATCTGTCTCCTGTCAAAAGGCATTGACAGTTGAGTCTCACGTATGCTCTGTGTCTTGTCCCTAAAATCTGTGGCCACAGTAACTGAACAGAAGGGAAGGCTTCCCTTGCAGCGTTTAGTAAGGACAGACCGACACTTAGGTCCAAAATGGGTACCTGCATTTTTTCGTGCCCTAGACCCTAAGTGGTGAGACCGTAGACAGAAGGACAAGTGTACTGTTAGAGCCTAAATGTTCATCCCCGGATATTTCACCTAGTCTCTAGTGCCATGGACCATTGCTAGATGGCCACCCATGGTAACGGACGGATTCTAGGAATCCGACCAAGTCTAGCTGAAAGGTGAACCTAAAGAGTCACACACAATCCACACACATCAAGTATTCAATTTTAAATTAAATATTGGAGAAAAGGAATGATTAAATTGGATTTAATCGGGACCTTTATTTTCTTAGGAGAATTAATTCCTTCTATTTGATAAAAAGAATTAATCTAATAAATTGGATTTATTAGAGGATTAATTTAATAGGCGTAGAATAAATATTTATAATTTATTATATTTATTTATTTGGTCTTTGGAATATTTAATAGGATTTAAATATTCCATTGGATTAAATTAATGGTTGAGATTGAAAGGGAGAGATGGATGACTAGGATTAATTTGACTAGGTCAAATACTACTTTGACTAGGACTTTGACTAGGTCAAAATCCTAGTCAAAATCCTAGTCAAAATAGACCTCTTTAGAGTTGGAGTTTAAAGAGGATTAAACTCCTCCTCTATATATAGTCCTAGTCTTTCACTATTTGTGAAGTGATGAAATTCCAACACACACACACACACACACAAACAAATTCGGCTCTCTCGCTCTCCCCTCTCGTCCGCCCTCTCTCTCTCCTCAAACAAGAAAACACTTCTTGATTCTTTTGTTCTTGGAACATTAGATCAAAAAGGAGAATTAATACCATTAATTAATAACATGTTATTAATTCATCCTCTCCAATATTATTTTTGTTCGTTCGCTAGCACGACGTGCAAGATACGTGGGTGGATTGCGTGTTACTGTTTGGAGAGTCTCAAGAATGAGACTTGGAGCAAATCAGGGAACAACGCGAGTAGCAGTTAGAAGACGAAAACGACAATCGGTAGGTTCCGATTTAATTTTTCGTTCCTTTTATTTTTCAATCCTATGGCCTCCATGATTTGTTTATGCTTTTAATTTCATGAAATACACCGAACACCCGGGAAAGTTCAAGGGCACACCCCTTGAACGTGTTTATTTATTTTATCAAAGCATGTTTAATATTCGTATTTTAATTTTATACCGCGCTTCCGCATTCGCGCTATTTTCCCGGGACGATCCACAATCTTTCAGGAGAACACAGATGTTCCAGCAAAGTGGAATGGGAATCATTGAACTTGGTTTCCAAAACCTTAGGTAGGCCGATAACCTGCATGGTGGATGAAGGGTGAAGCACCAAGAGCTCTTACTGAATATCGGAACAAAGTCCTAAAATTAAGTAGTTGAGGATAGCTTTCGGGGAAGACCGAGAACTTGATTGCATAGCTTTAGAAATCCACTTGATAATCAACTAAAAGTTGGCAGATCTTAAACAAAGCGGCTTGGTGACTATCATAGGACGAAGGCCCAAAACGTAGCTGCAATATCCGAAGGGAAGCATCCCATGAAGTAAGTTGATGATTTGAATACATCCACTTGAACCAACTTAAAGCATCACTTTTCATATAGAAAAAAAAAATCATATCTACACATTGTACCGGTGGAATGTGATAACAGAAAAATGTTGATCGACCTGAATCACCCAATCGAGGGGGTTGGCACCGTCGAATGGTTGCATATGAAGCTTAGGTGGTTTGATCACTATAGTGGTTGGGTGTTAGGGAGGCAATGAAGGACAAGCGGATCCGCCTGGGAGCGCGAGTGGAAGCGAAGAAAGCGTAAATGCAATACGTAATTTAAAATTAAATTGCATATAAAGCGAAATCCAAAGGGGTGCACCCTTGGGTGCTCAACCGGGCGTTCGATGTAAGATGTGTTAATGTTAAAAGCGTACATAAAACACATAGGGCATAGATGAATAGTAAAGATCTACTAAAGCGTAATAAACCGTTACCTTGTAGATTTTACGTGTGCTCGGGTACTTGCGTTGTTCCTTCACTGGAATGCTCACAAATCCAAACATATGGATTCTCCAAAGGTGATCCACACCACACCGGAAGAAACTCACGTTCTCCTTGCTAGAGGAAAACGGGTTTACGAAGGAATCGGTTTAAGAGAAAAACACTATGAATTAGTGTTCTCTTAAACCTACTTTGTTCTTCCTGTTGATTCAAAACCAAGTGAAGAACACAAGTAGAAACAGAGGGAGGTGGCCGAAAATGCTTCTTCTTTTTCCTAGAAAAAGCTGAATTATGATTCACATATGCAAGGTGATGTATATAGTCCTATATATACATAATTAATGTGATTATTGGAATGTGTCTAGGTTCATCCAAGGATGTCTAGATACATTACAATCAATCACCATTAATTCTTCAATCAAGCCTACCAAATTTTATGGTATGATGAAATCATACCAAAAGGGAAGGGCTTGATTGGAGTTGATTTGTCTCTTTTCAAAAGAGATAAGCCAACATACCACCTTGCATAAAACATAGTTGATTTTAGCTTCCTCCAAGGGAGCATTTCGGCCATGCTTAATTATGGGAAGAAGTCCAACTTCTTCCTATTCCAAAATAGGAATTATTTCTCCTCTCGGGTCAAATTTAACGGACCGGATTTTATCATAATCCAATTATGATGAACCCGACATTAAATCCAATTTAATGTCCAACGTCTCAACTTTCCATATTTAATCAAAAATCCAATTTACCGATTAAACGAGGGTCCGATACAATATCGGCCCGTCCATCCAATGGACTATCCCTTCAGTAATCCATTTACTTATTTATCCTTTGAGATTGACTCCAAGTCAATCTCTCAACCTCCTCGGTGATTTGTGTGTGACCCTTTAGGTTCACCCTCAGCTAGACTTGGGCCCGTGTCCCACAAGGGCCCGTTACCGTGGGTGGCCGTCTAGCAACGGTCCATGGCACTAGATACTAGGTGAATTGGTGTGAACATTTAGGCACCGATTCCGTAGGGGTACGATCCTTCCGTCTACCGTCTCCCGGTCTTAGTCTAGGGTATGGAATTGGGCGTCGGTTCCCATCCTTGACTAGGCATCTATGCTTAATACTCGAGACTACACATGCTTCATTGCGTCGACACAGGAAACCATTCCCTGTTCGGCCAACCACTGTGGCCACAGCTTTAAACAGCATGAACGTGCCTCCGAGTGCATAGGAAATACCTCTGTCACATACTGACAGGGGACGGATCCTCTTCTTGGAATCCACCGTCCTCGCTACACATTCCGACTGCATTGGACAAGGCTTATGATGATCATCTTACAGAATGATCACCTCTCGCCAGATCCAAGATACAGCCGTCCTGTGCACGCGAATTCCATGATCCCTCAAGTCTGAGGACTACTCCCGTACTATCGGAACCGAGGAAAATCCAATCATAACGACCAAGCCTCCAAGGCTTCCATATGATGATCTCCGCGAGTCAGTCCAGTTGGCTTGACCCCAGTCGACCATCCCATCAAGATCGTGTAGGCGTCCCACGCCTGTCGCCGATGAAACACGACACTCATCCAATGAACACGACTCTTGATGCAAGTCTCAATAGGAGTCTCGATGCCCTATCTCGAGATCCTCGACTTGGAACGTTTCAGACCCAACTCTCAATCAGTTGGTTTCATGACCACCATTTAATGCGTGGCCTGAAGGACAAGCGGATCCGCCCGGGAGCGCGAGCGGAAGCGAGAAAGCGAGAGGATAGTGCGTAAATTTAAATCTAATTTAAATAAACGAATGCCATGGGGTGTACCCTTGGGTGCTCAACCGGGCGTTCATGTAGGATGTGTAAATATTAGAAATGAATATTTAAACACATAGGGCATAGATAAATACATATAATCAATCAAAGTGTAATAAACCGTTACCTTTGATTGTTTAGCGTATGCTCCCGGCTACTTGCGTTGTTCCTTCTCCGGATGCTCACGAAATCCAAACGTATGGATTCACCAAAGGTGATCCACACCATACCGGAAGAAACACACGTTCTTCTTGCTAGAAAAGAACGGGTTTAAGAAGGAATCGGTTTAAGAGAAGAACACTATGAATTAGTGCTCTCTTAAACTTACTTTGTTCTTCTTCTTGATTCAAAATCAAGTGAAGAACACAAGTGTAGGAGAGGGAGAGAGGGCCGAGAGTTGAGAGAGAGGAGAGGGATTTTTGTCTTCTCTTTTTCCTAGAAAAAGATGAATAATGAATCACTTATGCTTGGTGTTATATATTCTCATATATATACATAATTAATGTGATTATTGGAATGTGTCTAGGTTCATCCAAGGATGTCTAGATTCATTCTAATCAATCACCATCAATTCTTTAATCAAGCCTACCAAAATTTATGGTATGATCAAATCATACCAAAAGGGAAGAGCTTGATTGGAGTTGATTTGTCTCTTTCCAAAAGAGATAAGTCAACATACCACCTAGCATGAAACATGGCTGATTTTGCTTCCTCCAAGGGAGCATGTCGGCCATGTTTAATTAAGGAAAGAAGTCCAACTTCTTCCTATTCCAAAATAGGAATTATTTCTCCTCTCGGTATAATTTAACGGACTGGGTTTTATCGTAATCCAATTACGACGAATCCAACATTAAATCCAATTCAATGTCCATTTAAATTATTCCCGTTGATCTTTTAATCCAATTAAAAGATCCAACGTCTCAACGTCTCAACTTTTCATATTTAATCGAAAATCCAATTTACCGATTAAACGAAAGCCCGATACAACATCGGCCCGTCCATCCAATGGACTTTCCCTTAAGTAATCCAATTACTTATTTTATCCTTCGAGATTGACTGAAAGTCAGTCTCTCAACCTCCTCGGTGATTTGTGTGTGACCCTTTGGGTTCACCCTCAGCTAGACTTGGGCCCGTGTCCCACAAGGGCCCGTACCATGGGTGGCCGTCTAGCAACAGTCCATGGCACTAGAGACTAGGTGAATTGGCGTGAACATTTAGGCGCCGATTCCATACGGGTACGATCCTTTCGTCTACCGTCTCCCGGCCTTAGTCTAGGGTATGGAATTGGGCGTCGGTTCCCATCCTTGACTAGGCATCTATGCTTAATACTCGAGACCACGTATGCTTCATTGCGTCAACACAGGAAACCATTCCCTGTTCGACCAACCACTGTGGCCACAGTTTCAAACAGCATGAACGTGTCTCCGAGTGCATAGGAGATACCTCTGTCACATACCGACAGGGGACGGATCCTCTTCTTGGAATCCACCGTCCTGGCTACACATTCCGACTGCACTGGACAAGGCTTATGATAATCATCTTACAGAATGATTACCTCTTGCCAGATCCAAGATACAGCTGTCATGTGCACGCGACTGGCATGATCCCTCAAGTCTGAGGATTACTCCCGTACTATCGGAACTGGGAAAAACCAATCATACCGACCAAGCCTCCAAGGCTTCCATATGATGATCCCCGCGAGTCAGTCCAGTCGGCTCAACCCCAGTCGACCAACCCATCAAGATCGTGTAGGCGTCCCACGCCTGTCGCCGATGAAACACGGCACTCATCCAATGAACACGACTCTGGACACAAGTCTCAATAGGACTCTCGATGCCCTGTCTCGAGGTCCTCGACTTGGAACGTTTCAAACCCAACTCTTAATCAGTTGGTTTCATGACCACCATCCAATGCGTGGCCCAACTGCACGAGTTGTTATCCATGGTCTGTGGGCTTTGTTGCGATATAAGTTAAACACCGTTTTAACAAATGTAAGATGAGCGCAACAAAGAAGGTACCATTGGTGACGAACAATCATCTTATTCATCACGTAATAATATTACATCTATATCAAGTTGTCGAATAGGTACAAATTGCCAAACCTATTGGCTTTCTAGTCACCTATTCCAACAATCTCCCACTTGACCTAAAGCCAATCACCCATTGACCTCAAACCTCTTATTCAGATGGTGAGTGTGGGCAACTTGCGACATGGGATTAGCAAGTGGATCTGCTATGTTTTTTGCGGAGCTGACTCGGTCCAACCGAATGTCACTCCTGCTATCCATCTCTCCAAGTAGATGGTAGCGTCTAAGAATATGCTTGGATCGTGATGAGATCTCGGTTCCTTTGCTAGCGCTATCGCCCCGTTTGTTATCATAAAAGATAATTACAAGCTTAGCAATGCTAGGTACTACATCCAACCCTTGGATGTAGCACATCAACCAAACCACTCCTTAGCAGCTTCCGAAGCTGCTATGTATTTAGACTCTGTGGTGGAGTCCGCCGTGGTAGCCTGCTTGGAACTCTTCCAAGCGACCACGCCACCATTAAGTCTGAACACATAACCAGACTGAGACTTGGCATCATCGTCATCCGACTGGAAGCTAGCGTCGCTATAGCCTTCCAGTATCAACTCTCCACCGCCGTAGATCAAGAACATGTCCTTAGTCCTTTTCAGGTACTTCAGGATAGTCTTGACTGCACTCCAGTGTGCCTCTCCAGCACACGACTGATATCGACTTGTTACGCTCAAAGCGAAAGCCACATCAGGTCTAGTGCACTGAAAACATACTGTATGCTGCCTACGGCTGAAGCATAGGGGATGTCCAACATCCTTTTAAGCTCCTCATCAGTCTTAGGAGACTGCTTCTTGGATAACTTAATTCCATGCCTCATAGGAAGGAATCCTCGTTTTGAGTTCTCCATCTTGAATCTCTTCAAGACTTTCTCAATGTACGAAGACTAGGCCATTCCTAACATCCTTCTAGATCTATCCCTGTAGATCTTGATGCCAAGGATGTAGGATGCCTCGCCCATATCCTTCATGGAGAATTGCGTTGACAACCAAGCTTTAGTGGTACCCAACATCTTAGCATCATTCCCAATGAGCAAGATGTCATCCACGTAAAGCACCAGAAACGCAACTGAGCTCCCACTGATCTTCTTGTATACACAAGGATCAGACTCGTTCTTGATGAAATCATATCCCCGTATGACTTCATCAAAACGTATGTTCCAGCTTCGGGAAACTTGTTTGAGGCCATAGATGGACCTTTGGAGACGGCAGACCTTCTGCTCTTCTCCAACAGTTGTGAAACCCTCCGGCTGATCCATATAGATCTCTTCCTCTACGAAACCGTTGAGGAAGGCTGTTTTCACGTCCATCTGCCATATTTCATAGTCATACCATGCTACTATGGCAAGCAGTATCCGAATGGACTTGGCCATTGCTACAGGCGAGTAGGTTTTCTCAAAATCGACCCCGGGTCGCTGAGTGTAACCTTTCGCCACAAGCCTGGCTTTGAAGGTTGTAACCTCCCCGTCAGCTCCAAGCTTACGTTTGTAGACTCATTTACACCCTACGGGTTTAACCCCTTTAGGTGGATCTACTAGGGTCCAAACCTTGTTTGTACCCATCGAGTCCATCTCGGATTTCATGGCCTCAAGCCACTTGTCCGAATCGATGTCCGACATCGCTTCTCCGTATGTCTTCGGATCATTATCCAACTGACCAGTCAGGCCCAGAAATCCATACCTATCAGGTGCATGGGATACTCTGGCCGACCTACGGAGGACTGGAACAATATCAGTGGGAACTTCTGGCTCAGATGTCACTGCCGCCTCTTGGGGTGCCTCACTTGATTCCTCAAAGGAGCACCTCATCGGTCGACTATCCGATGGAAAACCTTTTTCCAAGGACACTGCGTTTCGCAAGAAAAAAACCTTTTACTAGGAGGGATCATAGAAATAATATCCCGCAGTTTCTTTTGGATAGCCGATGAACATGCATAACTAGACCTCGAGTCCAGTTTATCTCCCACTAATCTCTTGACATATGCGGGGCAACCTCACACTTTCAAGTATTTGTAGGAGGCAGGCTTGCCATGCCATATCTCATATGGCGTCTGGGATACCTTTATAGATGGCGCCAAGTTCAAAACTTTGGCCGCCGTCTCAAGTGCGTATCCCCAGAAGGAAAGGGGGAGTTCGGTAAAACTCATCATGAATCGGACCATGTCCAACAAGGTCCGATTCCTCCTTTCAAACACCCCATTAAGCTACGGTGTTCTAGGAGGGGTCCACTAAGAGAGAATCCCATTCTCTTTTAGATAATCAGTAAACTCACCACTCAAATATTCTCCACCTCGATCCGACCGAAGGGCTTTGATCTTTCGACCAGTTTGGTTCTCTACTTCAAGTCTGTATTCCTTAAACCTTCCAAAGGCTTCAGACTTGTACCTCATCAGGTAAACATAACCATACCGTGAGTGATCATCGGTAAAGGTTATGAAGTACGAGTACCCACCTCTAGCCTGAGTATTTAGTGGACCATAGACATCTGTATGGATCAAATCCAACAAACCACTGGCTAGCGTACTTTGTCCAACAAAGGGTTTCTTGGTCATCTTTCCCTTTAGACAGGATTCGCAGGTCGGTAGGTTGTCCAAATCGTCTATTTCTAGACTCTTTGAGTCCACCAACCTTCTTATCCTATCTTTAGAGATATGACCTAACCTCGCATGCCATATCTGTGCGTTATTATGATCATCACATTTTCGTTTGTGTTCTGCAGTCATAATCCAATTAGACCGTTGAGGTATGTACAGACCGTTGACTAATGTACCAAGCAGATGAGAAATACCATCTTTGATAATGAAAAAAAAAAAACCGTTTTTATTGATGGTAAATTCATATCCCACCTTATCAAGGACCGGGATGGAAACAATGTTTTAATCATGCTAGGTACATAGAAATAGTCGTTCAGTACAATCCTAACATGACTACTAATGGCTAACTCTAGTGATCCTACGACCTCCGCGGCAACGGCCTTGCCATCGCCTAGCCTTAGGATAATCTCATCCTTGGTTAGCCTTCTGCTTCTTTGCAGTACCTGCAAATCATTGCAGATGTGAGCACCACACCCGGTATCCAATACCCATGAAGCAGAATTAGTAATCATATTTACTTCAACCACAAACATACCTGGGTTGGAGAGGAGTTGTGGGCACTCCCTCTTCCAATGCCCTTTCCCTTGGCAATGCATTCAGACATCATTTGCCTTGGACCGCTGAGAACTATGGGCCTTCCCTTTCCCTTTGCTCAGTCCAACCGGAGCAACAGGGACGCCCGGAGCGCGAGCAGGGGCCGCAACCATCTTCCCTTTGCCCTTCTTCCTCTTCCAGCGTCCGGCCCTCTTGCCATTCGCCTTGGACGTTGAAGCCTCTCCTATCAATACCGCCGGCGCCGACTTGTGGGTCGTTGCCTCGTATTGGACCAACATGTTGATCAACTCATGAATAGACTTCTCAAGTCCGTTCATGTTGTAGTTTACAACAAACGGGTCATAGGATGGAGGAAGCGACTGGAGGATCACGTCAATGTACGTGTCATTGTTAAGCCCAGCTTTAAGGTCCTCGAGTTTCTCCACTAGGGAGAGCATCTTGACCCCATGACTTTGTACAGACGCTCCTTCAGCAAGCTTGGTGCCAAAGAATGCTTTTGTGGCGGCATATCTAATATGCCTATCCGGAACCGCATAAACCTCGTTCATGCGGAGCATTATGGCGGAGACGTTGTCCAGCCTCTCATACTGCTTCTGGATGTCATTAGACATCGAAGCCAGTATGATACTGCGTACTTTCCGGTTGTCCTCATGCCATTTCTCGAACGTTAAACGTTCTTCAGGCATGGACCCCTCCGGTAAGTCGCTCGGTGGCGGCTCGTCCAAGACGTAGCCTTGGTTCTCGAAACCGAGGACAATCCTCAGGTTTCTCAGCCAGTCCGAGTAGTTCGTTCCGTTGAATTTGTTAGTCTCGAGAATCATGGTTAATGGGTTCTTAGACATATCTACATTAATGAAAATGTAAAGCAGAAATTAGCAGATGATGGTAATATTATTGTTCAAGTTGAAGACCTGGTCTTTTAGTCTTTAACCCTCCCACTATTTATACGAAAGTCCGCCACTCTCAAGCAGAGTTTTGGGAAACCATTTTCTAGTGGGCTTGGGATCCACAAGCGTAATCTCCATGCCCCGCTTTTACGATTCACATGAAGAAGACCTCGCGGGAGATATCCAATATCATTCTCACCCAATGAGATTCCCAAGATATTTTGCCTCACCTATTCGCATGGTTCTGAGGACTCCAAGCGAACCATGTTACTCAGTGTTAGGCCCGACCCATCAACCAAATCATGTCTCAAACTGTCGCCTCCCACGACTCGTGAGACAGGGAAACAACGAGCGCAGTCTTTTTGTTCACAACAATGGTGCAGCTTTCCCCTAATCCAAGTGTGCCACGACTCGTGAGACCACACTTGGGTAGTGGTAGCTTCCTCACCACATTGCTGTGGATGGAAGGCTCGGACAGATCATAAATACCATTTTGATCCAAGTCCGTTCTGGGCCTAATATTTAATTTGGTCCAACCAAATGAGAGTTTGTGTATGACCGAGACCTCATCACATTATTGTGTTTTAGCATGCATAAATATCCAATATTTAAAGCGATAAATAAATACGCCGCATGCAGAAAACATAGCATACCCCTGTTAGGATGATCACAAGCCCAACCTATGCAACCCACTGAGCCCGCAGTGAGTCTATGGTCTGTCTAGGGTGGTCCTAAATTATTACAATAATAATAAACTCATTGTCATTCCAATGGGCCTTGAAGTGCTTCTTGTTTCACGCCTTGATGCTTCTCCTTGGGGTCTCCGACTCCAATTGCTTGTTAAAAGTAAAACCTCACTAATCCTATCTACTCTCATTACAACTGAAAGTAATACATTGGTAATAAAGAAAACAAGCCTTAACATCATGAGGCTAAAAATACGGGAGAAATACATTCATCCATACATAAGGTCTAGGGCTCTTGTGATCATACCATGTTGATTCTATCAACACACATAACATAATTATTCCAAATAATCATGCATAATTACCAATGGATATTCCAAATACCCAAGTGATGTCCAACATCACAAAAGTATAAACATACAATAATATGCAAAATTCAAATTTCAAATTTAATGGACATTTTTAAACAATGCATCCAATGCATGTATTAATGTCAAATTAATTAAGCAAATTTAATTCAAGGAATAATCCAATTATTCCAAAATCAAAAATGCAAAATTAATATATTTTCAGAATATTGTGCAGAAAATACAGAAAATTAAATTTTCCGGAAAAAGTCGAAAAAAGGCACAAAACGGCCAGCCGTTGTGCTGGTCGGCTCTGTGCCGCGCGCGCTGCCCGAAAGGCACCCGCCTGCGCGCGGCCACTGCCGGCCTGATCGAATTTTTTTTTTTTTTGTTTTTCAAAACTGTTTCAGCACAATAACAGTAATATTATTCTGAAAATAAGCATGCAATTTTAGATCCAATCTAACAAAATAAAGCATGCCAAAAGTCCATTAAATCCAAATAATTGGATTATCATATTACTCATATATTTATACAACCTAACATGCCAATAAAGCCATTAAAAGCAAGTAGATCATGCCAAACACATAGATCTATGCCCCTTACATCGAATCGGGCTTTGATACCACTTGAAGGACAAGCGGATCCGCCCGGGAGCGCGAGCGGAAGTGAGAAAGCGAGAGGATAGTGCGTAAATTTAAATCTAATTTAAATAAATGAATCCCAAGGGGTGTACCCTTGGATGCTCAACCGGGCGTTCGATGTAGGATGTGTAAATATTAGAAATGAATATTTAAACACATAGGGCATAGATAAATACATATAATCAATCAAAGTGTAATAAACCGTTACCTTTGATTGTTTTGCGTATGCACCCGGCTACTTGCGTTGTTCCTTCTCCGGAATGCTCACGAAATCCAAACGTATGGATTCTCCAAAGGTGATCCACACCACACCGGAAGAAACACACGTTCTTCTTGCTAGAAAAGAACGGGTTTAAGAAGGAATCGGTTTAAGAGAAGAACACTATGAATTAGTGCTCTCTTAAACTTACTTTATTCTTCTTCTTGATTCAAAATCAAGTGAAGAACACAAGTGTAGGAGAGGGAGAGAGGGCCGAGAGTTGAGAGAGAGGAGAGGGATTTTTGTCTTCTCTTTTTCCTAGAAAAGGATGAATAATGAATCACTTATGCTTGGTGTTGTATATTCTCATATATATACATAATTAATGTGATTATTGGAATGTGTCTAGGTTCATCCAAGGATACATACATGTTTAATTAAGGAAAGAAGTCCAACTTCTTCCTATTCCAAAATAGGAATTATTTCTCCTCTCGGGTATAATTTAACGGACTGGGTTTTATCGTAATCCAATTACGACGAATCCAACGTTAAATCCAATTCAATGTCCATTTAAATTATTCCCGTTGATCTTTTAATCCAATTAAAAGATCCAACGTCTCAACGTCTCAACTTTCCATATTTAATCGAAAATCCAATTGACCGATTAAACGAAAGCCCGATACAATATCGGTCCGTCCATCCAATGGACTTTCCCTTAAGTAATCCAATTACTTATTTTATCCTTCGAGATTGACTCCAAGTCAATCTCTCAACCTCCTCGGTGATTTGTGTGTGACCCTTTAGATTCACCCTCAGCTAGACTTGGGCCCGTGTCCCACAAGGGCCCGTTACCATGGGTGGCCGTCTAGCAACGGTCCATGGCACTAGAGACTAGGTGAATTGGTATGAACATTTAGGCGCCGATTCCATATGGGTACGATCCTTCCATCTACCGTCTCCTGGCCTTAGTTTAGGGTATGGAATTGGGCGTCGGTTCCCATCCTTGACTAGGCATCTATGCTTAATACTCAAGACCACGTATGCTTCATTAGGTCAATACAGGAAACCATTCCCTGTTCGACCAACCACTGTGGCCACAGCTTCAAACAGCATGAACGTGTCTCCGAGTGCATAGGAGATACCTCTGTCACATACCGACAGGGGACGGATCCTCTTCTTGGAATCCACCGTCCTGGCTACACATTCCGACTGCACTGGACAAGGCTTATGATAATCATCTTACAGAATGATTACCTCTTGCCAGATCCAAGATACAGATGTCATGTGCACGCGACTGGCATGATCCCTCAAATCTGAGGATTACTCCCGTACTATCGGAACCGGGAAAAACCAATCATACCGACCAAGCCTCCAAGGCTTCCATATGATGATCCCCGCGAGTCAGTCCAGTCGGCTCGACCCCAGTCGACCAACCCATCAAGATCGTGTAGGCGTCCCACGCCTGTCGCCGATGAAACACGGCCCTTATCCAATGAACACGACTCTGGACGCAAGTCTCAATAGGACTCTCGATGCCCTGTCTCGAGGTCCTCGACTTGGAACGTTTCAGACCCAACTCTTAATCAGTTGGTTTCATGACCACCATCCAATGCGTGGCCCAACTGCACGAGTTGTTATCCATGGTATGTGAGCTTTGTTGCGATATAAGTTAAACACCATTTTAACAAATGTAAGATGAGCGCAACAAAGAATGTACCATTGGTGACGAACACTCATCTTATTCATCACGTAATAATATTATATCTACATCAAGTTATCGAATAGGTTACAAATTGCCAAACCTATTGGCTTTTTGGTCACCTATTCCAACATGGCCCAACTACACGAGTTGTTAACCGTGGTCTGTGGGCTTTGTTGCGATATAAGTAAGATATCGTTTTAACAAATGTGAAATGAGCACAACAAAGTAAGCACCAAAAGTGACGAATACTTATTTTATTCATCACATAATAATATTACATTTACATCGAGTTGATTACAGAACCTTGACACTCACCTATTGGCTTTTTGGTCACCTATTCTAACAGGCAATGTAGGAGGTGGGGGTGCCTGAAAGGATGGGCCCCCGTGAAGGGTGACGGTTGGGGGAAGAAGATGGAAGAGTGGCCAAGTGATGTTGAATGTCGATAACAACAACAACCAAGAAGTTATGCCGCTGCTCCATGAAAGTGTGAAGATCAATGAGACGCTCGGAGGGACCAAGAATGGCTTCCTCCAAAACTTTGGTGGATTTGGAAGGCATAAGGGAAGATGAAAGCACTAGATGATACGGGTTTTGTTAGGATTTTCCTCAATTTGACTTGGGGTAAACTACAGAGAAGGAAAAAAGAAGAGAAAATTGTGCCAATACTATCCTTTTGATTCTCATTTATTGAGCTAAATACATGTATCAAAATAAAAGATCAACAGACAAGTGTTTATATCTAAACATTTCTAGTCTATTTGCATAACTATTTTTTCCTCCATGCCCTTTGTGCCCAATGTCAAGTGGTGGAGGTCCAATCAAATTGTTAGGTTTATTATATTTTGACCATAAAATTAACAGATGGGTTTTATGCAATTTTAACACAAACTTGGGGTGTTATGCAATTTCTCCCTAATTAAAAATATATATGTTCTGTTAGTATTGAAGATACGGACGCCTTAGCGGTGGTTGAACTCCTGGAACATATGAACTGGTCCCGTTTTACAAAAGATTGCCTTATAAACCACTGAATCATGTAAATTAGGACGCTTCAGCACATATTCATCTTCACGTCGCTTTCTCTTCACTCCATCACACAGAACTTTTGCTTAGAATTTATCACATAGTTTTTCTCCTCTTCTTTAGCCGATTGCGTTGAATCGTTTTTGCCCCCGATTAAATCTTTGACTTCGTCTTCCCCCTTCTGTCCATGGTCCTGGCCAAATGATTATTGTTTGGCCTGAATTATCCATAGCAAGAACGGGAAGAGGAATCCAGTACTCTTGCAAAGAGCAGTTTTTTTCTTATTCCCAGAAATTTCTCCAGTTGTGGAGCGTGTTTCCGTTCCTTTTTAGTCAATCGTGATAGAGAAATGGCGTCTATTGGTGGAATTGCCGCCATCAGCAACTTGAGTTTGACATACTGTTCGTCTTCAAAACAATGCGTTTTTATTGCAACCCATCGGCGGAACAAGCTCAAAATTCAATCTTATGCAAGAATCTCAATCGGTGAGTGTCAAGGTTCTGTAATCAAGAAAAGGAGCAAAATTCATGGCTTTGGGCTGCTTAAATCAGTTCAATTGGATGTGTTTATCACCAGTGATGATGAGGATGAAATGAGTGAAGGGTTTTTCGAGGCAATTGAGGAGCTGGAGCGAATGGCTCGGGAACCTTCTGATGTGCTGGAGGAAATGAACGATAAATTGTCGGCCCGTGAGTTGCAGTTGGTGTTGGTTTACTTTGCACAGGAAGGGAGGGATTCTTGGTGCGCTTTAGAGGTGTTTGAGTGGCTTAAGAAGGAGAATAGGGTTGATAAGGAGACGATGGAGTTGATGGTGTCGATAATGTGCACGTGGGTGAAGAAGTTGATTGAGGCAAAGAATAAGGTGGAAGATGTGGTTGATCTTTTGGTGGACATGGATTGTGTTGGTTTGAAGACGAGCTTTAGTATGATTGAGAAGGTGATTTCACTGTATTGGGAGGCAGGGGATAAAGATGGGACAATATCATTTGTCGAAGAAGTGTTGAGGAGAGGGATATCGTGTCAGGCCGAGGATAAGGAGGGGAATAAGGGTGGACCAGCTGGATATCTTGCTTGGAAAATGATGGTAACTGTCAATCTCTCAATAGTTTTTTTTCTTCATATTTATGGTTTTAGATAAGCATCTCTTCGGTAGGACTTGTCTATAAATAGTCATTAGATGAATGTTGAAGTCAATTGTTTGTGGTACTTTATGTTCTTGCATTCAAGTGGCTGCATTAGAGAGATGCATATTGGTTCTCGTCGTGTTATTTTGTATGTGATAGTTTGCTTGTTTGGTAATGCCATACTAGGATGAGACTGGTTTGATGACTTGCCTCTTTTGCTTTGGGACATGTGCGGCGGGTGGGGTGGATCTTATGATTGGGTTGCCAACCGGGCATTTGGGTTTTGAGAGTAAATACATTTTATACTTAAATAAAACTTAATAGTAACAAAGGGTAAGGACAAAGGAGGTACTGCAAGTTGTTGTAGCTATGCTGTCTATTGAACTTTGTTTTGCATTGGACAGAATGAACTTCCATGTTTCTTCTTTAGCCACGTGTGGTGCTTGTCTCCATAAACCCTACCCTCCTTTTCAAACAATTAACAATCCATCACATGTAAGGTGATCCTTTCTTCGTCCAAATACAAGAATTCAGGTTATTGAGGTGATCCCAGGTTCGTCTTAGTCACAGCTCAGGCCCTGCAGCCTTTTTATCTAAGTTCACTTTTTCTCTAGCTATTATGGAAATTCGGCAACTTATCACTGTGTCATTCCTGCAATTGGAATTTTACAGCCTGAAACATGGGTATAATTGTCTCGCTAGGATATGTTCTCCTCAAATTATACCAGTCTTCAAGGTTCCTTCTTTATTTTTTCATCCTTTTTTTCTTACTTTTTTCCCTGCAAAGTGGTGGAGGCTTAGAGTGCATCTCTTCCCTTAGTTTGCAGCATTAGAACAAGTTGATCCTTCCTTGTATATATTATTATCCTACACATTATTTGGGTACCTGATGACCGGGATATCTTGTGACTGGAAAAATGCTATCTTGGCCATCCTACGTGATCATCCTATGCTGCTCAAAATCCCTATATGAAGATTATAGTTGGATGTGGATTTAGAAGTTGGACAGGTATCAAAATTTAAGACATGGGATGCACTATTAAAAAAATTAACAAACTAATTGTATCTAGTAGAAATACGCTCATCATAATGAATGATGTACTACTCTAGAATTTCTGGATTCCTTGTATATCTTGAAGCAAATTATGACAGAAAAGTTGGAACACCACTATAAGTACTTGAGAATTTTATGGGGTTTGAATTTCTTTCCATTCCATTGAACTTCCACACAATGCTGAGTGGGTTTAGCATTATGGGTTCTGGGTACTGAAATTGTCTCTTGCAACGAAATGCGAATTTCTTATTATTGGTTAAATGATGACGATGACGTTGGACATCTAATGAACTAGTTTTCTATGATAGAAAATCGAAGAATGGAGGTCGCGATATATATATACAATATTTCTGAAGCTGAAATTTTACTTATGTTGAACCATTGGGGCTTGAATTTGTGGTGGAAGGAATTCAAAACCTTATAACTTGGACTCTCACCTCTAACTTTTATGAACCAGACTACCAGGCTGTTTGGGCTTACTATATAGTTTGGGAAGATTTATAATGGATTCACTTATGAGAAGATTTATAGTGCTAAAAGTTTTCTAGAAAGAACAGCAATGGAGCTACTAGTGAAAGCAACATGAAAGAGGAGAAAATTGAGGAGGTGAAAGGTACAAGCAACCATAAAAGTTAAAGTTAACGGATCCAGGTTATAGGAAAGCTTTTGTATTGATTAGCTCTATTGAAATTATATTACACAAGTATTTCTACACTTGTAACTTGTAAGACTTTCCAGTAGAGAAATCAAGGGAGTTCGTGTTATCTATTTCTGTTAGTTAAATAGCAATACTTGATATACAGGGAAGACATTGGGAAAAGAGGGAACAAATGAAAATGATAGGACTTGTATAGCAAATGTAATGGGACTAAGATTGTATGTCAAAGTTGCACACCAAGAAACATAATTGTGAATTATGGATTTTTTTAATACTATGTGTGCCTTGCTTTAATGATACTTTCACGATATTTAGCGATTAGATTGTCACCAGAAATTGGCTACCAACATGCTCTTACTCATATCATTTGATGAAGCTCGCGATATTACTAATCTAATGTAACAGATGTGTAATTCTGTCGATTAAATATATCCAAAGTTTCCTTACAATTTCCAACTGTCTATGTAAACTTCTAAAGCTTTTCTTGATCAAAATCAAAACTGTGGATATCCGTGAAAATTCTATCAAAATAATACCATAAATTTACAGCTCCCGGGTCTATGTCTATACCGAAATTTAATACACTGGGAGCACCGAACTCAGCCTATCTAGATTGGTTCTTATGCAAATCAGTGTTGGAGGAAAATAAAACGATGAAAGATTGGGGAAGAATGTCTATATAATTCATTAACATGACACTCCCATGGCAGGTTTTTTGTTACCAATAACTACATGATCCCATGACCTATATACGAATTGTATATTCCATTCTTTCATTTTTGTCACTTTTGTCAGCATGACTAATAGGTTCAGATATGTAGATGACTCATTATTTAGCTTGTACACATAATTATAGATTTTTACCTTTTCAGCATGCTATATTGGTCTTGAGGTACATCAAGCTCTTGAAATCTTTACGGCATGCATCATTGGTATTCTTGTACACACTGTATGATCTAGGATGTTGGAGATGAAAAAAAATAAAATGGTGGCAACTATATTTTGCTGTTTTGTTTCTAAGGGAAATACTAAGAAAAAGGAAGCTTGAGAGAATATGTAGAATAATTGGGGAAAACTCATTTTTCTCACAAAAAGGCGAGGGAAATGAGAAAAAAGTCTGTTTGGGCATTTTTCTCTTCAAACACATTCTTCACCTCCCTTCTCCTCATTCATTTTCTTATGTTTTCCTTAGACAAACAATCAAGTTTGAAACTTTGTCTTTCTTTGATTTTCCTTTCCTTTCTCCTATTTTTTTTCTTTCCCTAGTAAAACCATTCAAACCAAAGAGAGGGGTAGTGTGTGTGTGTGTGTGTGAGAGAGAGAGAGAGAGAGAGAGACTGAGTGTATGGTTCTGTTCCTGTGACTGAATGACTAGAAGGCGACTTGATAGGTCTGTACTAGCTTATCTTCCATCATTACGTGAGTGTTACCCTGTTTCTATTAAGGGTGCCGTTTTGCAAGTGGATGGATGAATGCAATCCTCAGATCCTTTGCTGCGTATTTCTGGTCTTATTTTCACAATGACTTTGTTTTTTCCAGGAGGAAGGAAGCTACAGAGATGCCGCCAAGTTAGTGATTCACCTTAGAGAATGTGGCTTGAAGCCAGAGGTATACAGCTATTTAATTGCAATGACAGCAGTAGTCAAAGAACTTAACGAATTCGCAAAAGCACTACGCAAGCTAAAAGGCTTCACCAAGGCCGGTTTGGTAGCTGAATTGGACATGGAGAACGTCGGGATCATAGAAAACTACCAAGAAGACCTTCTGGCTGATGGGCGGCGCTTGTCTAAATGGGTTATCGAAGAGGGAGGCCCTTCTCTTAACGGAGTGGTTCACGAGAGACTCCTGGCTATGTACGTCTGTGCCGGGCGTGGAAGTGAGGCTGAACAACAGTTGTGGGAAATGAAGCTAGTGGGCAAGGAGGCTGATGGAGACCTTTACGATATCGTCTTAGCCATTTGTGCTTCTCAAAAGGAGGCCAGTTCCATCGGGCGGCTGCTTACTCGGATGGAGGTCACAGGTTCATTGCGGAGAAAGAAAACGTTGTCATGGTTGTTGAGAGGGTACATTAAAGGTGGTCATTTCCAGAACGCTGCTGAGACAGTCATGAAAATGCTTGACTTGGGACTGTATCCCGAGTTCCTCGACAGAGCTGCCGTGCTGCAGGGGCTCAGCCGACGAATTCAACAACCAGGAAACGTCGATACCTACATCACGCTTTGCAAACGCCTCTCAGATGCAAATTTGATCGGGCCGTCACTTGTTTATCTGCATTTGAGAAAGCACAAGCTTTGGGTTATCAAAATGCTTTGAGTTGCTTGGAGAAGCTTATTGATTATGAGCAAAACCTGCTTCTAAATAATTTTAACTGCTGCTGATGTTGAGATGTGTGTAGATATATATGTACAGATCAATGCTTGAGAACAATCTGTTTTGTATATAACAAAGGATATTGCATATGCTGAATTGAGGAACTCAGTGCTAAGGGACACTCTGCATGGCTTTTCTGGTGTATGCCGCTGTTTATATTCATTTCATGTATACCAATAAAATATACGCTCGTTTCTCGTTCTTCTAGTTTTTCTTTCTTTTTTTTTTTTTTTTTATTGAAAGGGAAATGTACTTTATTTATAGACAAGCATTATAATTCGCTTGTACAGTGTTTAGTACATTGTCCAGAAGAATCACATTACAGTTAATGGAAAACTTTGCTGCTTGAGCTAAGAGATGGGCAGCTCGATTACCCTCACGTCCGATATGCCGGAGTTTCCCCGTGCCCCTCGTGTTCAGGATATGTCGTGTATCCTCAAAGATGGGTTTGAAGTAGGAGTTGTCCAGTTCCTCAGCTTGTATTTTGCCAACAACATTGCAATTGTTGCCTTCCAAGATTGATGAAGGCCATCCATTGCGTCGTACTAACTCCGTTGCACCTTTCGTTGCAAGAGCTTTATCATGTTTGGGGTCGTGGATATACCCAAGAAAAACTTTGTCATCCAGTCGATATAGAATCCATTATGGTCTCTCGCAATTGCTCCAATACCAACACCCCTGCCGCTGCTGCAAATGGCTCCGTCGAAGTTAACTTTGGTGGTTCCTTTTTCCGGTCGTTCCCAACTAATGGTCCTGCTTCTCGATGTGGATTCTATCTCTTTTCCATTCGCCTCTATAAAGGCGTTGTAGTGGATGAATGATTGTTGAACTAGCTTCTGTCGATCCATGTCCATCCCCTCCATATGTTTTGAATTTCTGCTATTCTAGATACACCAAGTGATCATCAAAATCTAGCCAAACATTATAGACTTAGTCTGTTTCTCCACCATGCGCAGCCAGCTAACAAAGTCTTTATCCCAACAATCAATTACACACCATGGGATGTTGGAAAGGGCCCAGATCAGCCGTGCGTTTGGGCAGGACCACAAGGCGTGTTTAATGTCCTCAATGCCGTTGTTACAGACTGGGCAGGAGCTGTCATCTTGGATCCTCCGGCTCTTTCGGTTCGCTGCCATAGGGATGACATTGTTGGCGGCTTTCCACACAAAGAACTTCACTCGACTAGGAACCCGCACTTTCCATATGTAGTTCCACTCATTGGTGTCGTTATTAGAGCAGCTACCGAGGATGTGTTGTTGAACAAGACCTCTGGCCAAATTATATGCTGATCGTACAACAAAGGAGCTATTTTTCGAGCGATGCCAGATTAGTTTATCGCTTGTAAACTTGCCAAGTGGGATAGATAGGATCAGATTAGCATCCTCCAGGATGAAGGTATGTCGTACCAAGTTCTCGTTCCACATATTCTTGTCAGCGTCAATAAGGTCAGACACAGTAGAAAGTGGGTTACCTTCTGGTGGGGAGAGAAGAGGTCGAAAGATGGATTCACGAGGCAACCACCTATCAGTTCAGATTCTCACAGATTTTCCACATCCTATGCGCCATCTAGAGCCTCGTTCGATCACATGTCGCGCATTATGAATACTCTGCCACGAGAATGATGAGTTCGACCCTTTTTTAGCCTCGAAAAAATCAACACGTGGAAAGTAGCGAGCCTTCATTATCCTGCTAAGCAAACACCCCGGCCTTGTGGCAATCCGCCATGCTTGCTTGGCAAGGAGGGCTGTGTTGAAAGACCTGAGGTCCCGAAATCCAAGGCTGCCATCCCATTTCTGCTTGCACAACTTGTTCCAACTGAGCTAATGAGTTTTCTTCGTCTTTCCACTGCTCCAAAGAAAATCTGATATTATAGAAGTAATGGAGGTAATTAGTTTATCCGGAATACAGAAGCATGACATAGCATTCGTTGGAATAGAGAGGAGAACATATTGGATGACCGTTGCCCTTCCCACTTGAGAAAGGAATTTTTCTTTCCATCCAATGGTTCAAGCACTGGTTTTGTCACGAATTCTTTCAAAGCTTGTTGATTTTGCTCGTCCCAAAAGGGCAGGAAGCCCGAGATATTTAGCGTGAACAGGTTCGATCCGAAAGGGCAAGATTGTGGATATTTTAGCTTGGATTTCCCCAGGCGTGTTACGGCTGAAAACCATCGTTGATTTCTCCATATTGATACGCTGCCCCGATGCTTGTTCATATTCATGCAGGACATTACTGATACATCGGAAGGAAGCTATATTTGTGTCACAGAAGATTAGAGTGTCATCGGCGAAGAAAAGGTGGTTGGTCGTCGGGGCACTTCGTGCAATTTTTATTCCCTTGATACAGCCGTCCTCTCTCTATTTTTCAATAGGGCACCTGAAGCTTTTGCACACAGAATAAACAGATATAGGGGGAGGGGGTCTCCTTGACGGATTCCCCTCTCCGGCTAAAAAATATCAAACTGATCACCCGTGAGAACAAATGAGAATGAAACACACATCACACATGACATAATGCACTCAACAAATCTACCATCAAAACCAAACTTGATGAACACGGCTTTCAAGAGAGACCACTCGATGCGATCATACACCTTACTGATGTCGAGCTTAAGCACCGCATGATAGTCCTCGCCTCCCCGTTTGTTCTTTAGAAAGTGATTTATTTCGTAGGCAACGAGGATGTTGTCTGTGATAAGTCGACCTGGAACAAAAGCCGATTGCATCTCTGAAATAATATGAGGAAGAATAGATTTCAATCTGTTAGCAAGAGATTTCGAAGCAAGCTTGTAGACCACATTACACAAACTAATTGGTCTAAACTAAGCTATTGTTTCCGGTTTATCACATTTGGGAATTAAAACGATGTGAGTATAGTTATGTTTAGGATAAAAAACACCATCGTTTAGAAAAGCAAGGGCACCAGAAGTGATAGATTTACGCACAATGTGCCAGTATTTCTGAAAGAACAAGGCAGGCATACCGTCGGGGCCGGGGCATCTATTCGGATGCATTTGTTTGAGTGCCATGGTAACTTCCTTCGCAGTGTAGAATTGTGTCCAGCTGGTTCACGGTAGCATTCACCTTTGGTGCCAAATGACTTAGGACCTCTGTGATGTGTTCGGCCGTCGGTCTTGATGATGTGAAGAGATTCCTAAAATAATCGATAATGACCCGCTGAATATTTTCCTCCTCTGTAGCCCAGTCTCCATTCTCGGTTTTCAGTTTATTGATTGAGTTCTTTTTCAGACGACTAGAAGCACGGGCATGGAAGAACTTGGTGTTTTTATCCCCATCTCGTAGCCATTCCAGTCTGCTTCTTTGCCTCCAAAACTTTTCCTCGTCAACTAGGAGACCTTCTAGTTCGCGCCTTATACTAGCCTCCTCCTCCTTAGTGCTCTCTGTGATCACACTACTCCTTAATTTTTGTAGTCTTTTTTCCAACCTATGTATTTTCCTGCCCACATTACCAAAAGTACCTTGGCTCCAACTAATGAGGCCAATACGGACATTGTCAAGCTTCTTCAGCACCCTTGAACTCACGTTACCATGCAATCTATCATTCCATCTCGCTTCGATGATGCGCGCGCATTCGTCATTTTTAATCCAGAAAGATTCAAATCTCTGTGGCTTATTTTTCCTAACTTTGGATTCCTCACTATGCAGCAACGGTCCCAAAAACTTGGGAAGTGGTCTGATCAATTCGTACGAAGTTGTTGTACTAAAAAATTTTGGAAGTTATCAATCCATGTTGAAGAACCACATGCTCTATCAAGCCTTTCACGTACCGTGTTAGGATACGTTCAGTTGTTGATCCATGTGAATATATCGCCAGTATAACCAAAGTCATGAAGCTTACAATCAACAAGTGTCTCTCGAAACGCTTGCATTTGTCTCAAAGGTATGTTACGGATGCCCTCCTTTTCCCCTGGTTGGAGAACTTCGTTGAAATCACCAACACAAATCCATGGGAGGAACGACTTGTCCTTAAGTGTGGTGAGCAACTGCCAATTTTTTTTTTGTTGTGACACCTCGGGCTCCCCATAAGCACTTGTTACTCTCCAACTTGCCGTTGTTCCGTTACTGAGCACATGCACGTCGATGTGATATTTGGAGAAGCTCTGTAGAGTAACAACTGTCTCTTTAGTCCATAGTAACGCAAGTCCCCCACTCTTACCCACCGATTCCATGCAAACACCATCCATGTCTATCTTTCTCTTCAATCTGTCAATCACATTTGCTTTACACCTAGTTTCAGAGAGGAAAACTAGGGAGGGTTTGGTTGCTCGAACCATCTTTTCGAGCTCACGAGCCGTCTAAGGCCCCCTCAAGCCTCGACAGTTCCAGGCTAAGCAACTCATTGGCGTCGGTGGGACTGCGTAGCAGTTGCCGCCTTTAGATCATTTGGTGAACTCACATTAGCACCCTTCTTTTCTGGTCGGGGCAGCCCCTCCAGTGCAACCTGTAGAGATAGGGGAACTATAGTCTTTCTCTTCTTACTGACTGAGAGAAGCTTTCTATGTGTTGGCTGCTTCTTATTCTCTTTTCCTTTGGAGACAAATTGGTTAAGGGGTTGTTTGTGGGAGATGGCTTGGACGAGAGCACTTGTTGGAATGATGGGGGTAGACAGGCTCGATTTCATGTTGTTTGGTAGGTGTATGGATTGTGTGTTAGATGTTTTTGTGATGGGGTGAAAGGAAATGGTTGACGTTGAAGTAGGAGGAGCATAAAGGCTTTCTTTAGGCTTTGTTTTTGGTGTTAGGAGTGTGATAGGAGGCTTTGAGCTGGTGGGCTTGCTCATAGGTTGAGGGGTGGAAGGCATGGTGTTATTGGCTTCGCCCTTTGGGTTTGGTGTGCAGTGGGTTAATAAGTATCAGGCTTGGGTGTGGTGGACTGTTTAATAGCATCGAGTTTGGGTGTGTTGTTGTTAGGGTTGTCATTGTTTGGTATAAATGGCTTTAGCATATAGGCTTGTTGTGCGGTGGGCTTATTGGTATCAGGTTGGTCTGTGGTGGGCTGTTTAGTAGTGGGCTTAATAGGACTTGGGATGGTGTTGACTAGCGGGTACATGTCAGAGTTGGAGAAAGTGGCTTTGTTAGTATCTGGGAGGCAGGTGGGCCTGTTAGTATCAGGAATGGGGATGTTTGTTATGTTGGCTTTTGGATTATGTAAGATGGACATGCTAATATCTGGGCTACTATCAGTATTAGTAGGTCCGTTGTGATGTGGGCCGATAATAGGAGGCTGGGGTTCTGGGTTCAAATGGCTTGAAATGTCAAAGAGCACTGGCGAAATTGTATGCTTGTTTACCTTTATGGTTTCCTGAGAAACGGCCCTGTATGGCTTACTGATCTGGAACATTTAAGACTGGCAATCGGTTGGGAGATTCACTTCCTGTAATTTGGGTCTTTCCTTTCACCGCCCTATCGGTATACGGTATATCTCTCAAAGTTTTCAAATATATTGAAAGTATCGTATATACATATATTTATAAGAAGTAGTAATGAATACGTCTGTTGCACGTGAGTGATACGATTTGATTAAAATAATAGTATAATGATAAAATTTAATAATTTGATGCGAAATATATAAAGAAATGTAATTCTTTAAATATGATCATTTTGAAAAATTCTTTCAATATATAGAAAAACAATAGCATATTTAAAGTCTTAAGCCAAGAAATAGAGTAAATTGAAAATACTAAATGTAAATAATTATCATTAATTTAATTATAATCTAAATTGACGTTTCTATTAGTCTTTATCTTTTTTTTTTTTTTTTTAATCTTGATTGCTGGTAACATGTTATTTTCTTTTTGTTTGGTTTAAATGATTAGTGAATCAATCGTTATGAAAATAAACATTACTTTTGTATGAAATATTTTTCTTTGAGCTTACTTCAAGTTTGACTCCCATATAAATCGTTTAACAATTAAATCAACTCAATTTTAGTTAATTTAAAAAAAAATGCAATTCAACTTACAAAGTACAAAGGAACTTAAACTAATCAGTATTAATCAAGATTTCCAAAGAATGTAAAATTTTTAAAATGCTAATTTAGTTTATCTGACTCTCTTTCTTATCTTTTATTAAATCTTTTATTTATTTACCTTAGTACTTGACAACATTTATTTTTGTCAATTATCTTCGCGCTTTTAATTAATCCAGCATTGTTTTTCTTGTTATGCATTTTTGTTAAATTTTTTTCGTGGGATTTTTCTTTTCCCATACATTATGGATTATGACCTTAATAACTAATTTTTATATAGGGCAAATTACAGTGACACCCCCTAAGGTTAGACTCAATTACACAAACACCCCCTGTCTTTTGCGAAATTACAGCTACACCCACTGAGGTTGTAATTTTATTACAACTACACCCGCTATTCAAAAGGCAAAGCTTACACTAATACCTCCTGAAAAATATTACATTAACACCCCTCAGGGGATGTAGCTGTAATTTCACAAAAGACAGGGATATTTGTGTAATTGAACCTAACCTCAGGAGATGTCAATATAATTTACTCTTTTATATATTATTAAAAATAGTTCTTATGAAAAAGTATAAATATATTTTTATAATGGAAACAAACATTGCCAGAATTCACGCTTAAATTATATTATAATATAATATAATAGAATAGTACGTAATATTTATTGAAGTTTTACCTTAATATTTACATATACAGTTCATTTAAAGTTTTACCTTAAAATATTATCATATATAACCTAACAAAATATTTTTTTAAAAATATTTAAAGTCTATTTTGACAAATTCATTGAATTGAACTAACTTTTTATTTTATTTGCACCATGACTGGTTTCTCTTTTTCTTGTACTACACATTAATCAGTAATTCACATGTACAAAATATATATATATATGCGCATATTATTGTACTATATATATTACTATGACTATTAGTATTATTATACTGACTTATTTATCAGGCATATTTCTCTATATTTAAAATAATACTTTAGTAAAAGTACCCATTTACATGCATCTTTAGGAATATTTAATACTATTTAACTTTTATACTCGACTCCAAGCTCTAGCAATTAAAGAAGCTACACTAAAAAAAAAAGAAGACAGACTTGTGGATAGATCTTCTATATTTATAAACTTATGTTAGTAATTTCTACAACAATTGTTAGAATTTGAAATTATTATGATTGTCTATATTTTCTTAGTATTACTTTTATGAATGTTAACTAAAATTCAATAGGGGGTAATTTAATCATTGCAAATATTAAAAGATATGAAAAAATAAATTATTATTATTTTCAAAGTACTGCACCATTGCGCATGCGTACAGAGTTTACTTACGTCCGTCACATACTGAATATTTATTTATTAAGTGTAAGTAAATATTATAAAATAAAATAAGAATTTAATAAGTATGATTGGCCAATTGTTCATTTAGTTTTTACGTGTCAAGTTGATAATTCTTATATTTATGTCAATAACTTATTGAATGACCTACTTAACAATCTTTTTACGATATCTATTACAATCTTATTAGTAATTATATTAATAAAATTCTAACATACAATATAAAATAATTAGAAGATATTTTGAATCATTCACACATTTTATAATAGTATAGACAATATTTACCAATGGTTGTGTGCTCATTTTTTTTTCTTTTTTGTTAAAAACAGATATGTGTGATATGGTTTAGAAGTAAGATTACACCTTTCAATATTTTTTTTTTTACAATGGGCAATTTCTATCGTATATTGTTGAAAAATCAAATCTTATACACTAATATTTTATTTTATTATATTAGAGATGATTAAAAAATCAAATAAAGTATCTAATAATTATATTTCAAATGCTCAAAATCACATTTTACTCTATCTTACTACAAAATTATTTACTTTACATGATTAGTGATTTAATTGATTCTCATTTTTCTTTTAGCCTATGTTACTCTTTAAAATATTTGCTTTACATGAAAATTCAGTTAATTGCTTTTCATTTTTCGTCTAATATATCTTAATATGTCAAGTGATCTAACTAATTCTCATTATATCTATGCTAGAAAATCTCTCAACATTAAATCCTTTAAATATTCATTAATTTTTCTAGTGATTCCTTGTTATATCATATTTTTGATCTATTAAGTATATTATATTATAGATATAATATACTAAAAAAATGATGTGTAACTAAGTATAATGTGAAAAGTAATTAATAGGAATAAATATGGATAAAGTGAAAAGTAATTGATAATAATAAATATGTGTAATGTGAAAAGTAATTAATAGGAATTAATAAGTATATTATTTTACTTCTTAACCCTTAAAAAATCAATATTACAAGGTTAATTTAGTTCAATCAAAAAAAAAAAAAGAAACTTTTTGAGGATTCGTATTTTTATAGATATATACTCATATATATAGATGAATGGTCACCCCTTCTTAGTATTCTCTCATAATGCTTGAATAACCTTTTGTATCTCCATAATGTTTGTATTTATAGTATTTAATAGTATAGTTTGTAATCTATTTGAAGAATAAGAAAAAAGATTTGGAGAGAATAGTTATTCTGATTTTCTCATAAAAGTAATAGGGTAATAATTTAGAATATTTCTAAGTTTATAACACGTTATCAACATGACGATGTTATGCTTGATCAAGGTAAAATGTTAAATTTTCTATGTATAATTTTTATTTCTCATTTGTTACTTCTACAATGTTATAGTTATTCTTATTAATGTCCATTCAATAACAAAAGATGAATAATCACATTCTATGTATTTCATTGTCTACATTGTCTACCTTCTATCTTCTTGTATTTATTATTATAAAAAGTGTGAATAATCTGCCATGTTTTATGTTTATCTTTTTGTTGGTGATGCTGATTAGATCCTTGCATATAGTAATAGAATTATAAATTTAAGTGTAGAAAAAGTAATTTTGTAATTAATTTTACAAAAATAGTAGTGAATTACTTACATAGTTGAATTGACATAGAATTCTAATAAAAATAAATTATAATAAAGAGTTTTATTCACAACTAATAACTAATTAAATAAAATTAGTTAAAAATCTTACTGTGAACTAGGAAATAATATAGGCTATATAACTAGAGAACATATGATTCAAAAATTTGAAAAAGCATCTCTTTGAAAAAAATGGAAGCAATCTATGCGACAATGTCTCATGAATTTAATATAACTTAAATTCCATAATAAGATATTATAAAAATATGAAAAACATGAGCCTTTTTAATTGTTTTTATTTCTCTGTAATGATTAAAAAAATTTAAATTTCATGATAATATCTTGGAATACCTAATTAATAGTATTGATGCATACTAGGGTCTAGCAACACAAGAAAAGTCAAGGGATCTTCACGAAAATTTCAAGATAAAGGGGAGACTACCCTGCAAAGAGGGGTTAACACTCCAATGCTTAAGTCAGTAATGTTCTAACTTATAAAATAAAAGGAAAGCTTGAATCTAAGTAAGAATAATGGTAAAGTGTGATTCGTGTAGGAATAAATTCGTATAGAGTGAGCTCAAAATAGCTTGAAAATAGAGACAAAGTGAGTGAGAGTTAATTGCAAAGTAGAGAAAATGTTACTTGATAAATGACTACACAAAGGGTCATTTTATAGACGATTATGGAGCCAGATCCGGAGGGCAGCTGCAGAGTGTCTGTCGTACGCCGTTAGAAAGCTACAAGATCCAGCTATCTTTTCAAACAAACCGTACGGGATTTGGATAAGTATTGACTGAGATATGACTATTTTACTCAGTCTTACCAAGTCAACCTACGATTCTGGGAAGCTGTTACTTGCTGAGTAAATTGCAGATTCCAGCCGGATCCTTGGGAATTTGTTGGAGATCTTTTAATATGATGTGTCCCCACGTGTCAGCCACAAGTGTGACATGGAATCCTTGATGTATGCTGACTAGGCTTGTTGGAATCGGTTATCTTCTTGGATCTGTCAGGTTAGTAAAGATAATGTAGCCTTATGGGCTAAAGGCCATGCTCCTTGGGCCAGCTAGGTTTTACCTGCTAGGCTACTCAGCTGGGGCCCACCTCCTTGCTCTTGGACTTTTGAGGAAAATATTTAAGGAGGCATCATCACTCCCCCCCACTCAAGGAGTGCGAGACTTGTTGTCGGACTATTGGAGTAGGAAGAAATAGACTTGCAAAATCAGAAGAGATTTTCCCGTTTGGGTTCATCCAGTAGGGATAGTCCTGCTGGGCTAGTTTTATCCTGCTGTGTTGTAGGATCCTATGCGTGAGAACACGTGGATTCGGAGGGAGTTTTGCTTATCTGTAGAGAGAAATCGAGTAATCATTGCAAAAAAGTAAGAAAGAGAGATCGACTTAGCGACATGCGGCAAAACACGTGTACCTTGATTGGTGCGTCCGCGGCAAGCAGGAGAGAGGGACGTCGAGTCCACCTTGAATGGGACTATTCAACTACTGGGTATTTAAAGCAACTTTTGGGAGGTCAGCTCATACGTCTCTCGTGTTTTAGAGTAAGTCTTCCTCGTCTTCTTATTTTCTCTTTGAAATTTTTCTTTCTCACGGAGCTTCTTCTAAAAGATTTTCTTCTCTACAGGCTTTCGAATTAGGGTTTTCTCAACCATTCTTGCTTCTTTTCTTCCTGTGTTAGGTAAGATTTCCCTGGTCCCCTCTCCCTTTAATGTTGGTAGCCATGTCGACTGGTAGCATAGATGAGAAAGCTATAAGGAAGTGATGATAGACTTAGTGGTGTTTCTGGAGATGAGGGTGAAGATCTAGTTGCCTCAGACTCTGTCTCACACCATGGAGGTAAGAGCAAGGAGGAGGGAAATAACAAAGAGGAAAGGGAGAAGAAAACAGTGTAGGATCGCCTGGTTTCGAATGGGGCTGAATCATTTAGGATTTATAGGTTTAAGTTTTCTGAGGATGATGCGGTGGGCATCAGGAGGAAGTACGGGATACCTCGTATTTTGTGATCGAGGTTGTTGCTTTTGATGCTCGCCCAATTTCCCTCGTGCTGGCTTTTTTATGTTTTTACATGGCCCAACTGGAAGCTGGCCTGCGTTTTCCCATACCTGCCTTTTTCCCTGATGTGGATACTCTGTTTAACATACCCTTAAACCAGATAGTCCCAAAGTCCATCCTGCGCTGTAGTTTTTACATTTTGGTGAGAAACCTAGGAGAAACCCCCTCTGCTGCTCAATTCCACTCTTTCTTCATGCTCAAAAGAGCAGGGCCTGGTTTGTTTTTTGCACTTCTTGAGGGGAAGCTCGAATCCTGCCCACTGAGTCTCCGTGAAGGAGTGGAAGTGCCATTACTTCTTCATCTCTTCCCCCACACCTTGGAGATTCCCTTAGGTGTGGACTGTGAATCGTTCTAAACAGCTAAAATATTCTGCCTGAAACCGACTTGTTGCCTTCTAGGCCATGCTAGAACATCTAAACATTTTCCCCTTTGATCCTCGCAAGCTAGTACATTCTGCTATTCTCCAGCGATTTGGGCTGAGCCCTAAGGAGATGGATATGGATCCCACTGCTGGTATACGCTTGCAGTCTTCTGTTTATTACTTCCCTGCTGCAAGGGAAATATTAGATAATATGTTTATGTGTATGTGGTTTACATGTGGTGTGCAGGAAAAATGTTCCAGAAGATGCTGTAAAACAAGGCGCACCAAACTCCTAGTGGCAGCTTCTCTGCCCCGTAGACCTTTCTGAAGAGTCTTCCTTCCATACCTCTCAGCTCAGCTTCTACTCGGGACCATAAGGGCAAGCGTCTTGCTCACCCTATCCCTACACGTACAAAAAAGGCTAAGGCCTGTTTGGCTCCCTTACACCTCCTCTCTCTGCCCTGCTACACGAGCCAGGACTCCTCGCCCTGTTGAAGACAGGGCCACTAAGAAGAAATTCCTCCCTGACATGTCTCTGCATGAGGATCACTACCTGATGCTGGATGAGGGTGAGGGCAGCCGTACTACTGAGTTCCTGAAGGGAGCTAGGCCACCCGTGGATAGGAGTTATGTGGACAAGCTGCCTAGAGCTCAAGCCCTTGGTTTGTTTGCCACTCATGGTAAGTGCCTGCACAAAGTAGACTAATAAATAATACTTGCAACTAATAGTTGTCGACTTGAGTGGTTTATTTGGTGTGTAGGCCTTTGTATTGAGAGACAGCTTGTTTAGCTGGTTTGAGCAGGGAGGCCCCTTGTTTAAGAATTCTCTCAAGAGGGTAGAGGAACTGGAGGAGTCAAACTACCAGCTAAGAGAGGCAGTGAAGTAGAGCGACCAGCTCCATGTGGAGGATACTACCAACACTGTCTTCTGAAGGAGGAGGTAACCAGTCTGCATATCTGCCTGGAGCAGGCTGTGCTGCAGGCAGAGCAGGTGAGGAAGGAAGTGATTCCCACCTACTTAGAGATTGAGGAAGGAAAGGATATGCTGGAGGATTCTAGAGGATTCACCTGGCTGGATATACAAAGTCTCTAGAATTCCAAAGCTTGCTGACAGGGCCTTGAAGTATTACTATTATGGGTTTCAAACCTGTGCACAATAATTTGCAGTCGCCGACTATCCTCCGACCAATGTTTTCGCCTCTTTCCTAGATGAGAAAGCGGGATTGGCCACTGCTCTTGACCCTGATGATGATGGTCTTACTGAAATGCCTGAGAGTCCTTCTGTTGGGGAGGATCCTATGTTCTTGGACCTCACAAGTCAGGTGGTGGAGGATGCAACCCCTCTGCAGATTGAGCCTCTTGTTGCTGCTGGTGAAGGAAACATGCCTCCTCCTGCTGGTAAATGAACATGCCCCCCTCTTTTCTGCAAGAAGAACAATTTTAATTTTCTGTTGAATATTTGGTACCACCTGCACGAGGTTTGAAAGTACCCGAGTGTGGGCTTGAATGTTTTGCTGGTTCAGGGGCATGGGTGCCTTAGATTCTATTTCTCCTCCTTCGCTTTGCTATAAATGGTTATAAAATTTGCTTCTGCATTTTTTGCAAAAATGGGTCTTGTGCTTTTTAGATGAGTGTGTTTGCTGCCATGCTTCTATTTTCCTCCAGGTTAGTATAATAAATTACTTAGAATGCCCCAGTTTATGTGACATGCTTGGTTTGGCCAAAGGTAGATTTTTCCTGCAGGTAACTAGTGATAGGAGGAAGGAGGAGACTTTTAAGTCTCATGATAAGTGTATGTACACCTGGTTACTTTAAAATACTGAGCGAGTTTTGGCCTGCAATGCATGCCTTGTAGTAATAGGAAGTAAATGTCTGCACAAAATATGCTTAGCAAATGAGCAAGCTGAAAGTACCTGAACATGTATCCGAGTCATATAACCTGTTATTGATTTTTAGCCCAAGTAAGGATATACATGTGGAAGCTAGAGTTATGTTAGCCTGTTTAGAGGCTTTGAGGTATGATACTCAACTTTCAATGTACTTCTCTGTTGATGGAGCAAGTTGGCCAACGTCCTCCTGTCATTAGCAGGGTAAGTTGTCCTTGCACTGGCCTGGCCTTGACACCTTCTCTTGAGAGTAGGATAGCTTTATCTAGCAGCGATAGAGCAAAACCTGCTATGGTACGATGTAAGCAAGTGCTAGAATATTGAGACAAGTATAAGGATAATCCAGGTAGTAATTAAGCATATGCATGCCGTTGAGCTATTATAGCTAGGTAAGTGTGCCTGCTATAGGCAATTTATTAAGGCTCTCTGCCTGCAAAGTGAGCAAGGGTGCACCTTTTTTAGGGGGGTTTAGTGGGGCTCGAGGTGATGAGTTCCCAAAATGACATGATTTTGTAGTGTTTTAAACCACCTTTTTGATATTAAATGATTCTTAACTATGTGAAATGTGGTGTTTGCAGCCAAAGAGGGACTTTTGAAAGCATGAATGAAGAAATGAAGCAAAACAAGAGGAAAAAGATCAACAAAAATTCTGGAAGAAAAAATAGGAGATAGAATTGAATGTTCGACTAGCCATGCCCACGTCTAACGACGTAGAGAAGCCAGCGAAAGGAAGGAAAGAGGCTCAAGTTTTCTGGACTTTAAAGGCTGATACATGAGAACTTCTCTAGTTTTGGTAGTCTTTCCTTCCTAAGGAATCATATTTGGGTTAATAACCCTTATTTAGATAGGAATTAGAGTTATATTAGGAATCTATCTTTTGATATCCAAGTTTATTAGGATTTTAACTAGTATAAATAGAGGATGTAATTGAAGACATAGATCATCTATTATTCTCTTCCTTTTATTTTATGAAATTCTCTCTTTGTTTTATGTGTTCTTCCATTAGCATGCTAGGCTAGTTCTTTAATTTCCAGTTGAAGTTACGGTGATTGCTTGATTCACGCATGTTGTGAGATCTAATTTATGCTTCATACTTTCGTTCATGTGGATATTTGTGTTGTTCTCTGTGCTTTTATCACGAATAATCTGATTTATGAATGAAAAGGCCAATTATTCATTGTCAAGAATATTACCCTCGCTAATTAGACTTGCAAATCCGTAATTGTTTGTTAGTCTGATACTTAGTGGCAACGCAACATAATTTATCATGCCGTAGTGGTCGGTTATGTTGTGGGGAATGCACAATCTAGCCTAAATGAATCCTCGTAGGAATTTGTTGGTTAGAACTAGGCCTTTATAATTGTTAATGCTGTTGATAGATTAAATTTTGAGGACGTTCACAGGGTTGTCTATTGATTAAGGAATTAGCCAACGGGCGTTCCTTGGCTAACGACACGGTAAGGAAATGTGAGGTCGTTAGGTCGAACCAATGACCATAACTAGTTTATCTATTTTGTACGATTGCCATCTTTGCATCTATGATCAACCGCGAAATCGAGCATGAACCTATCTTCAACTGGAAATCTTTTTTTCATATTTTATTCATCCTTTAGAATTTATTAAGTACTATCTTTGAACTAAAAACACCCCTTATTTATTTTGCTTTCACTCGAAGGAATTAATTTAAAACCAATCTCTGTTGATCCAACCCTACTCACTACTTCTGCAAGTTTTTTGTGTAAGAATTATTTTTGGTGGATTCGACACTCATGAAATTTCGGCGCCCTTGTCGGGGATTGGTGCTTTAAAATTAATTTATCAAAGAGATGACTTCTCCCGACCTCAACCAACAACCTCTTTGCATCGACTACCCAGCTTTAGAGGTAGATTTTGAACTTAAATCTGGACTCATCCATTTACTCCCTTCTTTTCGTGGTATTGCAGGTGACGATCCACACAAACACCTCAAAGAATTTCACGTAGTGTACTCCGGCATGCGACCTCAAGGAGTCACCGAGGAGCAAGTCAAACTTCGTGCCTTCCCATTCTCCTCAGCCGAAAAAGACAAAGGATTGGTTCTACTGTTTGCCATCGGGATCTATCACCACCTGGGATGACCTCAAGAAATAGTTCCTCGAAAATATTTCCCTGCCTCTCGAGCCACAGCAATCCAGAAAGACATTAGTGGAATACGTCAAAATCCCTGGGAGAGTCTCTTTGAATATTGGGGAAGGTTTAACCATTTAGTTGAGAGTTTCCCATATCACCAAATCCCACCACATTTATTGATCCAATACTTATATGAGGGATTAACATGCTCAGATAGGGCCTTGGTGGACGCAGCAAGTGGCGGTGCTTTGTTCGACAAAACGCCTACTGAAGCACGCAATCTACTTAACACCATGTCATCCAACACCCAACAATTTAGTGTTCGATATGATCATCCATCGAAAGGGGTTAGTGAGGCGCATATGGCCTCTGTTGAAAATCGTTTAGATAAATTGACCTCATTTTTTGAAGGATTTATTACAGGACATTCTCAACACGTAAAAGCTTGTGGCGTGTGCAACACCACCGGACACCCCACCGATACATGTCCCACACTCCAAGAGAGACCCAACGAACACGCCGATGCCATAGGTGAATTTTTTGGCAGCCACAGAGAAAATATGACCCCTATTCCAGCACGTACAATCCGGGATGGCGAGATCATCCGAATCTTAGCTATGGCACCCAACCTCAGAATTTTCAAAAATTTTCGTATAGACCACCTGGACCGCCTCCTCCCCCGTCTGATTCTAAACTAGGTATATCTCTCGAGGGATGATGAAAACACTCGCCGCTAACACCCAAAAACTCCAGCAAAACACCCACCAATTCCAACAAAGCGTCCAACAATTTCAACAAGAGACTAGCACAAGCATTCAGAATTTGGAGTCTCAAATGAGTCAATTGGCATCCTCTGTTAGTCGGTTGGAATCCCAAGGTAAATTACCCTCTCAAACCCTTGTTAATCCTAAACAAAACATTTTTGCTATTGTCTTGCGTAGCGGAAAAGAGTTGCAGCCCATCAAGGACGAAAATAGCACTAAGCGTGGGCACTCAGAACAGGGTAAAACAGAGCAGAAATTCGAGATGGCCCAAAAGCAAGCCGACGAGTCCGACCAAACTGACGAGGAGTACCCCAAGGTATGGGTGACCAAACCTCCTTTCCAGAATGATTTGCCAAGTCCAAGAAAGAAGAAGAGGACAAAGAAATCCTTGAAACCTTTCGCAAAGTAGAGGTAAACATTCCCTTGCTCGACGCAATCAAACGAATACCTCGCTATGGAAAGTTTCTCAAGGAATTGTGCACCAACAAATGCAAACTGAAAGGTAATGAGAGGGTAAGTATGGGAGAAAACGTGTCCGCTATTCTTCAAAGAAAAACTACCTCCTAAATGCAAAGATCCGGGTATGTTTTCTATCTCTTTCAAAATTGGTAATATTGGAATCGAAAAGGGCATGTGTGATTTGGGTGCTTCCATCAATGTTATGCCTCTTGCTATCTATGAATCTTTGCACGTTGGTCCTTTAAAAGAAACTGGAGTGGTTATTCAACTTGCGGACCTTTCGATTGTGTACCCCTTAGGAGTTTTAGAGGATGTCCTTGTGCAAGTTAATGAATTGGTTTTTCCTGTTGATTTTTATGTGCTTAATATGTCGGAGGATAGCTCCCCAAATTCCACATCCATCTTGCTTTGAAGACCATTCCTTAAAACCTCTAAAACTAAAATTGATGTAGATGCCAGAATTCTCTCTATGGAATTTGTGGTGCCACGCAACATTCTAATGAGGTGGATTATATTTTTCTCACAGATTTTCTTGATCTTGTGGAGGCGAAAAATGCTAAGTTCGATGGTAATTATGTATCCAAGGCGAACACCAATACAAACCTCAACTCAAGTCCCAGAACTTATAAAAACAAAGCCTTTCATGGAAAAATAAGTTCGAGGAAGAATCCTTTCATGAACCTCAAAGTTCTCCTTAATCCACACCATCACTGAGTGAACTATGTAGAAGAGGTGGATTTAGAGTGCCCGATTTATTCAAGTTGAGGCGTAACAACGTCTAGCCAAAGATGTTAAAGAATGATGATACGTGGGAGGCAACCCACGATATATTTTTTTTTCTTTACCATTCTTCTTCCCCCTTATCACCTTCGATTTGCTTGAGTTTTGTGGACTTACATTGTTACTATTGACTTCATGCAGGATGATTTTGGGTAAAAAAATGAACTGAGTGTTTAAGTGTGCCCATGCCAAATGTTTCATCCAAATCTGTTTTCCGGATGATTCGCTAAGCGTGCCCATGCCTAACGTTTTGTCCAAGTCAGTCTGCAGGACGATTTACTAAGCGTGCCCACACCTAACGTTTCGTCCAAGTCTCTCTGCAGGACGATTTACTAAGCGCGCCCATGCCTAGTGCTTCTTCCGAATCAGTCTGAAAACACACACCAACGTTCCTTTTTTTTTTTTTCTTTCTAAAAAAAACAAAAAATGCAAAAAACCCAATTCAAAGTCAAATACCTAACCTCTCTTCTCACCCCCTCTTTGTGTCTCTTTGTGTAGCAGTCTATCCCCACCAGTGAGCTACCACCACCGATCGTCACACTATCCGCACCAACGCCTCACGCCGTCCTTCAACCACCGTCAATCGCCGTTGTTCGCCGCGCACTCAGGGAAGTTTCTTTTCCCTTTCTTCCTTATATTTTGTCCTCGATGTTGGTCTAATTCTCTCTACTTCTCACATTGAGGACAATGTGTGTTTTAAGTGTGGGGATGGGATTGACCTTGCTATTGGGATATTATTGGTTGAGGGTGTTTTGGATGAATTGCTTGAAATATTTTTGAAAATTATTTGAAAAATTTTCTCTTCCCTTCATGATTGTTGATATAGTGCGTTCAAGCATTGATTTGGTCATATGTGATGAGATTTTGTGCCCCATATTTTGGACAACTTATGGTTAAAAACTTGTTTTTACAATGATGATGTGATTCAAAAGCCATATATGTGAATTTACTGGATATTACCTACCTTTGGAGGATTTTGAGCCCATAAACTTGTGCAAAACTTTTTTTTTTCTTGCGCTCGAGAGATATGTTTCCATGATTTTGTCTTCTTAGAACTTGCGTTGAACCTACTTGACACCACATCAATGTGTATGTACTTGAAAATGATAAAGGCAATAGGAAAAAAAAAAAAAAAACCACTTTTGGCTTAAAAGGACTACACATATGCATTTTTTGCTCTAGTAAACCCACTTGAGCCTTTAAGCCTTGTTTTCTTGTCATGAACCTTAATCTATAAACCAAAATCCGTCATTCTTTTATCTCCTCTGTTTGTCCCTTCCAAGGACTAGTAGAGGATCAAGAAAAAGGGTGTGTTCTAAGTGATGGGTTTTACCATAAGTGTGCGAAAATTGCATCTACTGTGCTCAGATTTCGGGCTAAAGAAGTATGGGAATCAATACACCATCTTGTTGCTGTGCTTTATGCCTTGTTGCAACCAAAAAAAAAAGGAGATAGGAAAAAAGAAGAAAATTTTATGAGAAAAAAAAAGAGGAAAAGAAAGAAGCACAAAAAAAAAGGGTGAGAAAGTAGGAAAAGAAAAAAAATAGGAGAAAATAAAAAAAAAAGAGGAAAAATTCCTGCAAAAAAAAAAAAAAAAAGAAGAAGAAATAATCTCCCTCTAAAGCAAGGCATAATTCAAGATATTGATATATGGAATTGGGGACATCGGATGAATTGAGAAAAAAAAAGTCTTGATTGTTACATCACTTTCTTGATGCTCTATTCGAGTCTTCTTGGAATTCGCCTAGGGGTGGTAGATGAGTTGAGCCGGCTCGCGAAGGCTCGAGTTTGAGCTCGACTCGAGCTCGAGTCAAGCCAGCTCGAGCTCGAGCTCGATTGTCTCTGTTTGTTAGGCTCGCGAGCTTTTCCCTCTTTTTTAAATTTTTTATATATATATATATATATTTTAGAATTTTTATATGTTTAATTTATATTCAATACTTTTATCAATTTCATACTAAAAATTGACCATATATTGTAATTATTAATCAATATCATACATTTTTATTTTAGATAATATTAAACTATGGTATTGGTACTTTTATTTATACATTTAAACTTTATATTTATATAAAAACAAACTTAATCAATAATTTAGTAAATTTAAATATTTTTTAAAATAATTATTTAATATGACACATCTAAATTTTATGTTATATTTTAATATCTATTTATAACCTCTTATACTTTTTTAAATTGACAAGTCCTAATAATTAACTTATGATTGTTTATATCTATTTGTGAGTTTTATATTTATATCAAAATACATAGTATACATTATACAATTTATAATTTTTACTTATAAATTTATGTCAAAAATTAGTGATTACCATGAATTAATCTAAAGATGATGATGATCATGATAATAATAATAATAATAATAAAAAAAAAAATAATAATATATCAAAAAATTATTATTATTATTATTATTAATATATTAACAATAATAATAATAATGAAATCAACAATTTAGTAAGTTTTAATATCTTTTTTAATATGACACATATAAATTTTATGTTATATTTTAATATTTATTCGTAATCTCTTATACTCTTTTAAATTGACAAGTCCTAACAATTAATTTATATATATACATATTTTATACTATTATAATTTATAATAATATAATTTTATTAAAAAATTATACCAATAATTAAAAAATATAACATAAATTATACCAATATTTACGAGCTCGAGCTTGAGCTCGAGGAGCTTGAAGTTAGTTGGAGCTGAATTTAGCTCGAGCTCGACCTTGTCAGCTCGAGTTCGAACTCGTTCAATCGAGCTCGAGTTCGAGCTCGAGCTCATTAGATAAGATTCGTGCTCGAGCTCGCCAAAAATGGTCGGAGCTCGACTAGTCGCCACCCCTAAATTCACCTCACTATCCAAGATTTTCCTACCCCGAAACCAAAGCCCCATTACAACAAAAAATAAAAGACCTTTTGATTCAAGTGCGTACATATTTATAAGTGATGGGGATGTGGTGTATAAGCAAGCCTATGACGAAGCATTTTCATAACAAGTATTGAGCAAAAAACATCGCCATACACATTTGAGAGTCAGGAAGGCATTGAGAGAATAATCCACTAAATCTCCATGTTAACTTTTGATCATAATCATTGTGTGAAAATTTGTTTGAAGCTTGTTAAGTTGTGTATATCATGAAGTACATTATTCTTTGAACATTCAACTAGATCTTTGCTTAGGCACCTTTCCTTTTGATATCATGAAGTAGAAAAGGAACCCATGAGTGCTTAATCTTGATTTTGCTCGACGACGAGAAAAGGGTAATGTATGGGGATATTTGATGAGTTCCCAAAATGACATGATTTTGTAGTATTTTCAACCACCTTTTTTTTATAGTAAATGACTCTTAACCATGTGAAATGTGGTGTTTGCAGCTAAAGAAGAACTTTTGAAAGCATGAATGAAGAAATGAAGCAAAACAAGAGGAAAAGATCAACAAAAATTCTGGAAGGAAAAATAGGGGACAGAATTGAAAGTTCGACTAGACGTGCCCACGTCTAACGACGCAGAGAAGTCAGCGAAAGGAAGGAAAGAGGCTCGAGTTTTCTGGACTTTAAAGGCTGATACATGAGAACTTCTTGAGTTTTGGAAGTCTTTCCTTCCTAAGGAATCATATCTGGGTAATAACCTTAGTTTAGATAGGAATTAGAGTTATATTAGAAATCTATCTTTTGGTGTCCAAGTTAATTAGGATTTTAACTAGTATAAATAGAGGATGTAATTGAGGACATAGATCATCTATTATTCTCTGCCTTTTATTTTATGAAATTATCTCTTTCTTTTATGTGTTTTTCCATTAGCATGCTAGGCTAATTCTTTAATTTCCAGTTGAAGTTACGGTGATTGCTTGATTCACGCATATTGTGAGATCTAATTTATGCTTCATAGTTTTGTTCATATGGTTTGTGTTGTTCTCTGTGCTTTTATCATAAATAATCTGATTTATGAATGAGAAGGCCAATTGTTCATTGTCAAGAATATTTTCCTAGCTAAGTAGACTAGCAAATCCGTAATTGTTTGTTAGTCTGATACTTAGTGGCAATGCAACATAATTTATCATGTCGTAGTGGTCGGTTATGTTGTGGGTGTTAGAATAGGTGATCATGTAAGCCAACTTTGGCGGGTATATGTAACCTATGTCTAGACAATTATAGGTGTTTGATAAATCATTAATGAATAAAGAAGTGAATTTCATTTGGCATTACTTTGTTTGTGTTCACTTATATCTGTTTTCTATATCTGTTCACTACGCAAACAAGCCCACGGACTGAGAATCAATTTCGGGGACTGGGACTACGCTTGGAGGTAGGTCCATGGAATCAGTCTTCCCGAATTAGTCCGGAAATCTCCAAGTCAAGGAATCCCAAAAATGGGTACCGGGATTCCATTTGAGACTTGCACTAAGCACCTGCTGTCGTGTTTCATCGACGGGTGACGAGGGTCGTCTAAGCAGTGTTAGTGGGTTAGCTTGCTAGGACGCAGCTGACTGAGGTGACTCGCGGGAACCGTCTTACGGAGGACCTTGAGTATGGTCAGCAAGGTATGATGTGTATTCCCGGTTCCAACGGTACAGGTCAAGTCCTTTGACTTGAGGAATTGCTGAGTTTACCTGTACATCAGGGCTGTATCTTAGGTATGGTGAGAGATTGCCGGAATTCTCTTTGGTAGTCATAAGCCATGTCTAGTGCAGTTCTGGTGTGCAAAGTGACAGTAGTTTCCAAGAAAGGATCTGTCTCCTGTCAATAGGTTTTGGCAGTTGAGTCTCATATATATACTCTAGGTCTTGTCCCTAAAACTGTGGCCACAGTGACTGAACAGAAGGGAAGGATTCCCTTGCGGCGTTTAGTGAGGACAGACCAACACTTAGGTCCAAAATGGGTACCTGCATTTTCCGTGCCCTAGACTCTAAGTGATGAGACCGAAGACAGAAGGACAAGTGTACTGTTAGAGCCTAAATGTTCATCCCTGAATATTTCACCTAGTCTCTAGTGCCATGGACCGTTGCTAGATGGCCACCCATGGTAACGGAAGGATTCTAGGAATCCGACCAAGTCTAGCTGAAAGGTGAACCTAAAGAGTCACATACTATCCACACACATTTAGATATTTAATTAAGAATTAAATATTGGAGTGAAGGAATGATTAAATTGGATTTAATCGGGTCCTTTATTTTTTCTTGGAGAAATAATTCCTTCTATTAGATATAAGGAATTAAATTGATAAATTAGATTTATCAAAGGGATTTATTTAATGGGCTTAAATAATATTTATATTTATTTTAGCCTCTTGGAAATATTTAAATAGGTTTTAAATATTCCATTAAATTAAATTAAATCAACGGTTGAGATCAATGGGAGAGATGGATGGCTAGGATTGTTTTGACTAGGTCAAAACACTACTTTGACTAGGACTTTGACTAGGTCAAAATCCTAGTCAAATTAGAGTTCTTAAAAGAGGAGTTTAAAGAGGATTAAACTCCTCTTCTATATAAACCCCTAGCATCCTACAAGTTGAAGGATGATGAATCTCCAACACACACACAATACACACACACACTCGGCTCTCTCTCCCTCCATCTCGTTCGCCCTCTCTCTCTATCACATTCCAAGAAATTGTTTCTTTGTTCTCTTGTTCTTGGAACATTAGAACTTGATGAATCAATACCGTTAATTCATAACGTGTTGATTGATTCATCCACTCCAAATATTATACACTTGTTCGTTGCTAGCACGACGTGCAAGATACGTGGGTGGATCGTGTGTCACGATTTGGAGGGTCTCAAGAACGAGATCTTGGTGCAAAACGGGGAACAACGCGTGTAGCCGTTGAAGACGAAAACGACAACGGGTAGGTCTCATTTTAGATTTTCGTCCTCTTTTATTTTCAACCCTATGGCCTCCATGATATGTTATATGTGATTTATTCATGAGATACACCGAACACCCGGGAAATTTCAAAGGCACACCCTTTGAAACGTGTTTTAATTTAAAAGCATGTTTAAATTCCGCATTTATTTTTTAATTATACCGCGCTTCCGCATTCGCGCTTTTCCCGGGACGATCCACAATTCCTTTCAGTGGGGAGTGCACAGTCTAGCCTAAATAAATCCTCGTAGGAATTTGTTGGTTGGAACTAGGCTTTTCTAATTGTTAATGTTGTTGATAGATTAAATCTTGAGGACGTTCCCAGGGTTGTCTATTGATTAGGGAATTAGCCAACGGACGTTCCTTGGCTAACGACACGGTAAGGAAAGGTGAGGTCGTTCGGTCGTACCAATGGCCATAACTAGTTTATCTATTTTGTACGATTGTCATCTTTGCATCTATGATCAACCGCGGAATCGAGCATGAACCTATCTTCAACTGGAAATCTCTTCTCATATTTTATTCATCCTTTAGAATTTATTTCGTAGTTAAGTAGTATCTTTGAACTAAAAACACCCTTCATTTATTTTGCTTTCAACCGAAGGAATTAATTTAAAACCAATCTCTGTGGATTCGACCCTACTCACTACTTCTGCACGTTTTTGTGTAGGAATTATTTTTGGTGGATCCGACACTCATCACGAGGCCAGTAGGAATGCGCCAGTAGGGCAACTTATTAGCACTCCAAGCCAGTAGGAGTGCGCTAGCAAGGGCGGCTTACGGATGCGTGCGCCCGCAAGGCGACTTTATGAACTGCTTGTGCTAGCAGTAGGACTATTCAAACCGGCTTTGGTAACCGAATCAAACTAGAATTTAGTTAACCAAAATTTCGGTTCGCCTTGATTACCGAACCAAAAATCTAACAAAACAAGACAGTTTGGTTCTGTTTTCGACCGAATGTAATTTTTCTTTTTTGGTTTCTAACTGAAAAAATCAAAAATAATTTTGAAAAGAAAAATTCTTCTTTTAGAATAAATTCAATTTTTTATCTATCAATCCGAGATTGAAGCACCATCAAGTTACTATTAAAAACAAAAACAAAAAAAGAAGTTATATGACAAACTAAAAATAAAACTATAAAAGTGCATGAAAAAAATTCATACTTACGTGAATACGACATCACAATCCAATGATGGTTGACTCTAAGCCAACACTTGATATGGCATCTACAAGTATAAGATACATCATGAAAAATAAAATTTTAACTTATTAAATAAAAGATGTCAATAAACTAATATTTGCAATAAACGAATAAATATTAAATTAACCTATACCTTTTACAATTTTCTCGATTACGTCATAGTCCTCTTCAACTGGTTTCATTGGTGCGTGACGTAGCATTATTTTATTCTTTTTTATTTACTTTTCAGTTTTAATTTTGAATTAATTCTGAAAATTCGTTTTTGGGTTCAATTTTGCCTAAATTCCTAAAGACATTATTTTAGGAGTAAAATAAATTGGATTTGGAATCCCGGGGTTATTTTACTTAAAATAATGAGGAAAGGTTTTCCTAAAACGAGAAAAATATTATTACCAATATTTGTGTTTTATTTTTCACACGTTGCGCAAATGATCATTTATTTCTGTTTTGGATTATCATGATTGGAAATCATGAATTATTGGTATATTGTAATTATGTGATTGGATCATGTGATTATGTGTGTTGGATGGAAATGGATGATCACGAGCCCTAGACCGGATGTATGGTTTAATTTTCTGTTGGGCCTGTGTGCCTCTTTAACTGCTTTCTCCTTCTCTCTTTCTAGTGCCTTGGAATAATAAGGCTTTTCTACCTCCCTCCTTATGTACTCCCCCCGGGTTTTCGCTGGGGTTTCTACTTTTTAATATGTAATGAGAGTAGACTAGGAGTGAGGTTTCCATTTTTGTAATTGGTGGAGAAGAAGGAAGGACCACATGGAGAGCCCAGACCGGAGGTCCCTTGGCGTTTTCCATGAAGTGAAGAAAGAGAAAAAGAGACCAAGGCCCATCAGCATGATGATTGGGTTACTATTATTGTAATAGTATAGGACCAACCCTAGATTGACCATAGATCCATTGCGGGCTCAGTGGATCGCATAGGATTCGGGCTCGTGATCATCCAACAGGGGCGTGCTAGGCTTTAATTTTGCATGTGGTTATTATGATGGATGAATGGCTTTTATTTATCATATAACTGCTATGGATGGATTTTATTTATGCATTATGGATGAATGTATGGATATATTATGAGATCTCGGTCATTCACTACTCTCACATTGGTTGGACCAATGTTGAAATATTAGACCCTAGATAAAGTGGACATGAACTCTAGGAGTTTGTCCATGCCTTCCAATCCATGGCACAGTGAGGAAGCTGTTTTAGGTCAATAGCGTGGTCTCACGAGTCGTGGCACGTTATTGTACTTAAAAGAAGCTGCACTGTGTCATGAACGAAAAAATGGGCTGCTGTTACCTGTCTCACGAGTCGTGGGGGTACTAGTGGGTCCATGGCTCGGTCGATTGGGTCGGGTCTAACGCCCAATTAGCATGATTCGCTTGGAGTCCTCGGGATCATGCAAAAGGGTGAGGCAATAATCTTGGGAATCTCGTGGAACGAGAATGGTATGGAATACCTCCCACAGGATCTTTTCCATGCGAATCGTAAAAGCGGGGTATGGGAAAAATCGCTGTGGATCCCAAGCCCACTAGGAAAGGATTTCCCGAAAATCACGTTTGAGAGTACCGTGTTTTCGTATAAATAGTGGGAGGATTAAATGACTAAAGACCAAGCATTTAATTATTTCATCAGACCACCGTCTTTATTTTCTGCTGATCGCGCGTTGTTTTCTAAATGTAGATTTTAAAATGTCTAAGAACCCACTATCAACCATTCTTGAGACAAACAAATTCAATGGAACAAATTACAACGACTGGTTGCGCAATCTCAGGATAGTCCTAGATTACGAGAACCAAGGCTACGTCATGGACGAGCCTCTCCCTAGGACCTTACCGGAAGGATCCACGCCAGAAGAACGTGAGACGTTCGAGACTTGGCATAAGGATAACCGGAAGGTCCGTAGCATCATACTTGCTTCAATGACCAATGAGATTCAGAAGCAATATGAAAGGCTAGACGATGTCCCTTCCATTATGGCTCGCCTTAAGGATTGCTATGCAGTCCCGGACCAGCATACTAGGTATGTCGCGACCAAGGCGTTCTTTGGAACTAAAATGACAGAAGGATCCTCTGTACAAGAGCATGGGGTTAAAATGCTTACCCTAGTGGAAAAGCTCGAGGACCTAAAGGCAGGTCTCGATAACGAAACGTACATAGATGTGATCCTTCAGTCACTCCCACCCTCCTTCGACCAATTTATCGTCAACTATAACATGAATACACTTGAGAAGGGCATTCATGAGTTGATCAATATGTTGGTGCAATACGAGGCAACGACTAAGAAGTCCACGCCTTCGGTATTGTTTGGAGGTGCTTCAACTTCCAAGACGAAAGGCAAGGGTGCCGGACGTTGGAAAAAAAAGAAGGGGAAGGGAAAAGCCGTCATAGCAGCTACGAACACTCAGAGTGTTCCCATTGCCAAAGAAGGGAAAGGCAAAGGAAAGGGAAAGGTTGTCTCCAAGCAACAGTCAAAGGCATATGACATATGTATCAACTGCCGTGAGAAAGGGCATTGGAAGAGAGAGTGCCCCAAACTCTTCTCAAACCAAGGTATATTTGTGATTGAGGTTAACATGGTCACTAATTCTGCCTCTTGGGTATTGGATACCGGCTGTGGAGCTCACATTTGCAATGATTTGCAGGTGCTGAAAAGAAGCAGAAAACTAAGTAGCGGGGACATGATCCTGAAGCTTGGAAATGGCAAGGCCATCTCGGCAGAAGCAGTAGGATCCGCCACTTTAGTAATTAGTGATACCATTAGCATAGAATTAGAGCAGGTTTATTTTGTACCTAGTATGATTAAGAACATCATTTCCATTCCATTGTTGGACAATAGTGGTTATGAGTTCAGAATCAATAAAAATTGCTTTTATTTGATGAGGTGTGGAATTGCTCATCTACTTGGTACATTGCACAACAGGCTCTATATCTTGCAACAAACGAATTTCGTTCTTAACACTCAACACAAACGGAAATTAGATAATAACGGGAACGCACGTCTGTGGCACGCTAGGCTAGGTCACATATCCCAAGATAGGATGAAAAGGTTGGTAAACTCAAAGAACCTAGAGGTTGGGGACTTGAGTGATCTACCAACTTGTGAGTCTTGTCTAAGAGGGAAAATGACCAAAAAAGCCCTTTGTAGGACAAAGCAGGCTTGCCACAGGTCTGTTGGACTTGGTCCATACAGACGTATGTGGACCACTAAGGACGCAGGCCCGAGGTGGGTTCTCCTACTTCATAACCTTCGCCGATGATCATTCACGGTACGGTTATGTTTACCTGATGAGGTACAAGTCTGAAGCTCTTGAGAGGTTAAAGAATTCAGGCTTGAAATGGAGAACCAGACCAACTGCAAAATTAAAGTCCTACGGTCAGACCGAGGCGGTGAATACCTTAGTGCCGAATTCCTAGATTATCTAAAAGAAAATGGTATAATATCGGAATGGACACCTCCCGGAACACCACAGTTAAATGGCGTCTCTGAAAGGAGGAACCGAACCCTGTTGGACATAGTTCGGTCCATGATGAGTTTTACCAAATTGCCCTTATCGTTTTGGGGTTATGCATTAGAAACGGCAGCCAAGTTGTTGAATTTGGCGCCTACCAGTGCATTGACCCAAACGCCATATGAGATATGGCACGGCAAGCCTGCGTCCTACAACTACTTGAAAGTGTGGGGTAGCCCCGCATACGTCAAGAGGTTAGTGGGAGATAAGCTAGAATCCAGGTCTAGCCTATGCAGGTTCGTTGGATACCCTAGAGAAACTGCGGGTTATTACTTTTATGACCCTTTGGAACAAAAGGTATTTGTTTCAAGGAATGCAGTATTCTTGGAGCAAGGCTTCCCGGAGGATATCCAACCTGATGAGCTGATCCTTGAGGAATCGAGTGATGGAACTCAGCCATCAGAAATAGCCGCGGAAACCTCACCAAGAGGATTCAGGATTAATGCACGGAGGACTGACCAACCTAGAGAAATCCAACATGCTAGGCATGAAGGACAACCTCAAGAAAGGCCAGTCCCGGTCCCTGAACCGCCGGCTCCGATACAGTCAGCGCCCACAGTCACCACTGACGTTCCCGTCCTCCGTAGGTCCACTAGAGAATCCAAACCTCCAGTGAGATATGGGTTTCTAGGTGCGACCGATCTTCTGGATAACGATCCTAAGACATACGGGGAAGCGATGTCTGACATCGACTCCGGGAAATGGCTTGAGGCCATGAAGACCGAAATGGACTCCATGAGCGAGAACCAAGTTTGGAGACTTGTAGATCCACCGAAAGGTGTTAAGCCAGTGGGCTGTAAGTGGGTCTACAAGCGCAAACTCGGCGTTGATGGAGAAGTCACAACCTTTAAGGCTAGGCTTGTAGCTAAGGGATACACTCAACGACCCGGGGTCGATTTTGAGGATACCTACTCGCCAGTAGCCATGGCTAAGTCCATTCAGATCCTGCTTGCCATAGCAGCATGGTATGACTATGAAATATGGCAGATGGACATGAAAACGGCCTTCCTCAATGGTTTCGTTGAAGAAGAGATCTATATGGATCAGCCGGAGGGTTTCACGGTCACTGGAGAAGAACAGAAGGTCTGTCATCTCCAGAAGTCCATCTATGGCCTCAAACAAGCATCCCGAAGTTGGAACATTCGATTTGATGAAGTAATACGGGGATATGACTTCATCAAAAACGAATCCGACCCTTGTGTATACAAGAAGGTCAGTGGGAGCTCTATAGTGTTCCTAGTGCTTTACGTGGATGACATTCTGCTCATTGGTAATGACGTCAGAATGTTAGGAAACACAAAAGCATGGTTGTCAACCAAGTTTTCCATGAAGGACTTGGGTGAAGCCTCCTACATCCTAGGTATCCAGATTGTCAGGGACAGATCTAAAAGGATGTTAGGGCTCACCCAAAACTCGTATATGGAGAAAGTCCTAAAGAGATATCGAATGGACAACTCCAAACGAGGATTCCTTCCAATGAGGCATGGGATCAAGTTGTCCAAGAAGCAGTCCCCGCAGACTGATGAGGAACTTGAAATGATGAAAGTCATCCCCTATGCTTTTGCCGTAGGTGGCATCCAATATGCGGTCCATTGTGAAAGGAATTGTGGATCGTCCCGGGAAAAGCGCGAATGCGGAAGCGCGGTATAATTAAAAAAAATAAATGCGGAATTTAAACATGCTTTTAAATTAAAACACGTTTCAAAGGGTGTGCCTTTGAAATTTCCCGGGTGTTCGGTGTATCTCATGAATAAATCACATATAACATATCATGGAGGCCATAGGGTTGAAAATAAAAGAGGACGAAAATCTAAAACGAGATCTACCCGTTGTCGTTTTCGTCTTCAACGGCTACACGCGTTGTTCCCCGTTTTGCACCAAGATCTCGTTCTTGAAACCCTCCAAATCGTGACACACGATCCACCCACGTATCTTGCACGTCGTGCTAGCAACGAACAAGTTTATATTTTGGAGTGGATGAATCAACAACACGTTATGAATTAACGGTATTGATTCATCAAGTTCTAATGTTCCAAGAACAAGAGAACAAAGAAAATAATTTTCTTCGAGTGTGTGAGAGAGAGAGGGCGGACGAGATAGAGGGAGAGAGAGAGCCGAGTTGTGTGTGTGTTGTGTGTGTGTTGGAGATTCATCATGCTTCAACTTGTAGGATGCAAGGGGTTTATATAGAAGAGGAGTTTAATCCTCTTTAAAACTCCTCTTTTAAGAACTCTAATTTGACTAGGATTTTGACCTAGTCAAAGTCCTAGTCAAAGTAGTGTTTTGACCTAGTCAAAACAATCCTAGCCATCCATCTCTCCCATTGATCTCAACCGTTGATTTAATTTAATTTAATGGAATATTTTAAAACCTATTTAAATATTTCCAAGAGGCTAAAATAAATATAAATATTATTTAAGCCCATTAAATAAATCCCTTTGATAAATCTAATTTATCAATTTAATTCCTTATATCTAATAGAAGGAATTATTTCTCCAAGAAAAAATAAAGGACCCGATTAAATCCAATTTAATCATTCCTTCACTCCAATATTTAATTCTTAATTAAACATCTAAATGTGTGTGGATAGTGTGTGACTCTTTAGGTTCACCTTTCAGCTAGACTTGGTCGGATTCCTAGAATCCTTCCGTTACCATGGGTGGCCATCTAGCAACGGTCCATGGCACTAGAGACTAGGTGAAAATATTCAGGGATGAACATTTAGGCTCTAACAGTACACTTGTCCTTCTGTCTTCGGTCTCATCACTTAGAGTCTAGGGCACGGAAAATGCAGGTACCCATTTTGGACCTAAGTGTTGGTCTGTCCTCACTAAACGCCGCAAGGGAATCCTTCCCTTCTGTTCAGTCACTGTGGCCACAGTTTTTAGGGACAAGACCTAGAGTATATATGAGACTCAACTGCCAAAACCTATTGACAGGAGACAGATCCTTTCTTGGAAACTACTGTCACTTTGCACACCAGAACTGCACTAGACATGGCTTATGACTACCAAAGAGAATTCCGACAATCTCTCACCATACCTAAGATACAGCCCTGATGTACAGGTAAACTCAGCAATTCCTCAAGTCAAAGGACTTGACCTGTATCGTTGGAACCGGGAATACACGTCATACCTTGCTGACCATACTCAAGGTCCTCCGTAAGACGGTTCCGCGAGTCACCTCAGTCAGCTGCGTCCTAGCATGCTAACCCACTAACACTGCTTAGACGACCCTCGTCACCCGTCGATGAAACACGACAGCAGGTGCTTAGTGCAAGTCTCAAATGGAATCCCGGTACCCATTTTCGGGATTCCTTGACTTGGAGATTTCCGGACTAATTCGGGAAGACTGATTCCATGGACCTACCTCCAAGCGTAGTCCCAGTCCCCGAAATTGATTCTCAGTCCGTGGGCTTTGTTTGCGTAGTGAACAGATATGGAAAACAAATATAAGTGAACACAAACAAAGTAATGCCAAATGAAATTCACTTCTTTATTCATTAATGATTTATCAAACACCTATAATTGTCTAGACATAGGTTACATATACCCGCCAAAGTTGGCTTACATGGTCACCTATTCTAACACATTGCACCAGGCCTGACATTGCATACGCTTTGAGCGTGACAAGCAGATATCAGTCCTGTGCAGGAGAGGCACATTGGAATGCCGTCAAGGGCATCCTTAAGTACCTTAGGAGGACTAAGGAAATGTTCTTGGTCTATGACAATGGAGAACTTATTCTGGAAGGCTTTAGCGACGCTAGCTTCCAGTCTGATGACGATGATGCCAAGTCTCAATCGGGATATGTATTCAAACTCAACGGAGGAGTAGTAGCTTGGAAAAGTTCCAAGCAAGCAACCACTGCTGACTCCACCACTGAGGCTGAATACATAGCAGCTTCAGAAGCTGCTAAGGAAGCGGTTTGGATGAGAAACTACATCCAAGAGTTGGGTGTGGTGCCTAGCATCGCCGAGCCCGTTGTCATCTTTTGTGATAACAACGGTGCAATAGCGCAAGCAAAGGAACCGAGATCTCATCACCGTTCCAAACACATTCTTAGACGCTACCATCTTCTTAGAGAAATGGTAGGAAGAGGTGACGTTCGGATGGACCGAGTCAACTCAACAGACAACACAGCAGACCCGCTGACAAAGCCTATGTCGCAGAGTGCTCATACGCAACATCTTGAGAAGATGGGGATTAGGCATATGGGTGATTGGCTTTAAAGGTCAAGTGGGAGATTGTTAGAATAGGTGACCATGTAAGCCAACTTTGGCGGGTATATGTAACCTATGTCTAGACAATTATAGGTGTTTGATAAATCATTAATGAATAAAGAAGTGAATTTCATTTAGCATTACTTTGTTTGTGTTCACTTATATCTGTTTTCTATATCTGTTCACTACGCAAACAAAGCCCACGGACTGAGAATCAATTTCGGGGACTGGGACTACGCTTGGAGGTAGGTCCATGGAATCAGTCTTCCCGAATTAGTCCGGAAATCTCCAAGTCAAGGAATCCCAAAAATGGGTACCGGGATTCCATTTGAGACTTGCACTAAGCACCTGCTGTCCTGTTTCATCGACGGGTGACGAGGGTCGTCTAAGCAGTGTTAGTGGGTTAGCTTGCTAGGACGCAGCTGACTGAGGTGACTCGCGGGAACCGTCTTACGAAGGACCTTGAGTATGGTCAGCAAGGTATGACGTGTATTCCCGGTTCCAACGGTACAGGTCAAGTCCTTTGACTTGAGGAATTGCTGAGTTTACCTGTACATCAGGGCTGTATCTTAGGTATGGTGAGAGATTGCCGGAATTCTCTTTGGTAGTCATAAGCCATGTCTAGTGCAGTTCTGGTGTGCAAAGTGACAGTAGTTTCCAAGAAAGGATCTGTCTCCTGTCAATAGGTTTTGGCAGTTGAGTCTCATATATATACTCTAGGTCTTGTCCCTAAAACTGTGGCCACAGTGACTGAACAGAAGGGAAGGATTCCCTTGCGGCGTTTAGTGAGGACAGACCAACACTTAGGTCCAAAATGGGTACCTGCATTTTCCGTGCCCTAGACTCTAAGTGATGAGACCGAAGACAGAAGGACAAGTGTACTGTTAGAGCCTAAATGTTCATCCCTGAATATTTCACCTAATCTCTAGTGCCATGGACCGTTGCTAGATGGCCACCCATGGTAACGGAAGGATTCTAGGAATCCGACCAAGTCTAGCTGAAAGGTGAACCTAAAGAGTCACACACTATCCACACACATTTAGATATTTAATTAAGAATTAAATATTGGAGTGAAGGAATGATTAAATTGGATTTAATCGGGTCCTTTATTTTTTCTTGGAGAAATAATTCCTTCTATTAGATATAAGGAATTAAATTGATAAATTAGATTTATCAAAGGGATTCATTTAATGGGCTTAAATAATATTTATATTTATTTTAGCCTCTTGGAAATATTTAAATAGGTTTTAAATATTCCATTAAATTAAATTAAATCAACGGTTGAGATCAATGGGAGAGATGGATGGCTAGGATTGTTTTGACTAGGTCAAAACACTACTTTGACTAGGACTTTGACTAGGTCAAAATCCTAGTCAAATTAGAGTTCTTAAAAGAGGAGTTTAAAGAGGATTAAACTCCTCTTCTATATAAACCCCTAGCATCCTACAAGTTGAAGGATGATGAATCTCCAACACACACACAATACACACACACACTCGGCTCTCTCTCCCTCCATCTCGTTCGCCCTCTCTCTCTATCACATTCCAAGAAATTGTTTCTTTGTTCTCTTGTTCTTGGAACATTAGAACTTGATGAATCAATACCGTTAATTCATAACGTGTTGATTGATTCATCCACTCCAAATATTATACACTTGTTCGTTGCTAGCACGACGTGCAAGATACGTGGGTGGATCGTGTGTCACGATTTGGAGGGTCTCAAGAACGAGATCTTGGTGCAAAACAGGGAACAACGCGTGTAGCCGTTGAAGACGAAAACGACAACGGGTAGGTCTCGTTTTAGATTTTCGTCCTCTTTTATTTTCAACCCTATGGCCTCCATGATATGTTATATGTGATTTATTCATGAGATACACCGAACACCCGGGAAATTTCAAAGGCACACCCTTTGAAACGTGTTATAATTTAAAAGCATGTTTAAATTCCGCATTTATTTTTTAATTATACCGCGCTTCCGCATTCGCGCTTTTCCCGGGACGATCCACAATTCCTTTCAGTGGGGAGTGCACAGTCTAGCCTAAATAAATCCTCGTAGGAATTTGTTGGTTGGAACTAGGCTTTTCTAATTGTTAATGTTGTTGATAGATTAAATCTTGAGGACGTTCCCAGGGTTGTCTATTGATTAGGGAATTAGCCAACGGACGTTCCTTGGCTAACGACACGGTAAGGAAAGGTGAGGTCGTTCGGTCGTACCAATGGCCATAACTAGTTTATCTATTTTGTACGATTGTCATCTTTGCATCTATGATCAACCGCGGAATCGAGCATGAACCTATCTTCAACTGGAAATCTCTTCTCATATTTTATTCATCCTTTAGAATTTATTTCGTAGTTAAGTAGTATCTTTGAACTAAAAACACCCTTCATTTATTTTGCTTTCAACCGAAGGAATTAATTTAAAACCAATCTCTGTGGATTCGACCCTACTCACTACTTCTGCACGTTTTTGTGTAGGAATTATTTTTGGTGGATCCGACACTCATCACGAGGCCAGTAGGAATGCGCCAGTAGGGCAACTTATTAGCACTCCAAGCCAGTAGGAGTGCGCTAGCAAGGGCGGCTTACGGATGCGTGCGCCCGCAAGGCGACTTTATGAACTGCTTGTGCTAGCAGTAGGACTATTCAAACCGGCTTTGGTAACCGAATCAAACTAGAATTTAGTTAACCAAAATTTCGGTTCGCCTTGATTACCGAACCAAAAATCTAACAAAACAAGACAGTTTGGTTCTGTTTTCGACCGAATGTAATTTTTCTTTTTTGGTTTCTAACTGAAAAAATCAAAAATAATTTTTGAAAAAGAAAATTCTTCTTTTAGAATAAATTCAATTTTTTATCTATCAATCCGAGATTGAAGCACCATCAAGTTACTATTAAAAACAAAAACAAAAAAAGAAGTTATATGACAAACTAAAAATAAAACTATAAAAGTGCATGAAAAAAAATTCATACTTACGTGAATACGACATCACAATCCAATGATGGTTGACTCTAAGCCAACACTTGATATGGCATCTACAAGTATAAGATACATCATGAAAAATAAAATTTTAACTTATTAAATAAAAGATGTCAATAAACTAATATTTGCAATAAACGAATAAATATTAAATTAACCTATACCTTTTACAATTTTCTCGATTACGTCATAGTCCTCTTCAACTGGTTTCATTGGTGCGTGACGTAGCCAATCTTCGCAACAAACTAAAGCTTGTGCCATCTTTGGAGTCAATGATGCTCTAAAAATATCATCAATGATGTGACCTCCGGTACCCAAAGTAGACTCCGACGCAACAGTAGATATAGGCATGGCCAACACATTGAAAGAATATGTGGATCGTCCCGGAAAAATTGCGCGAATGCGGAAGCGCGGTATAAAATAAAAATGCGGAATTTAAAACATGCTTTTAACTTAAAGAACACATTTCAAGGGGTGTGCCCTTGAAATTTCCCGGGTGTTCGGTGTATCACATGAATAAACAACATACAATAATCACGGAGGCCATAGGGTTGAAAAATAAAAGAGGTGAAAACGTAAACCGAGACCTACCCGTTGTCGTTTTCGCCTTCAACGGCTACACGCGTTGTTCCCCGTTTTGCACCAAGATCTCGTTCTTGAGACCCTCCAAATCGTGACACACGATCCACCCACGTATCTTGCTCGTCGTGCTAGCAACGAACAAGTATGTAATTTATTGGAGTGGATGAATCAACAACACGTTATGAATTAACGGTATTGATTCATCAATGTTCTAATGTTCCAAGAACAAAGAACAAGAAAACAACTTTCTTGCTAAGAAAGAGAGGGGGCGGACGAGAGGGGAAAGGGAGAGAGTGTATGGTGTGTGCGTTGGAATTTCATCATCCTTCAAAAGGTGCTAGGCTAGGGGTTTATATAGAGGAGGAGTTTAATCCTCTTTAAACTCCAACTCTTTAGAAGCTTAATTTGACTAGGATTTAATCCTAGCCTTTCATCTCTCCCATTAAATCTCAACCATTAATTTAATTTAATGGAATATTTAAATCCTATTAAATATTTCAAAAGGCCAAATAAATATAATAAATGAATATTAATATTTATTCTACGCCCATTAAATTAATTCCCTTAATAAATCCAATTTATTAATTTAATTCCCTTTATCAAATAGAAGGAATTAATTCTCCAAGAAAATATAGGACCCGATTAAATTCAATTTAATCATTCCTTTATTCCAACATTTAATTCCAAATTAAATACTAAGTGTGTGTGGATAGTGTGTGACTCTTTAGGTTCACCTTTCAGCTAGACTTGGTCGGATTCCTAGAATCCGTCCGTTACCATGGGTGTGAAAGAAATCGTGGATCGTCTCAGGAAATTGCGCAAATGCGGAAGCGCGATATAAAATAAAATACAAAAATTAAAGCATGCTTTAAAGAATTAAAGAACACGCTCAAGGGGTGTACCCTTGAGATTTCCCGGGTGTTTGGTGTATCTCATGAATAAATAACACGTAAGCAATCATGGAGGCCATAGGGTTGAAAAATAAAATGAGGCGAAAACGTAAACCGAGACCTACCCGTTGTCGTTTTCGTTTTCAACGGCTACACGCGTTGTTCCCCGTTTTGCACCAAGATCTTATTCTTGAGACCCTCCAAATCGTGACACACGATCCACCCACGTATCTTGTACGTCGTGCTAGCAACGAACAAGTGTATATTTTTGGAGTGGATGAATCAACGTCACGTTATCAATTAACGGTATTGATTCATCTAAGTTCTAATGTTCCAAGAACAAGAGAACTAGAAATAATTTCTTGGAGAGAGTGGAGAGAGAGGGCGGACGAGAGAGATGGGAGAGGGGGCCGAATTTGTGTGTTGTGTGTGTGTGTTGGAATTTCATCATCCTTCAATTGTTGGAAGCTAGAGGTTTATATAGAGGAGGAGTTTAATCCTCTTTAAACTCCAACTCTAAGAACTCTAATTTGACTAGGATTTTGACCTAGTCAAACCAATCCTAGCCTTCCATCTCCCCTTTCCATCTCAACCGTTGATTTTAATTTAATGGAATATTTAAATTCCATTAAATATTCCAAAAGGCCAAATAAATATAATAAATAAATATTAATATTTATTCTAGGCCCATTAAATCAATTCCCTTAATAAATCCAATTTATTAATTTAATTCCCTTAATCAAATAGAAGGAATTAATTTCTCCAAGAAAATATAGGACCCGATTAAATCTAATTTAATCATTCCTTTACTCCGATATTTAATTCCAAATTAAATACTTAAGTGTGTGTGGATAGTGTGTGACTCTTTAGGTTCACCTTTCAGCTAGACTTGGTCGGATTCCTAGAATCCGCCTGTTATCATGGGTGGCCATCTAGCAACGGTCCATGGCACTAGAGACTAGGTGAAATATTTGGGGATGAACATTTAGGCTCTATCAGTACACTTGTCCTTCTGTCTTCGGTCTCATCACTTAGAGTCTAGGGCACGGAAAAAGCAGGTACCCATTTTGGACCTAAGTGTCGGTCTGTCCTTACTAAACGCCGCAAGGGAAACCTTTCCCTTCTGTTCAGTTACTGTGGCCACAGATTTCAGGGACAAGACACAGAGCATACATGAGACTCAACTATCAATACCTTTTGACAGGAGACAGATCCTTTCTTGGAAACTACTGTCACTCTGTACACCCGAGCTGCACTAGACATGGCTTATGACTACTCAAGAGTATTTTGGCAATCTCTCACCATATTTAAGATACAGACCTGATGCACAGGTAAACTCAGCAGTTCCTCAAGTCAAAGGACTTGACCTGTACCGTTGGAACCGGGAATACGTCATACCTTGCAGACCATACTCAAGGTCCTCCGTAAGACGGTTCCCGCGAGTCACCTCAGTCAGCTGCTTCCTAGCATGCTAACCCACTAACACTGCTTAGAGGACCTTCGTCACCCGTCGATGAAATACGACAGCAGATGCTTAGTGCAAGTCTCAAGGGGAATCCCGGTACCCATTTTCGGGATTCCTTGACTTGGAGATTTCCGGACTGATTCGGTAAGACTGATTTGATGGACCTACCTCCAAGCGTAGTCCCAATCCCCGATATCGATTCTCAGTCCGTGGGCTTTGTTTGCGTAGTGAACAGATATGTAAAAAAGCAGATATAAGTGAACGTAAACAAAGTATTGCATATGAACTTTTCACTTCTTTATTCATATATGTTTTATCAAACACCTGAAATTGTCTAGACATAGGTTAGATATTCCTGCCAAAATTGGCTTACATGGTCAGCTATTCTAACAATCTCCCACTTGACCTTTAAAGCCAATTGCCCATATGTCTAATCCCCATCTTCTCAAGATGTTGCGTGATGAGCGGTCTGCGACATAGGCTTTGTCAGCGGGTCTGGTGTGTTGTCTGCTGAGTTGACTCGATCCATTCGGACGCACCTCTCCCTACCATTTCTCTAAGAAGATGGTAGTGTCTAAGAATGTGTTTGGAACGGTGATGAGATCTCGGTTCCTTTGCTTGCGCTATTGCACCGTTGTTATCACAGAAGATGACAACAGGCTCGGCGATGCTAGGCACCACACCCGACTCTTGGATGTAGTTTCTCATCCAAACCGCTTCCTTAGCAGCTTCTGAAGCTGCTATGTATTCAGCCTCTGTGGTGGACTCAGCAATGGTTGCTTGCTTGGAACTTTTCCAAGCTACTACTTCTCCATTGAGTTTGAATACGTACCCCGATTGAGACTTGGCATCATCGTCATCAGACTGGAAGCTGGCGTCGCTAAAGCCTTCCAGAATTAGTTCTCCATTGCCATAGACTAAGAACATCTCCTTAGTCCTCCTTAGGTATTTAAGGATGCCCTTAACAGCATTCCAATGTGCCTCTCCTGCGCAGAACTGATATTTGCTTGTTACGCTCAAAGCGTATGCAATGTCAGGTCTAGTGCAATGGACCGCATATTGGATGCTGCCTACAGCAGAAGCATAGGGGATGACTTTCATCCTTTCAAGGTCCTCATCAGTCTGTGGGGACTTTTTCTTGGACAACTTGATCCCATGCCTCATGGGAAGGAATCCTCGTTTGGAGTTGTCCATTCGATATCTCTTTAGGACTTTCTCCATATACGAGTTTTGGGTGAGTCCTAACATCCTTTTAGATCTGTCCCTGACAATCTGGATGCCTAGGATGTAGGAGGCTTCACCCAAGTCCTTAATGGAAAACTGGGTTGACAACCATGCTTTTGTGTTTCCTAACATTCTAACGTCATTACCAATGAGTAGAATGTCATCCACATAAAGCACTAGGAACACTATTGAGCTCCCACTGCTTTCTTGTATACACAAGGGTCGGATTCGTTTTTGATGAAGTCATAACCCCGTATTACTTTCGTCAAAGCGAATGTTCCAACTTCGGGAGGCTTGTTTGAGGCCATAGATGGACTTCTGGAGGCGACAGATTTTCTGTTCTTCTCCAGTAACCGTGAAAACCCTCCGGCTGATCCATATAGATCTCTTCTTCAACGAAACCGTTGAGGAAGGCCGTTTTCACGTCCATCTGCCATATCTCATAGTCATACCATGCTGCTATGGCGAGCAGGATCCGAATGGACTTAGCCATGGCTACTGGCGAGTAGGTATCCTCAAAATTGACCCCGGGTCGTTGAGTGTATCCCTCAGCTACAAGCCTAGCCTTAAAGGTTGTGACTTCTCTATCAACGCCAAGTTTGCGCTTGTAGACCCACTTACAGCCCACTGGCTTAACACCTTTCGGTGGATCTATAAGACTCCAGTCTTGGTTATCGTTCATGAAGTCCATTTCGGCTTTCATGGCCTCAAGCCATTTCCCAGAGTCGATGTCAGACATCGCTTCTCCATATGTCTTAGGATCATTATCCAAAAGATCGGTCGCTCCTAGAAAGCCATATCTCACTGGAGGTCTGGACTCTCTAGTGGACCTACTAGTAGGCGCTAAATTCAACAATTTGGCTGCCGTTTCTAGTGCATAGCCCTAAAAGGATAAGGGCAATTTGGTAAAACTCATCATAGACCGAACCATGTCCAACAGGGTTCGATTCCTCCTTTCAGAGACACCATTTAACTATGGTGTTCCTGGAGGTGTCCATTCTGATATTATACCATGTTCTTTTAGATAATCTAGGAACTCCGTACTAAGGTATTCACCGCCTCGGTCCGACCGTAAGACTTTAATTTTGCAGTTGGTCTGGTTCTCTACTTCAAGTCTGAATTCTTTAAACCTCTCAAGAGCTTCAGACTTGTACCTCATTAGGTAAACATAACCATACCGTGAATGATCTTTGGTAAAGGTTATGAAGTAGGAGAACCCACCTCGGGCCTGCGTCCTTAGTGGTCCACATACGTCTGTATGGACCAAGTCCAACAGACCTGTGGCAAGCCTACTGTATCCTACAAAGGGCCTCTTGGTCATTTTCCCTCTTAGACAGGATTCACAAGTTGGTAGATCGCTCAAGTCCCCAACCTCTAGGTTCTTTGAGTCTACCAACCTCTTCACCCTGTCTTGGGATATGTGACCTAGCCTAGCGTGCCACAGACGTGCGTTCCCGTTATTATCTAATTTTCGTTTGTGTTGAGTGTTGAGAACGAAATTCGTTTGTTGCAAGATATAGAGCCCGTTATGCAATGTACCAAGTAGATGAGCAATTCCACACCTCATCAAATAAAAGCAATTTTTATTGATTCTAAACTCATAACCACTATTGTCCAACAATGGAATGGAAATGATGTTTTTAATCATACTAGGTACAAAATAAACTTGCTCTAAATCTATGCTAATATTATCACTAATCACTAGAGTGGCGGATCCTACTGCTTCTGCCGAGATGGCCTTGCCATTCCCAAACTTCAGGATCATGTCCCCGCTACCCAGTTTTCTGCTTCCTTTCAACACATGCAAGTTATTGCAAATGTGAGCTCCACAGCCGGTATCTAATACCCAAAAGGCAGAATTAGTGACCATATTAACCTCAATCACATAAATACCTTGGTTCAAGAAGAGTTTTGGGGCACTCTCTCTTCCAATGCCCTTTCTCACGGCAGTTGATACATGCGTCATATGCCTTCGACTGTTGCTTGGAGACAACCTTTCCCTTTCCTTTGCCCCCTCTTTGGCAATGGGAACACTCTTAGTGTTCGTAGCTGCTTTGACGGCCTTTCCCTTCCCTTTCTTCTTCTTCCAACGTCCGGCACCTTTGCCTTTCGTATTGGAAGTTGAAGTACCTCCAAAAAATACCGAAGGCGCGGACTTCTTAGTCGTTGCCTCGTATTGCACCAACATATTGATAAACTCATGAATGCCCTTCTCAAGTGCGTTATGTTGTAGTTGACGATAAATTGGTCAAAGGAGGGTGGGAGTGACTGAAGGATCCCATCTATGTACGTTTCATTATCGAGACCTGCCTTTAGGTCCTCGAGCTTTTCCACCAGGGTAAGCATTTTAACCCCGTGCTCTTGTATAGAGGATCCTTCTCTCATTTTCGTTTCAAAGAACGCCTTGGTCGCGACATACCTAGTATGCCGGTCCGGGACTGCATAGCAATCCTTAAGGCGAGCCATAATGGAAGGGACATCGTCTAGCCTTTCATATTGCTTCTGAATCTCATTGGTCATCGAAGCAAGTATGATGCTACGGACCTTCCGGTTATCCTTATGCCAAGTCTCGAACGTCTCACGTTCTTCTGGCGTGGATCCTTCCGGCAAGGTCCTAGGGAGAGGCTCGTCCATGACGTAGCCTTAGTTCTCGTAATCTAGGACTATCCTGAGATTGCGCAACCAGTTGTTGTAATTTGTTCCATTGAATTTGTTTGTCTCAAGTATGGTGGAAAGTGGGTTCTTAGACATTTTAAAATCTATATTTTAGAAAACAGCGCGCGATCAGTAGAAAAATAAAAGACGGTGGTTTGATAAAATAATTAAATGCATGGACTTTAGTCATTTAATCCTCCCACTATTTATACGAAAATACGGTACTCTCAAACGTGATTTTCGGGAAATTTTCCTAGTGGGCTTGGGATCCACAGCGATTTTTCCCATACCCCGCTTTTACAATTCGCATGGAAAAGATCCTGTGGGAGGTATTCCATACCATTCTCGTTCCACGAGATTCTCAAGATTCTTGCCTCACCCTTTCACATGATCCCGAGGACCCCAAGCGAATCATGTTAATTGGGCGTTAGACCCAACCCAATCGACCGAGCCACAGACCCACTGGTACCCCCACGACTCGTGAGACAGGTAACAACAGCCCATTTTTCGTTCATGATATAGTGCGGCTTCCTTTAAGTACAATAACGTGCCACGACTCGTGAGACCATGCTATTGACCTAAAGCAGCTTCCTCACTATGCCATGGATTGGAAGGCATGGACAAACTCCTAGAGTTCATGTCCATTTTGTCTAGGGTCTAATATTTTGACATTGGTCCAACCAATGTGAGAGTAGTAAATGACCGAGATCTCAAATAAATAAACATTCACACATACATCCATAATGCGTAAATTAAACCATCCATAGCAGTTATATGATAAATAAAAGTCCATTCATCCATCATAATAACCACATGCAAAATTAAAGCCTAGCACGCCCCTGTTGGATGATCACGAGCCCGAATCCTATTCGACCCACTGAGCCCGCAGTGGATCTATGGTCAATCTAGGGTTGGTCCTATACTATTACATTAATAGTAACCCAATCATAATGCTGATGGGCCTTGGTCTCTTTTCTCTTTCTTCACTTCATGGAAAACTCCAAGGGACCTCCCGTCTGGGCTCTCCATGTGGTCCTTCCTTCTTCTCCACCAATTACAAAAATAGAAACCTCACTCCTAGTCTACTCTCATTACATATAAAAAAAAAAGAAACCCCAGCGAAAACCCGGGGGGAGTACATAAGGAGGGAGGTAGAATGCCTTATTATTCCAAGGCAACTAGAAAGAGAGAAGGAGAAAGCAGTAAAAGAGGCACACAGGCCTAATAGAAAATAAACCATACATTCGGTCTAGGGCTCGTGATCATCAATTTCCATCCAACACACATAATCACATGATCCCATCATATAATTACAATATACCAACAACACATGATTCCCAATCATAAATATTTAAAATAATAAATGAATATGTGCATAACGTGTGAAAAATAAAACATAAATATTGGTAATAAGATTTTCTCGTTTTAGAAATCCTTTCCTCATTATTTTAAGTAAAATAACCCCGGGATTCCAAATCCAATTTATTTTACTCCTAAAATAATGTCTTTAGATTAATTAGGCATAATTGAACCCACAAAATGATTTTTCAGAATTAATTCAAAATTAAAACTGAAAATAATTAAAAAAATAAAGAAAACACTACTAGGGTTTTGAAACCCTAGCAGCAGCCCCCGCCGCCGGCAGCGGCCTGCCGGCGCGCGCACACAGGCCCCTGCCTGCGTGCGCGCGCGCCTGGCCGGCAACACGCTGCGCGGCCCGGGCACTACGGCAGGCCGTCGCGCGCGCAGGCTCCCTTGCCTCGCGCGCACGCTGGCCTGCTAGCTGCCGGCCGCGCCATGCGCAGTGCGCGTGCAGACGTGCACTGGGCACGCCTGCCAGGCGCGCGCGCGCAGACTCCTCCGTCTGCGTGCGCGCGCGCCTGGCGGCGCTGCACATAGTGAAAGAAATCGGTGGATCGTCCCAGGAATTGTGCGAATGCGGAAGCGCGATAAAAATAATCATACAAAAATTAAAGCATGCTTTAAATTTAAAAGTACACGCTCAAGGGGTGTGCCCTTGAGGTTCCCGGGCGTTTGGTGTATCTCATGATCATATAACGCGTAAAGAAATCATGGAGGCCATAGAGTTGAAAAATTAAAGAGGGACGAAAAAGTAAAACGAGACCTACCCGTTGTCGTTTTCGTCTTCAACGGCTACTCGCGTTGTTCCCCGTTTTGCACTGAGATCTCGTTCTTGAGACCCTCCAAATCGTGACACACGATCCACCCACGTATCTTGCACGTCGTGCGAGCAACGAACAAGTGTATAATTTTTGGAGTGGACGAATCAATAACACGTTATCAATTAACCGTATTGGTTCGTCTAAGTTCTAATGTTCCAAGAACAAAAAGAACTAAAAAATATTTTCTTCTTGAAGAGAGAGAGGGGCGGACGAGAGGTATGGAGAGGGGAGAGTGTGTGTTGTGTGTGTTTTCAAGAATCATCATCCTACAAGGGTTGGAAGCTAGAGGTTTATATAGAGGAGGAGTTTAATCCTCTTTAAACTCCAACTCTAAGTACTCTAATTTGACTAGGATTTTGACCTAGTCAAAGTCCTAGTCAAACTAGTGTTTGACCTAGTCAAACGAATCCTAGCCTTCCATCTCCCCTTTGCATCTCAACCGTTGATTTTAATTTAATGGAATATTTAAATCCTATTATATATTCCAAAAGGCTAAAAGAATAAATATAATATAATAAATAAATATTATTATTTATTCTAAGCCCATTATATCAACCCTTTTAATAAATCCTATTTATTAATTTAATTCCCTTTATCAAATAGAAGGAATTAATTTCTCCAAGAAAACATAGGACCCGACTAAATCTAATTTAATCATTCCTTTACTCCAATATTTAATTCCAAATTAAATACTAAGTGTGTGTGGATAGTGTGTGACTCTTTAGGTTCACCATTCAGCTAGATTTGGTCGGATTCCTAGAATCCGCCCGTTACCATGGGTGGCCATCTAGCAACGGTCCATGGCACTAGAGACTAGGTGAAATATTTAGGGATGAACATTTAGGCTCTATCAGTACACTTGTCCTTCTGTCTTCGGTCTCATCACTTAGAGTCTAGGGCACGGAAAAAGCAGGTACCCATTTTGGACCTAAGTGTCGGTCTGTCCTTACTAAACGCCGCAAGGGAAACCTTTCCCTTCTGTTCAGTTACTGTGGCCACAGATTTCAGGGACAAGACACAGAGCATACATGAGACTCAACTGTCAATACCTTTTGACAGGAGACAGATCCTTTCTTGGAAACTACTGTCACTTTGTACACCCGAGCTGCACTAGACATGGCTTATGACTACTCAAGAGTATTTTGGCAATCTCTCACCATATCTAAGATACAGACCTGATGCACAGGTAAACTCAACAGTTCTGAAGTCAAAGGACTTGGCCTGTACCGTTGGAACCGGGAATACACGTCATACCTTGTGGACCATACTCAAGGTCCTCCGTAAGAGGTTCCCGCGAGTCACCTCATTCAGCTGCTTCCTAGCACGCTGACCCACTAACACTGCTTAGACGACCTTCGTCACCCGTCGATGAAATACGACAGCAGATGCTTAGTGCAAGTCTCAAAGGGAATCCCGGTACCCATTTTCGGGATTCCTTGACTTGGAGATTTCCGGATTGATTCGGTGAGACTGACTTCATGGACCTACCTCCAAGCGTAGTCCCAGTCCCCGAAATCGTTACTCAGTCCGTGGGCTTTGTTTGCGTAGTGAACAGAAATGTAAATGTAGATATAAGTGAACGTAAACAAAGTATTGCCATATGAATTTTCACTTCTTTTATTCATAAATGTTTTATCAAATACCAAAGAATTGTCTAGACATAGGTTACATATTCCTGCCAAAATTGGCTTACATGGTCACCTATTCTAACACATAGTCCGTCCGCGCGCGGACTCTCAAGCGCGCAGCCTTGCGCGCGCGCGCGCGCAGACACCCTCGTCTGCGTGTGCGCGCGCCTGGAGGCGCTGCCCTGCGCGCAGCCTCCCTGGTTGCGCGCTACCCCTGCGCGACCGGCTGGGCGGGCGCGCGCAGGCTTCCCTTGCCTGCACGCGGCCAGCCCTCCCGGCTGGCCGGCTGCGTCGTTTTTCTCGTTTTCCATTCAATTTTTCCATCCCGTTTCCCAAGAAAAACAGAAAATACCAATATTCAGAAAATACACACGAATCAAAAGTAATAAAAACGACATGCTTTAAAATCAAGAAAATCAAGATATAATAAAAACATGCCAATTTAACGTTTCATGCTTATAACGCACATAAACCCTAGGCCTATACACCGAACTGGGCTCTGCTACCACTGAAAGAAATCGGTGGATCGTCCCGGGAACTGCGCGAATGCGGAAGCGCGATATAAAATAACATACAAAAATTAAAGCATGCTTTTAATAATAAAAGAACACGCTCAAGGGGTGTACCCTTGAGATTCCCGGGTGTTCGGTGTATCTCATGATTAAACATGTAAAGAAATCATGGAGGCCATAGAGTTGAAAATAAAGAGAGACGAAAAATAAAACGAGACCTACCCGTTGTCGTTTTCATCTTCAACGGCTACACGCGTTGTTCCCCGTTTTGTGTTAGAATAGGTGACCATGTAAGCCAATTTTGGCAGGAATGTGTAACCTATGTCTAGACAATTCTTTGGTATTTGATAAAACATTTATGAATAAAGAAGTGAAAAATTCATATGGCAATACTTTGTTTACGTTCACTTATCAGCACTTACATTTCTGTTCACTACGCAAACAAAGCCCACGGACTGAGAAACGATTTCGGGGACTGGGACTACGCTTGGAGGTAGGTCCATGAAATCAGTCTTACCGAATCAGTCCGGAAATCTCCAAGTCAAGGAATCCCGAAAATGGGTACCGGGATTCCCTTTGAGACTTGCACTAAGCATCTGCTGTCGTATTTCATCGACGGGTGACGAAGGTCATCTAAGCAGTGTTAGTGGGTCAGCGTGCTAGGAAGCAGCTGACTGAGGTGACTCGCGGGAACCGTCTTACGAAGGGCCTTGAGTATGGTCAGCAAGGTATGACGTGTATTCCCGGTTCCAACGGTACAGGCCAAGTCCTTTGACTTGAGGAACTGCTGAGTTTACCTGTGCATCAGGTCTGTATCTTAGATATGGTGAGAGATTGCCAAATACTCTTGAGTAGTCATAAGCCATGTCTAGTGCAGCTCGGGTGTACAAAGTGACAGTAGTTTCCAAGAAAGGGTCTGTCTCCTGTCAAAAGGTGTTGACAGTTGAGTCTCATATATGCTCTGTGTCTTGTCCCTGAAATCTGTGGCCACAGTGACTGAACAGAAGGGAAAAGGTTTCCCTTGCGGCGTTTGTGAGGACAGACCGACACTTAGGTCCAAAATGGTACCTGCACTTTTCGTGCCCTAGACCCTAAGTGATGAGACCGAAGACAGAAGGACAAGTGTACTGTTAGAGCCTAAATGTTCATCCCCGAATATTTCACCTAGTCTCTAGTGCCATGGACCGTTGCTAGATGGCCACCCATGGTAACGGACGGATTCTAGAAATCCGACCAAGTCTAGCTGAATGGTGAACCTAAAGAGTCACACACTATCCACACACACACTTAGTATTTAATTTAGAATTAAATATTGGAGTAAAGGAATGATTAAATTAGATTAAATCGGGTCCTATATTTTCTTGGAGAAATTAATTCATTCTATTTGATAAAGGGAATTAAATTAATAAATAGGATTTATTAAAAGGGTTGATTAATGGGCTTAGAATAATTATAATATTTATTTATTATATTATATTTATTCTTTTAGCCTTTTGGAATATTTAATAGGATTAAATATTCCATTAAATTAAAATCAACGGTTGAGATGGAAAGGGGAGATGGAAGGCTAGGATTCGTTTGACTAGGTCAAACACTAGTTTGACTAGGACTTTGACTAGGTCAAAATCCTAGTCAAATTAGGTTACTTAGAGTTTGAGTTTAAAGAGGATTAAACTCTTCCTCTATATAAACCTCTAGCTTCCAACATTTAAGATTTTGATGATTCTTGAAACACACACACAACACACACTCTCCCCTCTCCTACCTCTCGTCCGCCCCTCTCTCTTTCTCTAGCAAGAAAATATATTTTTTCTTCAGTTCTTTTTGTTCTTGGAACATCAAGAACTTAGACGAACCAATACCGTTAATTGATAACGAGTTATTGATTCGTCCACTCCAAAAATAATACTTGTTCGTTGCTAGCACGACGTACAAGAATACGTGGGTGGATCGTGTGTCACGATTTGGAGGATCTCAAGAACGAGGTCTTTGTGCAAAATGGGGAACAACGCGAGTAGCAGTTGAAGACGAAAACGACAACGGGTAGGTCTCGTTTAAGATTTTCGTCCCTCTTGATTTTTTTAACTCTATGGCCTCCATGATATATTTAATTGTTTTATGATCATGAGATACACCGAACGCCCGGGAACCTCAAGGGCACACCCCTTGAGCGTGTTCTTTAAATTAAAAGCATGCCTTTTATTTTAATATGTTTATTTTTACCGCGCTTCCGCATTCGCGCAATTCCGGGACGATCCACCGCATTTCTTTCATTTTGCACCGAGATCGTTCTTGAGACCCTCCAAATCGTGACACACGATACCACCACGTATCTTGCACGTCGTGCTAGCAACGAACAAGTGTATATTTTGGAGTGGATGAATCAACAACACGTTATCAATTAACGGTATTGATTCATCTAAGTTCTAATGTCCCAAGAACAAAAGAACTAGAAAGTATTTTTCTTGGAGAGTGGAGAGAGAGAGGCGGACGAGAGAGAGAGGAGAGAGGCCGAAATTATGTGTGTGTTGTGTGTGTGTTGGAATTTCATCATCCTTCAAAAAGTTGGAAGCTAGAGGTATTTATAGAGGAGGAGTTTAATCCTCTTTAAACTCCTACTCTAAGTACTCTAATTTGTCTAGGATTTTGACCTCGTCAAAGTCCTAGTCAAAACTAGTGTTTGACCTAGTCAAACAAATCCTAGACTTCCATCTCCCCTTTCCATCTCAACCGTTGATTTTAATTTAATGGAATATTTAAATCACATTAAATATTCAAAAAGGCTAAAAATAAATATAATAAATAAATATTAATATTTATTCTAAGCCCATTAAATCAACCCTTTAATAAATCCTATTTATTAATTTAATTCCCTTTATCAAATAGAAGGAATTAATTTCTCCAAGAAAATATAGGACCCGATTAAATCTAATTTGATCATTCCTTTACTCCAGTATTTAATTCCAAATTAAATACTAAGTGTGTGTGGATAGTGTGTGACTCTTTAGGTTCACCTTTCAGCTAGACTTTGGTCGGATTCCAAGATTCCGTCCGTTACCATGGGTGGCCATCTAGCAACGGTCCATGGCAGGATCCTTTCTTGGAAAATACTGTCACTATGTACACCCGAGCTGCACTAGACATGGCTTATGACTACTCAAGAGTATTTTGGCAATCTCTCACCATATCTAAGATACAGACCTGATGCACATGTGAACTCAGCAGTTCCTCAAGTCAAAGAACTTGGCCTGTACCGTTGGAACCGGGAATACACGTCATACCTTGCTGACCATACTCAAGGTCCTCCGTAAGACGGTTCCCGCGAGTCACCTCAGTCAGCTGCTTCCTAGCATGCTGACCCACTAACACTGCTTAGACGACCTTCATCACCCGTCGATGAAATACGACAGCAAATGCTTAGTGCAAGTCTCAAAGGGAATCCCGGTACCCATTTTCGGGATTCCTTGACTTGGAGATTTTCGGACTGATTCGGTAACACTGATTTCATGGACCTACCTCCAAGCGTAGTCCCAGTCCCCGAAATCGATTCTCAGTCCGTGGGCTTTGTTTGCGTAGTGAACAGAAATGTAAATGCAGATATAAGTGAACGTAAACAAAGTATTGCCATATGAATTTTCACTTCTTTATTCATAAATGTTCTTATCAAACACCAGAAATTGTCTAGACATAGGTTACATATTCCTGCCAAAATTGGCTTACATGGTCACCTATTCTATCATTTGTTTGCGTAGTGAACATATATGTAAAAGCAGATATAAGTGAACGTAAAAAAAGTATTCCCATATGAACTTTTCACTTCTTTATTCATATATGTTTTATCAACACCTGAAATTGTCTAGACATAGGTTACATATTCCTGCCAAAAATTGACTTACACGGTCACCTATTTTAATAGGGTGACCATCTAGCAACGGTCCATGGCATTAGAGACTAGGTGAAATATTTGGGGATGAATATTTAGTCTCTAACAGTACACTTGTCCTTCTGTCTTCGATCTCATCACTTAGGGTCTAGGGCACGGAAAATGCAGGTACCCATTTTGGACCTAAGTGTCGGTATGTCCTTACTAAACGCCGCAAGGGAAACCTTCCCTTCTGTTCAGTTACTGTGGCCACAGATTTTAGGGACAAGACACAGAGCATACATGAGACTCAACTGTCAATGGCTTTTGACAGGAGACAGATCCTTTCTTGGAAACTACTGTCACTCTGTACACCAGAGCTGCACTAGACATGACTTGTGACTACTCAAGAGTATTTTGGCAATCTCTCACCATATTTAGATACAGACCTGATGTACAGGTAAACTCAGCAGTTCCCCAAGTCAAAGGACTTGACCTGTACCGTTGGAACCGGGAATACACGTCATACCTTGCTGACCATACTCAAGGTCCTCCGTAAGACGGTTCCCGCGAGTCACCTCAGTCAGCTGCTTCCTAGAATGCCAACCCACTAACATTGCTTAGACGACCTTTGTCACCCGTCGATGAAATACGACAGCAGATGCTTAGTGTAAGTCTCAAGGGGAATCTCGGTACCCATTTTCGAGATTCCTTGACTTGGAGATTTTCGTAATGATTCGGTAAGACTGATTTCATGGACCTACCTCCAAACGTAGTCCCAGTCCCGAAATCGATTCTCAGTCCGTGGGCTTTGTTTGCGTAGTGAACAGATATGTAATAACAGATATAAGTGAACATAAACAAAGTGTTGCCATATGAATTTTCACTTCTTTATTCATAAATGATTTATCAAACACCTGAAATTGTCGAGACGTAGGTTACATATTCTCGCCAAAATTGGCTTACATGGTCACCTATTCTAACAATCTCCCACTTGACCTTTTAAAGCCAATTGCCCATATGTCTGATCCCCATCTTCTCAAGATGTTGCGTACGAGCGCTCTGCGACATAGGCTTTGTCAACGTATCTGCTGTGTTGTCTGCTGAGTTGACTCGGTCCATCCGAACGTCACCTCTTCCTACCATTTCTCTAAGAAGATGGTAGCGTCTAAGAATGTGTTTGGAACGGTGATGAGATCTCGGTTCCTTCGCTTGCGCTATTGCACCGTTGTTATCACAAAAGATGACAACAGGCTCGGCGATGCTAGGCACCACACCCAACTCTTGGATGTAGTTTCTCATCCAAACTGCTTCCTTAGCAGCTTCTGAAGCTGCTATGTATTGAGCCTCTATAGTGGAGTCAGCAGTGGTTGCTTCCTTGGAACTTTTCCAAGCCACTACTCCTCCATTGAGCTTGAATACGTAACCCGATTGAGACTTGGCCTCATCATCATCAGACTGGAAGCTGGCGTCGCTAAAGCCTTCCAGGATCAGCTCTCCATTGCCATAGACTAAGAACATTTCCTTAGTCCTCCTTAGGTACTTAAGGATGCCCTTAACAGCATTGCAATGTGCCTCTCCCGCACTGGATTGATATCTGCTTGTTACGCTCAAAGCGTACGCAATGTCAGGCCTGGTGCAGTGGACCGCATATTGGATGCTACCTACGGCAGAAGCATAGGGGATGACTTTCATCCTTTCAAGTTCCTCATCAGTCTGTGGGGACTGTTTCTTGGACAACTTGATCCCATGCCTCATGGGAAGGAATCCTCGTTTGGAGTTGTCCATTCGATATCTCTTTAGGACTTTCTCCATATACGAGTTTTGGGTGAGCCCTAACATCCTTTTAGATCTGTCCCTGACAATCTGGATGCCTAGGATGTAGGAGGCTTTACCCAAGTCCTTCATGGAAAACTGGGTTGACAACCATGCTTTTTGTGTTTCCTAACATTCGAACGTCATTACCAATGAGTAGAATGTCATCCACATAAAGCACTAGGAACACTTTTGAGCTCCCACTGACCTTCTTGTATACACAAGGGCCAGATTCATTTTTTATGAAGTCATAACCCCATATTACTTCATCAAATTGAATGTTCCAACTTCTGGATGCTTGTTTGAGGCCATAGATGGACTTCTGGAGGCGACAGACTTTCTGTTCTTCTCCAGTGACCGTGAAACCCTTCGGCTGATCCATATAGATCTCTTCTTCAACGAAACCGTTGAGGAAGGCCGTTTTCACGTCCATCTGCCATATCTCATAGTCATACCATGCTGCTATGGCAAGCAGGATCCGAATGGACTTAGCCATGGCTACTGGCGAGTAGGTATCCTCAAAATCGACCCCGGGTCGTTGAGTGTATCCCTTAGCTAGAAGCCTAGCCTTAAAGGTTGTGACTTCTCCATCAACGCCAAGTTTGCGCTTGTAGACCCACTTACAACCCACTGGCTTAACACTTTTCGGTGGATCTACAAGTCGCCAGACTTGGTTCTCGCTCATGGAGTCCATTTCAGTTTTCATGACCTCAAGCCATTTCCCGGAGTCAATGTCAGACATCGCTTCTCCGTATGTCTTAGGATCGTTAACCAAAAGATCGGTCGCTCCTAAAAAGCCATATCTCACTGGAGGTCTGGACTCTCCAGTGGACCTACGGAGAACGGGAACGTCAGTGGTGACTGTGGGCGCTAACTGTATCGGAGTCCGCGGTTCAGGGACCGGGGCTGGCCGTTCCTGAGGTTGTCTTTCATGCCTAGCATGTTGGACTCCTCGAGGTTGGTCAACCCTTCGGCTGTCTATCGTGAATCCTCTAAGTGAGGGTTCCGCGGCTACCTCTGATGGCTGGATTCCATCGCTTGATTCCTCAACGATCAGCTCATCAGGTTGGACATCCTCTGGGAAGCCTTGCTCCAAGAATACTGCATTCCTTGAAACAAAACACCTTTTGTTCCAAGGGGTCATAAAAGTAATAACCCGCAGTTTCTTTAGGGTATCCAACGAACCTGCCTAAGCTAGACCTGGATTCTAGCTTATCTCCCACTAACCTCTTGACGTATGCGGGGCTACCCTACACTTTCAAGTAGTTGTAGGACGCAGGCTTGCCGTGCCATATCTCATATGGCGTTTGGGTCAATGCACTGGTAGGCGCCAAATTTAACAACTTGGCTGTCGTTTCTAGTGCATAGCCCAAAAGGATAAGGGCAATTTGGTAAAACTCATCATGGACCGAACCATGTCCAACAGAGTTCAATTCCTCCTTTCAGAGACACCATTTAATTGTGGTGTTCTGGGAGGTGTCCATTCTGAAATTATACCATGTTCTTTTAGATAATCTAGGAACTCGGTACTAAGGTATTCACCGCCTCGGTCTGATCGTAGGACTTTAATTTTGCAGTTGGTCTGGTTCTCTACTTCAAGTCTGAATTCTTTAAACCTCTCAAGAGCTTCAGACTTGTACCTCATTAAGTAAACATAACCATACCGTGAATGATCATCGGTAAAGGTTATGAAGTAGGAGAACCCACCTCAGGCCTGCGTCCTTAGTGGTCCACATACGTCTGTATGGACCAAGTCCAACAAACCTGTGGCAAGCCTGCTTTGTCCTACAAAGGGCTTCTTGGTCATTTTCCCTTTTAGACAGGATTCACAAGTTGGTAGTGTTAGAATAGGTGACCATGTAAGCCAATTTTGGCAGGAATATGTAACCTATGTCTAGACAATTTCAGGTGTTTGATAAACATATATGAATAAAGAAGTGAAAAGTTCATATGGCAATACTTTGTTTACGTTCACTTATATCTGTTTTTTACATATCTGTTCACTACGCAAACAAAGCCCACGGACTGAGAATCGATTTCGGGGATCGGGACTACGCTTGGAGGTAGGTCCATGAAATCAGTCTTACTGAATCAGTCCATAAATCTCCAAGTCAAGGAATCCCGAAAATGGGTACTGGGATTTCCTTTGAGACTTGCACTAAGCATCTGCTGTCGTATTTCATCGATGGGTGACGAAGGTCGTCTAAGCAGTGTTAGTGGTGAAAGAAATATATGGATCGCCCCGGGAGATTAACGCGAATAGCGGAAGCGCGAAAGAGTGCGTAATAAAAATTACAAAGCATAATTAAATGGAATTTAAATCATTCATAATATACATAAATGAATCAAGGGGTGTGCCCTTGATTCTCCCGGGCGTTCGGTGTATCTCATGTTCAATAAAATACAACATGGAGGCCATAGAATTGAAACCGAAAACGAAAATAAAGAACCTACCCGGTTGTAGTTTTGTCTTCGTTTTGGCTACATGCATTGTTCCCCGTTTTGCACCAAGATCTCAAAGAAGAGACCCTCTAAATCATCTCACTCGCTCCACCGGAAAGCAAACAACCCTTGTGCTAGCAAGAAATAATTTGGGGAGAAGAGACATCGATACACGCTATGAATTAACGCAATCAATGTCTCTTATGTTCTTAACTTGAATAAATCAAGAAGAACAAAGTAGTTTCTTGGAGATTAAAGAAAGGGGATGGACGAAAATTTGAGGGAGAATGGAGAGATGAGAGTTGTAGAGAATACTAGGTGTGAGTGTGTGTTTTTTGAGTATTTATAGAAGATGGAATTCCTATTCCTTCTCAAACTCTTCCAAAGAGACACACTTTGACTAGGATTTTGACCTAGTCAAATCCTAGTCAAATTAGGCTTTGATTAAGTCAAATTAATCATGGCCCTTCATCTCATCATTCTCTAGATCAAATCTTGTCCATCCATTTTGATGGGCTTTATGGAATGGGCCTATTTAATTCTAAATTAAATATTCCCATGGACTTTATATTAAATCATATTTAATATACTAAGCCCATTAATTAATTAATGGAAAGGACTTATTTAATTCTAAATTAAATAGTCCCATGGACTTTATATTAAATCCTATTTAATATATCAAGCCCATTAATTAATTCCATAGAATGGGATTATTTAATTCTAAATTAAATAGTCCCATGGACTTTATATTAAATCCTATTTAATTACCAAGCCCACTAATTAATTAATTCACCTTTTAATCTAATTAAAAGGAAAGCCCATGCTTTATAAAATTCATAAATCTAATTTATGAACTCAAGCCCGATTATTCCAAATAATTCATCGAGGCTTGAATCTCCAAGAAGTATAATTTCATTCCATTAAATTAAACCTTCTCCCGGAATTAATTCCAAATTAATTCCCTTTCATTTGGTGTAGCGGGTGTGACTCTTTAGGTTCACCTTTCAGCTAGACTTGGACCTATTTTTTGTTATTTCATAACCAAAGTAGTCCGTTACCATGGGTGGCCATCTAGCAATGGTCAATGGCACTAGAGACTAGGTGAATTTATGGTGTGAACATTTAGGCTCCGAGTTATATGCAGGTGCGGTCCTACCGACGCTCGATACGTACGGGTACGGTCCTACTGTCGCCTGTCTCCCGGCCTTTAGTCTAGGGGTCGGTTTCCCATCCTTGACTAGGCAACTATGCATAATGCTCGAGATAGGTTTAACTCGACGTAGGAAATCTCTTCCTACTACATCAAGTGCTATGGCCATAGACTTTGTGAGTCTAAAACCATCTCCGAGCGCATAGGAGATCTTGCTGTCATATCCTTTGACAGGGGACAGATCCTATCTTGGAATTCACCGTTCTTACATACTCCGACTGCAGGACGAGGCTTATGATAACCATGTGATATAATCGGTCAAATTTCACCAGATCCAAGATACAGCCTTAGTATGTAGGGGACTGCCGTGATCCTCAAGTCCGAGGACTAATCCCGTACTATCGGAACCGGGAATACGAGTCATACCGACCAAGCCCGAGTAGCTTCCATATGACGATTCCCGCGAGTCACCTCAGTCGGCCGCTCCCAGCAGACCGACCCACTAAGACTGCTTAGACGATCTTCGTCACCCGTCGATGAAACACGACAGCAGATGCTTAGTGCAAGTCTCAAATGGATTCTCGATGCCCTGTCTCGAGATTCCTTTGACTTGGAGTATTTCAGACTGATTCGGCGAAACTGATTTCATGAACCTACCTCCAAGCGTAGTTCCAATTTCCCGAAATGTTATTTTAGTCTGTGGGCGTTTGTTGTGACATCGTAACGATGCAAGCAGTAAGTACAACAAACTCATGCCTATGAATCCTTACTACATTCATTAACATAATATTACTTGTTCACAGATTGACGAATGGTTCTTAGAACAGCCAATACCATTGACTTTCTGGTCACCTATTCTAACAAGTGGGTCAGCATGATAGGAAGCAGCTGACTGAGGTGACTCGCGGGAACCGTCTTATGGAGGACCTTGAGTATGGTCTGCAAGGTATGACGTATTCCCGGTTCCAACGGTACAGGTCAAGTCCTTCGATTTGAGGAACTGCTGAGTTTACCTGTGCATCAGGTCTGTATCTTAGATATGGTGAGAGATTGCCAAAATACTCTTGAGTAGTCATAAGCCATGTCTAGTGCAGCTCGGGTGCACAGAGTAGTTTCCAAGAAAGGATCTGTCTCCTGTCAAAAGGTATTGACAGTTGAGTCTCATGTATGCTCTGTGTCTTGTCCCTAAAATCTGTGGCCACAGTAACTGAACAGAAGGGAAGGTTTCCCTTGCGGCGTTTAGTAAGGACAGACCGACACTTAGGTCCAAAATGGGTACCTGCATTTTCCATGCCCTAGACTCTAAGTGATGAGATCGAAGATAGAAGGACAAGTGTACTGTTATGGCCTAAATGTTCATCCCCGATTATTTCACCTAGTCTCTAGCGCCATGGACCGTCGCTAGATTGCCACCCACGGTAACGGGCGGATTCTAGAAATCCGACCAAGTCTAGCTGAAAGGTGAACCTAAAGAGTCACACACTATCCACACACACTTAAGTATTTAATTTGGAATTAAATATTGGAGTAAAGGAATGATTAAATTAGATTTAATCGGGTCCTATATTTTCTTGGAGAAATTAATTCCTTCTATTTGATAAAGGGAATTAAATTAATAAATTGGATTTATTAAGGGAATTGATTTAATGGGCCTAGAATAAATATTAATATATTTATTTGGCCTTTTGGAATATTTAATGGAATTTAAATATTCCATTAAATTAAAATCAACGGTTGAGATGGAAAGGGGAGATAGAAGGCTAGGATTGGTTTGACTAGGTCAAACACTAGTTTGACTAGGACTTTGACTAGGTCAAAATCCTAGTCAAATTAGAGTTCTTAGAGTTGGAGTTCAAAGACGATTAAACTCCTCCTCTATATAAACCTCTAGCTTCGAACAATTGAAGGATGATGAAATTCCAACACACACACACAACACACAATTTCGGCCCCTTCTCCCATCTCTCTCGTCCGCCCTCTCTCTCCACTCTCTCCAAGAAATTATTTTTCAGTTCTCTTGTTCTTGGAACATTAGAACTTAGATGAATCAATACCGTTAATTGATAACGTGTCGTTGATTCATCCACTCCAAAATATACACTTGTTCGTTGCTAGCACGACGTACAAGATACGTGGGTGGATCGTGTGTCATGATTTGGAGGGTCTCAAGAATGAGATCTTGGTGCAAAACGGGGAACAATGCGTGTAGCCGTTGAAGACGAAAACGCAACGGGTAGGTCTCGGTTTACGTTTTCGCCTCCTTTTATTTTTCAACCCTATGGCCTCCATGATTGCTTACGTGTTATTTATTCATGAGATACACCAAACACTCGGGAAATTTCAAGGGTACACCCCTTGAGCGTGTTCTTTAATTCATTAAAGCATGCTTTCATTTTTGTATTTTATTTTATATCGCGCTTCCGCATTCGCGCAATTTCCCGGGACGATCCACAATTTCTTTCAGTGGTATCAGAGCCCGGTTCGGTGTATAGGCCTAGGGTTTATGTGCGTTTTAAGCATGAAACGTGATATTGGCATGTTTTTAATTAAATCTTGATTTTCTTGATTTTAAAGCATGTCGTTTTATGGCTTTCGATTCGTGTGAATTTCTGAATATTTGCATTTTTCTATTTTTTCTTGGGAAATGGGGTGGAATAATTGAACGGAAAACGAGAAACGCGGCAGCCGGCCAGCCGGGAGGGCTGGCCACGCGCAGCCGCGCGCAGCCAAGGGAAGCCTGCACGCGCCCGCCCAGCCGGTCGCGCAGAGGCAGTGCGCAGCCAGGGTGGCTGTGAGCAGGCGCGCGCGCAGGGCAGCGCCTCCATGCGCGCGCGCACGCAGACGAGGGTGTCTGCGCGCGCGCGCAAGGGTTCGCGCCTGAGAGTCCGCGCGCGACGGACACCGGGCAGCGCCGCCAGGCGCGCGCGCACGCAGACGGAAGTGTCTGTGCGGTGCGCGCCCGGCAGGCGTGCCCAGTGCACGTCTGCGCGTGCACTGCACAGGGCACGGCCGGCAGCCAGCAGGCCAGCGCGCGCGCGAGGCAAGGGAGCTTGCGATTATATCATGTGTTGTTGGTATATTGTAGTTATATGATTGGATCATGTGATTATGTGTGTTGGATGGAAATGGATGATCACGAGCCTTAGACCGAATGTATGGTTTATTTTCGGTTGGGCCTGTGTGCCTCTTTTACTGCTTTCTCCTTCTCTCTTTCTAGTTGCCTTGGAATAATAAGGCATTGTACCTCCCTCCTTATGTACTCCCCCAGGGTTTTCGCTGGGTTTCTTTTTTTTAATATGTAATGAGAGTAGACTAGGAGTGAGGTTTCTATTTTTGTAATTGGTGGAGAAGAAGGAAGGACCACATGGAGAGCCCAGACGGGAGGTCCCTTGGAGTTTTCCATAAAGTGAAGAAAGAGAAAAGAGACCAAGGGCCATCAGCATGATGATTGGGTTACTATTAATGTAATAGTATAGGATCAACTCTAGATTGACCATAGATCCACTGCGGGCTCAGTGGGTCGCATAGGATTTGGGCTCGTGATCATCCAACAGGGGCGTGCTAGGCTTTAATTTTGCATGTGGTTATTATGATGGATCAATGGGCTTTTATTATCATATAACTGCTATGGATGGTTTAATTTACGCATTATGGATGTATATGTGAATGTCTATTTATTTGAGATCTCGGTCATTTACTACTCTCACATTGGTTGGACCAATGTCAAAATATTAGACCCTAGACAAAATGGACATGAACTCTTGGAGTTTGTCCATGCCTTCCAATCCATGGCATAGTGAGGAAGCTGCTTTAGGTCAATAGCGTGGTCTCACGAGTCGTGGCACGTTATTGTACTTAAAGGAAGCTGCACTATATCATGAACGAAAAAATGGGCTGCTGTTACCTGTCTCACGAGTCGTGGGGGTACCAGTGGGTCTGTGGCTCGGTCGATTGGGTTGGGTCTAACGCCCAATTAACATGATTCGCTTGGAGTCCTCGGGATCATGTGAAAGGGTGAGGCAATAATCTTGGGAATCTCGTGGAACGAGAATGGTATGGAATACCTCCCACAGGATCTTTTCCATGCGAATCGTAAAAAGCGGGGGTATGGGAAAAAACCGCTGTGGATCCCAAGCCCACTAGGAAAGGATTTTCCGAAAATCACGTTTGAGAGTGCCGTGTTTTCGTATAAATAGTGGGAGGATTAAATGACTAAAGTCCATGCATTTAATTATTTTATCAAACCACCGTCTTTTATTTTTCTGCTGATCGCGCGCTGTTTTCTAAAATGTAGATTTTAAAATGTCTAAGAACCCACTTTCCACCATACTTGAGACAAACAAGTTCAATGGAAAAAATTACAATGACTGGTTGCGCAATCTCAGGATAGTCCTAGATTACGAGAACCAAGGCTACGTCATGGACGAGCCTCTCCCTAGGATCTTGCCGGAAGGATCCACACCAGACGAACGTGAGACATTCGAGACTTGGCATAAGGATAACCGGAAGGTCCGTAGCGTCATACTTGCTTCGATGACCAATGAGATTCAGAAGCAATATGAAAGGCTAGACGATGTCCCTTCCATTATGGCTCGCCTTAAGGATTGCTATGCAGTCTCGGACCGGCATACTAGGTATGTCGCGACGAAGGCGTTATTTGGAACTAAATGACAGAAGGATCCTCTGTACAAGAGCACGGGGTTAAAATGCTTACTCTGGTGGAAATGCTCGAGGACCTAAAGGCAGGTCTCGATAATGAAACGTACATAGATGTGATCCTTCAGTCACTCCTACCCTCCTTTGACCAATTTATCGTCAACTACAACATGAACACACTTGAGAAGGGCATTCATGAGTTGATCAATATGTTGGTGCAATACGAAGGCAACGACTAAGAAGTCCACGCCTTCGGTATTGTTTCGGAGGTGCTTCAACTTTCAATACGAAAGGCAAAGGTGCCGGACGTTGGAAGAAGAAGAAAGGGAAGGGAAAAGCTGTCAAAGCAGCTACGACCACTCAGAGTGTTCCCATTGCCAAAGAGGGGAAAGTCAAAAGGAAAGGTTGTCTCCAAGCAACAGTCGAATGCATATGACATATGTATCAACTGCCGTGGGAAAGGGCTTTGGAAGAGAGAGTGCCCCAAACTCTTCTCGAACTAAGGTATTTATGTGATTGAGGTTAATATGGTCACTAATTCTGCCTCTTGGGTATTAGATACCGGCTGTGGAGCTCACATTTGCAATAACTTGCAGGTGTTGAAAAGAAGCAGAAAACTGGGTAGCGGGGACATGATCCTGAAGCTTGGGAATGGCAAGGCCATCTCGGCAGAAGCAGTAGGATCCGCCACTCTAGTGATTAGTGATAATATTAGCATAGATTTAGAGCAAGTTAATTTTTTACCTAGTATGATTAAAAACATAATTTCCATTCCATTGTTGGACAATAGTTGTTATGAGTTTAGAATCAATAAAAATTGCTTTTATTTGATGAGGTGTGGAATTGCTCATCTACTTGGTACATTCCAAAACGGGCTCTATATCTTGCAACAAACGAATTTCGTTCTCAACACTCAACACAAACGAAAATTAGATAATAACGGGAACGCACGTCTGTGGCACGCTAGGCTAGGTCACATATTCCAAGACAAGATGAAGAGGTTGGTAGACTCAAAGAACCTAGAGGTTGGGGACTTGAGCAATCTACCAACTTGTGAATCCTGTCTAAGAGGAAAAATGACCAAAAAGCCCTTTGTAGGACAAAGTAGGCTTGCCACAGGTCTGTTGGACTTGGTCCATACAGACGTATGTGGACCACTAAGGACGCAGGCCCGAGGTGGGTTCTCCTACTTCATAACCTTTACCAATGATCATTCACGGTATGGTTATGTTTACCTAATGAGGTACAAGTCTGTAGCTCTTCAGAGGTTTAAAGAATTCAGACTTGAAGTAGAGAACCAGACCAACTGCAAAATTAAAGTCGTACGGTCGGACCGAGGCGATGAATAACTTAGTACGGAGTTCCTAGATTATCTAAAAGAACATGGTATAATATCAGAATGGACACCTCCAGGAACACCACAGTTAAATGGTGTCTCTGAAAGGAGGAATCGAACCCTGTTGGACATGGTTCGGTCTATGATGAGTTTTACCAAATTGCCCTTATCCTTTTGGGGTTATGCACTAGAAACAGCAACCAAATTGTTGAATTTAGCGCCTACTAGTACATTGACCCAAACGCCATGAGATATGGCACGGCAAGCCTGCGTCCTACAACTACTTGAGAGTGTGGGGTAGCCCCGCATACGTCAAGAGGTTAGTGGGAGATAAGCTAGAATCCAGGTCTAGCTTATGCAGGTTCGTTGGATACCCTAAGGAAACTACGGGTTATTACTTTTTATGACCCCTTGGAACAAAAGGTGTTTGTTTCAAAGAAATGCAGTATTTTTGGAGCAAGGCTTCCCGGAGGATATCCAACCTGATGAGCTGATCCTTGAGGAATCAAGTGATGGAATCCAGCCATCAGACACAGCCGCGGAACCCTCACTTAGAGGATTCAGGATAGACAGCCGAAGGGCTGACCAACCTCGAGAGGTCCAACATGCTAGGCATGAAGGACAGCCTCAGGAACAGCCAACCCCGGTTCCTGAACCACTGGCTCCGATACAGTCAGCGCCCACAGTCACCACTGACGTTCCCGTTCTCCGTAGGTCCACTAAAGAGTCCAGACCTCCAGTGAGATATGGCTTTCTAGGAGCGACCGATCTTTTGGATAATGATCCTAAGACATATGGAGAAGCGATGTCTGACATCGACTTCGGGAAATGGCTTGAGGCCATGAAAGCTGAAATGGACTCCATGAACGAGAACCAAGTCTGGAGTCTTGTAGATCCACCGAAAGGTGTTAAGCCAGTGGGCTGTAAGTGGGTCTACAAGCGCAAACTTGGCGTTGATGGAGAAGTCACAACCTTTAAGGCTAGGCTTGTAGATAAGGGATAAACTCAACGACCCGGGGTCGATTTTGAGGATACCTACTCGCCAATAGCCATGGCTAAGTCCATTCGGATCCTGCTCGCCATAGCAGCATGGTATGACTATGAGATATGGCAGATGGACGTGAAAACGGCCTTCCTCAACGATTTCGTTGAAGAAGAGATCTATATGGATCAGCCGGAGGGTTTCACGATTACTGGAGAAGAACAGAAAATCTGTCGCCTCCAGAAGTCCATCTATGGCCTCAAACAAGCCTCCCGAAGTTGGAACATTCGCTTTGACGAAGTAATACGGGGTTATGACTTCATCAAAAACGAATCCAACCCTTGTGTATACAAGAAAGTCAGTGGGAGCTCAATAGTGTTCCTAGTGCTTTTATGTGGATGACATTCTACTCATTGGTAATAACGTTAGAATGTTAGGAAACACAAAAGCATGGTTGTCAACCCAGTTTTCCATGAAGGACTTTAGTGAAGCCTCCTACATCCTAGGCATCCAGATTGTCAGGGACAGATCTAAAAGAATGTTAGGACTCACCCAAAACTCGTATATGGAGAAAGTCCTAAAGAGATATCGAATGGACAACTTCAAACGAGGATTCCTTCCCATGGGGCATGGGATCAAGTTGTCCAAGAAACAGTCCCCACAGACTGATGAGGAACTTGAAAGGATGAAGGTCATCCCCTATGCTTCTGCCGTAGGTAGCATCCAATATGCGGTCCATTGCACTAGGCCTGACATTGCATACTCTTTGAGCGTAACAAGCAGATATCAGTCCTGCGCAGGAGAGGCAAATTGGAATGTTGTTAAGGGCATCCTTAAGTACCTAAGGAGGACTAAGGAGATGTTCTTAGTCTATGGCAATGGAGAACTAATTCTGGAAGGCTTTAGCGACGCTAGCTTCCAGTCTGATGACGATGATGCCAAGTCTCAATCGGGGTACGTATTCAAACTCAATGGAGGAGTAGTAGCTTGGAAAAGTTCCAAGCAAGCAACCATTTCTGACTCCACCACAGAGGCTGAATACATAGCAGCTTCAGAAGCTGCTAAGGAAGCGGTTTGGATGAGAAACTACATCCAAGAGTTGGGTGTGGTGCCTAGCATCGCCGAGCCTATTGTCATCTTCTGTGATAACAACGGTGCAATAGCGCAAGCAAAGGAACCGAGATCTCATCACCGTTCCAAACACATTCTTAGACGCTACCATCTTCTTAGAGAAATGGTAGGGAGAGGTGACGTCCGGATGAACAGAGTCAACTCAGCAGACACCACAGCAGACCCGCTGACAAAGCCTATGTCGCAGAGCGCTCATACGCAACATCTTGAGAAGATGGGGATTAGACATATGGGCAATTGGCTTTAAAGGCCAAGTGGGAGATTGTTAGATTAGGTGACCATGTAAGCCAATTTCGGCAGGAATATGTAACCTATGTCTAGACAATTTCAGGTGTTTGATAAAACATATATGAATAAAGAAGTGAAAAGTTCATATGGCAATACTTTGTTTACGTTCACTTGTATCTGCTTTTTACATATCTGTTCACTACGCAAACAAAGCCCACGGACTGAGAATCGATTTCGGGGATTGGGACTACGCTTGGAGGTAGGTCCATCAAATCAGTCTTACCGAATCAGTTCGGAAATCTCCAAGTCAAGGAATCCCGAAAATGGGTACCGGGATTCCCTTTGAGACTTGCACTAAGCATCTGCTGTCGTATTTCATCGACGGGTGATGAAGGTCGTCTAAGCAGTGTTAGTGGGTCAGCATGCTAGGAAGCAGCTGACTGAGGTGACTCGCGGGAACCGTCTTACGGAGGACCTTGAGTATGGTCTGCAAGGTATGACATATTCCCGGTTCCAATGGTACAGGCCAAGTCCTTTGACTTGAGGAACTGTTGAGTTTACATGTGCATCAGGTCTGTATCTTAGATATGGTGAGAGATTGCCAAAATACTATTGAGTAGTCATAAGCCATGTCTAGTGCAGCTCGGGTGTACAAAGTGACAGTAGTTTCCAAGAAAGGATCTGTCTCCTGTCAAAAGGTATTGACAGTTGAGTCTCATGTATGCTCTGTGTCTTGTCCCTAAAATCTGTGGCCACAGTAACTGAACAGAAGGGAAGGTTTCTCTTGTGGCGTTTAGTAAGGACAGACCGACACTTAGATCCAAAATGGGTACCTACATTTTTCGTGCCCTAGACTCTAAGTGATGAGACCGAAGACAGAAGGACAAGTGTACTATTAGGGCCTAAATGTTCATCCCCAATTATTTCACCTAGTCTCTAGTGCCATGGACCGTTGCTAGATGGCCACCCATGGTAACGGGCGGATTCTAGGAATCCGCCAAGTCTAGCTGAAAGGTGAACCTAAAGAGTCACACACTATCCACACACACTTAAGTATTTAATTTGGAATTAAGTATTGGAGTAAAGGAATGATTAAATTAGATTTAATCGGGTCCTATATTTTCTTGGAGAAATTAATTCCTTCTATTTGATAAAGGGAATTAAATTAATAAATTGGATTTATTAAGGGAATTGATTTAATGGGCCTAGAATAAATATTAATATATTTATTTGGCCTTTTGAAATATTTAATGGAATTTAAATATTCCATTAAGTTGAATTCAACGGTTGAGATGGAAAGGGGAAATGGAAGGCTAGGATTTGTTTGACTAGGTCAAACACTAGTTTGACTAGGACTTTGACTAGGTCAAAATCCTAGTCAAATTAGAGTTCTTAGAGTTGGAGTTTAAAGAGGATTAAACTCCTCCTCTATATAAACCTCTAGCTTCCAACAATTGAAGGATGATGAAATTCCAACACACACACACAAACACACAATTTCGGCCCCTTCTCCCATCTCTCTCGTCCGCCCTCTCTCTCCACTCTCTCCAAGAAATTATTTTTCAGTTCTCTTGTTCTTGGAACATTAGAACTTAGATGAATCAATACCGTTAATTGATAATGTGTCGTTGATTCATCCACTCCAAAATATACACTTGTTCGTTCCTAGCACGACGTACAAGATACGTGGGTGGATCGTGTGTCACGATTTGGAGGGTATCAAGAATGAGATCTTGGTGCAAAACGGGGAACAACGCGTGTATCCGTTGAAGACGAAAACGACAACGGGTAGGTCTCGGTTTACGTTTTCGCCTCCTTTTATTTTTCAACCCTATGGCCTCCATGATTGCTTACGTGTTATTTATTCATGAGATACACCGAACACCCGGAAAATTTCAAGGGTACACCCCTTGAGCGTGTTCTTTAATTCATTAAAGCATGCTTTAATTTTTGTATTTTATTTTATATCGTGCTTCCGCATTCGCGCAATTTCCCGGGACGATCCACGATTTCTTTCAGGTAGCTCACTCAAGTCCCCTACCTCTAGGTTCTTTTAGTCTACCAACCTTTTCATCCTATCTTGGGATATGTGACCTAGCCTAGCGTGCCACAGTCGTGCGTTCCCGTTATTATCTAATTTATGTTTGTGTTGAGAGTTAAGAACGAAGTTCGTTTGTTGCAAGATATAGAGCCCGTTATTTAATGTACCAAGCAGATGAGCAATTCCACACCTCATCAAATAAAAGCAATTTTTATTGATTCTAAACTCATAACCACTATTGTCCTACAATGGAATAGAAATGATGTTTTTAATCATTCTAGGTACAAAATAAACTTTCTCTAATTCTATGCTAATACTATCACTAATCACTAGAGTAGCGGATTCTACTACTTCTGCCGAGATGGCCTTGCCATTCCCAAGCTTCAGGATCATGTCCCCGCTACCCAGATTTCTGCTTCTTTTCAACACCTGCAAGTCATTGCAAATGTGAGCTCCACAGCCGGTATCTAATACCCAAGAGGCAGAATTAGTGACCATGTTAACCTCAATCACAAAAATACCTTGGTTCGAGAAGAGTTTGGGGCACTCTCTCTTCCAATGCCCTTTCTCACGGCAGTTGATACATATCTCATATGCCTTCGACTGTTGCTTGGAGACAACCTTTCCCCTCTTTGGCAATGGGAACACTCTTAGTGTTCGTAGCTGCTTTGACGGCCTTTCCCTTCCCTTTCTTCTTTTTCCAACGTCCGGCACCTTTGCCTTTCGTCTTGGAAGTTGAAGCACCTCCAAACAATACCGAAGGCGCGGACTTCTTAGTCGTTGCTTCGTATTGCACCAACATATTAATCAACTCATGAATGCCCTTCTCAAGTGCATTCATGTTATAGTTGATGATAAATTGGTCAAAGGAGGGTGGGAGTGACTGAAGGATCACATTTATGTACGTTTCATTATCGAGACCTGCCTTTAGGTCCTCGAGCTTTTCCACCAGGGTAAGCATTTTAACCCGTGCTCTTGTAGAGAGGATCCTTCTGTCATTTTAGTTCCAAAGAATGCCTTGGTTGCGACATACCTAGTATGCCGGTCCGGGACTACATAGAAATCCTTAAGGCGCCAATATGGAAGGGACGTCGTCTAGCCTTTCATATTGCTTCTAAATCTCATTGGTCATTGAAGCAAGTATGACGCTACGGACCTTCCAGTTATCGTTATGCCAAGTCTCGAACGTCTCACGTTCTTCTGGCGTGGATCCTTTCGGCAAGGTCAAAGGGAGAGGCTCGTCCATGACGTAGCCTTGGTTCTCGTAATCTAGAACTATAACCAGTCGTTATAATTTGTTCCATTGAATTTGTTTGTCTCAAGAATGGTGGAAAGTGGGTTCTTAGACATTTTTAAAATCTACATTTTAAAAACAACGCACGATCAGTAGAAAATAAAAGACGGTGGTTTGATAAAAAATAATTAAATGCTTGGTCTTTAGTCATTTAATCCTCCCACTATTTATACGAAAACACGGTACTCTCAAACGTGATTTTCGGGAAATCCTTTCCTAGTGGGCTTGGGATGCACAGCGATTTTTTCCATACCCCGCTTTTGCGATTCGCATGGAAAAGATCCTGTGGGAGGTATTCCATACCATTCTCGTTCCACGAGATTCCCAAGATTGCTGCCTCACCCTTTCACATGATCCCGAGGACTCCAAGTGAATCATGCTAATTGGGCGTTAGACCCAACCCAATCGACTGAGCCACAGACCCACTGGTACCCCCACGACTCGTGAGACAGGTAACAGCAGCCCATTTTTCGTTCATGACATAGTGTAGCTTCTTTTAAGTACAATAACGTGCCACGACTCGTGAAACCACGCTATTGACCTAAAACAGCTTCCTCACTATGTCATGGATTGGAAGGCATGGACAAACTCCTAGAGCTCATATCCATTTTGTCTAGGGTCTAATATTTCAACATTGGTCCAACCAATGTGAGAGTAGTAAATGACCGAGATCTCATAATAAATAAACATTCACACATTCATCCATCATGCGTAAATTAAACCATCCATAGCAGCTATATGATAAATAAAAAACCCATTCATCCATCATAATAACCACATGCAGAATTAAAGCCTAGCACGCCCCTGTTGGATGATCACGAGCCCGAATCCTATACGACCCACTGAGCCCCCAGTGGATCTATGGTCAATATAGGGTTGGTCCTATAGTATTACATTAATAGTAACCCAATCATCATGCTGATGGGCCTTGGTCTCTTTTCTCTTTCTTCACTTCATGGAAAACTCTAAGGGACCTCCCGTCTGGGCTCTCCATGTGGTCCTTCCTTCTTCTCCACCAATTAGAAAAAATAGAAACCTCACTCCTAATCTACTCTCATTACATATTAAAAAATAGAAATCCCAACGAAAACCCGGGGGGAGTACATAAGGAGGGAGTTAGAATGTCTTATTATTCCAAGGCAACTAGAAAGAGAGAAGGAGAAAGCAGTAAAAGAGGTACACAGGCCCAACAGAAAATTAAACCATACATTCGGTCTAGGGCTCGTGACATCCATTTCCATCCAACACACATAATCACATGATCTAATCACATAATTACAATATACCAATAATTCATGATTTCCAATCATAATCATTCAAGATAAGAAATAAATGAACATGTGCGTAACGTGTAAAAAATAAAACACAAATATTGGTAACAATATTTTCTCATTTTAGGAAAACCTTTCCTCATTATTTTAAGTAAAATAACCCCGGGATTCCAAATCCAATATATTGTACTCCTAAAATAATGTCTTTAGAAAATTAGGCAAAATTGAACCCAAAAACGAATTTTTCAGAATTAATTCAAAATTAAAACTGAAAATAAATTAAAAAATAAAAAGAAAACAATACTAGGGTTTAAAACCCTAGCAGCAGCACCTGCCGCCGCCGCCGGCAGCAGCCTACCGGCGTGCGCACAGGCGCTGCTTGGCCGGGAGCACGCGTGCAGGCCCCTGCCTGCGTGCGCGCGCGCCTGGCCGGCAGCGTGCTGCGAGACCTGGTGTTCTGGCAGGCTGTCGCGCGCGCAGGATCCCTTGCCTCGCGCGTGCGCTGGCCTGCTGGTTGCCAGCCGCGCACTTCTGCCTGCGCAGTGCGCGCGCAGACATCTCCGTCCGCGTGCGTGCGCTCCTGGCGGCGCCGCCTGGTGCTCGTCCGCGCGCGGACTCCTTGCCCCACAGCCGCATGCGCCCGTGCGCATCAGCGCGCCCGGCGCGCAGACACCCTCGTCTGCTTGCGCGCGCGCGGCCATCGTGGCCACGCGACCAGGCGCGCAGACTGCCTGCGCGCTGGCCCTGGCGTGCGCGCGCGGGCTCCCCTGCCCGTTTGCGCGCGCGCCAGGCCAACGGCCTGTCTGAGGCCTCGGCCACGCTGCCTGCCTGGATGGCATTGTGCGGCCCTGCGCGGCCCTGCGCGTCCGGCTGGGCGGCCGCACGCAGGGTTCCCTTGCCTGCGCGCGTCTGCCCTGCCGGCAGCGCACGGCTGCGCGCGGCCAGCCTTCCCGGCTGGTCGGCTGCGGCTGTTTCCCGTTTTTTCGTTCAATTTTTCCACCCTGTTTCCCAAGAAAAACAGAAAAATATCAATTTGCAGAGATTCACACGAATTGAAAGCAATAAAACGACATGCTTTTAAAATCAAGAAAATCAAGATTTAATCAAAAACATGCGAAGATCACGTTTCATGCTTAAAACGCACATAAACCCTAGGCCTATACACCGAACCGAGCTCTGATACCACTGAAAGAATATGTGGATCGTCCCGGAAAAATTGCGCGGATGCGGAAGCGCGGTATAAAAATAAAAATGCAGAATTTAATACATGCTTTTAAGTTAAAGAACACGTTTCAAGGGGTGTGCCCTTGAAATTTCCCGGGTGTTTGGTGTATCACATGAATAAACAACATACAATAATCATGGAGGCCATAGGGTTGAAAAATAAAAGAGGCAAAAACATAAACTGAGACCTACCCGTTGTCGTTTTCGCCTTCAACGGCTACATGCGTTGGTCCCCGTTTTGCACCAAGATCTCGTTCTTGAGACCCTCCAAATCATGACACACGATCCACCCATGTATCTTGCACGTCGTGCTAGCAACGAACAAGTATGTAATTTATTGGAGTGGATGAATCAACAACACGTTATAAATTAACGGTATTGATTCATCAATGTTCTAATGTTCCAAGAACAAAGAACAAGAAAACGACTTTCTTGCTAAGAGAGAGAGGGGGCGGACGAGAGGGGAGAGGGAGAGAGTGTGTGGTGTGTGTGTTGGAATTTCATCATCCTTCAAAAGGTGCAAGGCTAGGGGTTTATATAGAGGAGGAGTTTTAATGCTCTTTAAACTCCAACTCTTTAGAAGCTTAATTTGACTAGGATTTTGACCTAGTCAAAGTCCTAGTCAAAGTAGAATTTGACCTTGTCAAATTCAATCCTAGCCTTTCATCTCTCCCATTAAATCTCAACCATTAATTTAATTTAACGAAATATTTAAATCCTATTAAACATTCCAAAAGGCCAAATAAATATAATAAATGTATATTAATATTTATTCTAGACCCATTAAATTAATTTCCTTAATAAATACAATTTATTAATTTAATTCCCTTTATCAAATAGAAGGAATTAATTCTCCATGAAAAATATAGGACCCGATTAAATCCAATTTAATCAATCCTTTACTCCAACATTTAATTCCAAATTAAATACTAAGTGTGTGTGGATAGTGTGTGACTCTTTAGGTTCACCTTTCAGCAAGACTTGGTCGGATTCCAAAAATCCATCCGTTACCATGGGTGCCATCTAGCAATGGTCCATGGCACTAGAGACTAGGTGAAATATTCGGGGATGAACATTTAGGCTCTAACAGTACACTTGTCCTTCTGCCTTCGGTCTCATCACTTAGGGTCTAGGGCACGGAAAATGCAGGTACCCATTTTGGACCTAAGTGTCGGTCTGTCCTTACTAAACGCCGCAGGGAAACCTTCCCTTCTATTCAGTTACTGTGGCCACAGATTTTAGGGACAAGACACAGAGCATACATGAGACTCAACTGTCAATGCCTTTTGACAGGAGACATATCCTTTCTTGGAAACTACGGTCACTCTGTACACCAGAGCTGCACTAGACATGGCTTGTGACTACTCAAGAGTATTTTGGCAATCTCTCACCATATTTAAGATACAGACCTGATGTACAGGTAAACTCAGCAGTTCCTCAAGTCAAAGGACTTGACCTGTACCGTTGGAACCGGGAATACACGTCATACCTTGCTGACCATACTCAAGGTCCTCCGTAAGACGGTTCCCGCGAGTCACCTCAATCAGCTGCTTCCTAGCATGCTAACCCACTAACACTGCTTAGACGACCTTCGTCACCCGTCGATGAAATACGACAGCAGATGCTTAGTGCAAGTCTCAAGGGGAATCTCGGTACCCATTTTCGAGATTCCTTGACTTGGAGATTTCCGGACTGATTCGGTAAGACTGATTTCATGGACCTACCTCCAAGCATAGTCCCAGTCCCCGAAATCGATTCTCAGTCCGTGGGCTTTGTTTGCGTAGTGAACAGATATGTAATAGCAGATATAAGTGAACGTCAACAAAGTGTTGCCATATGAATTTCCCCTTCTTTATTCATAAATGATTTATCAAACACCTGAAATTGTCTAGACATAGGTTACATATTCCTGCCAAAATTGGCTTACATAGTCACCTATTTTAACACACACTCCATGCCAATTGTGCTAAGATGCGAAATCTCAAAGCATGCACTTTCCACAATTCCTTGATATAAAAACTTGGAAATTCATCTTCCGCAATTTCTTCATTTACATATAAATCCAGCTCTGATTTTTGCCTACGTCCAATCTCAGATAACATTTGTTTCCACTTCTTTAGCCTGTTATCTCTCACCTCCCTTATTTCACCATCATCACCATGATCTTTTCCTGATTCACCAGACGAATAGGTAGAAGGACGTGATGCTGTCGAAGAATATGCTTTATTGTAATCTTCAAATACAACATATAAAGCATCTTTCGCCATTCTTGCCATCATCGCTGCTTTTGTGGCTCATATGTACTGTTGAAAATATACTGAAGATACGAGAACTTTTTCTGAGGATCAAGCATAACAACAACATATAACATCATGTTCATCGTATCGCTACTACCCCAATACTTATCAAATTTTTCCTTCATTTGTCAAGGCATATCTACCAAACAATCATCATCACTCCTAATCCAATCCTTCAAATATCACTTATTTCATCCAAAAAATTGTTAGAGGCCAGATACAAAGACCCAGAGACTCGATTGGTTAGCTTATAAAGGTGTCGCAACACCTTCACAAATTTTCCAACCATAACCCAATCATATTTTTGTAGGAAACCCAATTCTACCATAAGGACCATTAGACATGAAATCACCATGAAAATCAACATCATATATTTCATATCTTTCAAACACGCCTTGAAATATGAGAGTAGTCTCTAACATAGTATAAATTGAATTCCATCTTGTAGGGACATCTAAACGCAATGATTTTTTGCTACGAACCTTCTCCTCAACAACATAATAGTTAAAGTTTTTGATCCTACCAGGTGATTGACGAATATATCGAACAACTGTTCAAACACGCTCAATGGAATAATTCAATTCCTTCAATCCATCATTGACAATCAAATTGATAATATGAGCCACACATCTCATATGCAAATATTTTCCTTCACATACAGCAGTTCCCCAATTAACAAATTTTCTTCTTTAGTAAGCAATAGTTGTATGCTTGTGCTTTGGATCGAGAGGATTGGACCGACCTTTGGGTTCTCCCCTACTTCTGCGGGAGGAGGAAGTCGCAACATCCCTCCTTCTGTCCCAATTGTTTCCCTTCTTCACCAACCAGGCATCTCGAGATTCATGTACTTCTCTGCTCGAGCTAGCACTTCATAAAAGATGGTTGCAGGTTTCTTCGCCAGGAATTCAAAGAGAGGCCTTACTCGGAGTCCCTGAGTAAGAGCGTTGATTAGCACCTCCTGGTTGAGCAATGGGGACTCTAGGATAACATTGTTAAAGAGTTGGAAATATGCTCTTAATGTCTCCTTTTCCTCCTGCTTGACTCGAAAAAGGCTAATAGCTGATTTCCAATACTTCTCTTATTTGCAAACTGGTATAGGAAAAGGAAACTAAATTCTGCAAAAGTTCTTATTCATCCAACTGGAAGCTGGTCGAACAATTATTTAGCAAAGTCGGTTAGTGTAGTAAGCAAAACATGACATTTAATACCATCAATATACCTGTGCAGTAGGGCTGCATTTTTTATCTTACGCATGTGCTCAGCAGGGTTGGTGGTACCATTATAAGTAGGTAGGTGTAAAGGCGCCCTGGAATGAGCAGGGAGCTCTTCTGCTATGATGTCAGTGCTGAATGGAATGCTTGGCTCAGCAAGGAAGGCCACATTTCTTACCTCTTGGCTGAGTTCCACCACCCCCTTCTTGAGAGAGCTCTAGTAATCAAGAGGCTCTTGGGGTATTGCCTTCTTACTGACAGGGTCAGTAGGTACAAGTTCGTCTTGCTGAGTGCAGTCGATGGATCAGCTCCAGGCCCGTCAGGTGCTCTTTCCTGTTGAGAAGGTTGTCCAATTTCACTTGTTTGAGATCATCGGAGGGTGGAGTTAACGGTCTCCACAATTAATCGGCGGAGCTGTTCATAGAAGAGCGGTTTAGCGGCAGTAGGCAGGGATGCCGGGTCAAAAGCGGGAGCTAGGATATTCAGTCCTCCAAGTTCTTGCTTTTGAGGTGGAATAGCGGATCTGACTGCAGCAAGGAGGGAGGTGTTTCCCTCTAAGGATCCGTTATCGCCTTTATTATCTAAACTTGCCATTTCTCACATCAAAACTCAAGTGTTCCCATAGACGACATCAATTATGCGTACTGGGGCCCAACAGCACCACAAAAGTCGAGGGATCTTCACGAAAGTCTCAAGATAAAGGGAGAAATACCTGTAAAGAGGGATTGTCACTCCGATGCTTAAGTCAGTAATGTTCTTACTGAATAAAAAAAATAAATGGGAAACTTCAATCTAAGTGAGACTAATGGTAAAGTGTGATTTTTGTAGTGATAAGTTCGTGTACAGTAAGCTCAAAACATATTGAAAATAGAGAGAAAGGGAGTGAGAGTGTAATTGGAAAGTAGAAAAAATATTACTAGACAAATGACTGCACAAAGGATCATTTTATAGGCGATCGTGAAGTCAGAATCAGAAGGCAATTTTAGAGTGCCGTTACTCCAATAGAAAGCTACAAGAGTCAGCTGTCTTCTCGAAAAAAATCGTTCAAAACTTGGATAGGTATTGACTGAGATATGACTGTTTTACTCAGTCTTGCCCGACCAACCTATCATTCCAAGAAGCTGTTACTTATTGAGTAAAATGCAAATTCCAGGCAGATCCTTTGGAATATTTTGGAGATCTTTTAATATGATGTGTCCTATATTGGAATAGGTGACCTGAAAGCTAATTGGATTGACGATTTGTAGAACTAATCAACAAAATTTATTAAAAGTAATACTGTCTTGATGAATATGGTAAGTGGTCATCATTGGCATATGTATTGGTTGTGCTTACCCATTACGTTAAACAATACTCTAATGTCACAACAGATGCCCACAAACCAATTGGATAACCAATGTAGTTGGGCCGCGTATTGGATGGCGGCTATGAAACCAACTGATGAGGGTTGGGTCTGAAATGTTTCAAGTCTAGAACCTCGGGACTGGGCATCGGGAGTCCTATGGAGACTTACATTAAGTGTCGTATTCATTAGATGAGTGTCGCGTTTCATCGGTGACAAACATTGGACTTCTGTACAATCTTAGTGGGTTGGTTGTCTGGTTGTCGGACCAATTGAATTGGCTCGTGAAGAATCGCCATATGTAAGCCTTGGAGGATTGATCGATATGACTCGAATTTTCCGACTCTGATAGTACGGGAGAAGTCCTCAGACTTGAGGAACCATGAAAGTCACGTACACAGAATGACTGTCTCTTAGATCAGGCGAGAGGTGATTGTGTCACGGACTGAAGGACAAGCGGATCCGTATGGGAGCGCGAGCGGAATCGAGAAAGCGAGAAATGGTGCATAAATTTAAATCTACTATCGATCAAAGCGTAATAAAATCGTTACCTTTGATTGTTTAGCGTGTGCTCCCGGCTACTTGCTTTGTTCCTTCTCTAGAATGCTCACGAAATCCAAACGTATGGATTCTCCAAAGGTGATCCACACCACACCGGAAGAAACGCATGTTCTCCTTGCTAGAAGAAAACGGGTTTAATGAAGGAATCGGTTTAAGAGAAGAACACTACGAATTAGTGTTCTCTTAAACATATTTTGTTCTTCCTCTTGATTCAAAACCAAGTGAAGAACACTAGTAGAGAGGGGGAGTGAAAACCGAGAGTTGAGAGGGAGAGGAGAGGCCGATTTTTTCTTCTTCTTTTTCCAAGAAAAAGATGAATAATGAATCACTTATGCTTGGTGTTGTATATTCTCATATATATACATAATTAATGTGATTATCGGAATGTGTCTAGGTTCATCCAAGGATGTCTAGATACATTCCAATCAATCACCATCAATTCGTCAATCAAGCCTACCAAAATTTATGGTATGATGAAATCATCCCAAAAGGGAAGAGCTTGATTGGAGTTGATTTGTCTCTTTCCAAAAAAGATAAGTCAACATACCACCTAGCATGAAACATGGCTGATTTCTCTTCCTCCAAGGGAGCATTTCGGCCATGTCTAATTAAGGGAAGAAGTCCACCGGCTGGCCGCGTGCTGCGTTTTTTCTGTTTCGTTCGATTCTTGCCCCCGTTTCCCAAGAAAAATAGAAAAATACCAACATACCAAAAAAAATACGAATTGAAAGCAAGAAAAACGACATGCTTTAACGATTAAAATAATCAAGAAATAATTAAAACATGTTAAACACGTTTTTCATGCTTAAAACGCACACAAAACCCTAGGCCTATACACCGAACCGGGCTCTGATACCACTGAAAGCCTTACATAGGCGTGTGGATTGTCCCGGAAATTACGCGAATGCGGAAGCGTGGTATAAATTTAAATTACAGAATTTAAACATGCATTATACGTATAAAATTAAAACACGTTCAAGGGGTGTGCCCTTGAAGTTCTCGGGTGTTCGGTGTATCTCATGAATTAAAACATGCATGCAATGATGGAGGCCATAGGATTTAAAATAGAAGAGGACGAAAACGTAAAAGAGACCTACCGGTTCGTCGTTTTCCTCTTCTAACCGGTACTCGCGTTGGTCCCCGATTTGCTCCAAAATCACGCATGTGAGATACTCTAAATCGTGACACGCAATCCGCGCACATATCTTGTACGTCGTGCTAGCGAACGAACAAGTATTTTATTTGGAGAGGACGGATCAATCACACGTTATTACTTAACGGGATTAATCCTCCTTTTTGTTCAATTGTTAACACAAAAGAACAAAAAAAGAGTTTTTCTTGGAGAGAAAGAGAGAGAGAGGCGGACGAGATGGGAGAGGAGAGGGAGCACACGATTTTGGTGTGTGTGTGAGGAATCATCATCTCTCTATAGGAGAAGGACTAGCAGTTTTATATAGAGGAGGAGTTTAATCCTCTTCAAACTCCAACTCTAAGAAGACTAATTTGACTAGGATTTTGACCTAGTCAAAGTTCTAGTGAAAGTAGTAATTTGACATAGTCAAATTAATCCTAGCCATTCATCTCTCCTTTTAATCTCAACCATTAATTTAATTTAATGAAATATTTAAAACCTATTTAAATATTCCAAGGGAAATAAATAAATATATTAAATACAAATATTTATTCTAAGCCCATTAAATGAATTTTCTAATAAATCTAATTTATTATATAACTCCCTTTTATCCAATAAAATGAATTAATTCTTTCCAAAAAAATGAAGGACCTGATTAAATCCAATTTAGTCATTCCATTTCTCCAAATACTTTATGTATGCGGATTGTGTGTGACTCTTTAGGTTCACCTTTGAGCTAGACTTGGTCAGATTCCTAGAATCCGCCCGTTACCATGGGTGACCATCTAGCAACGGTCCATGGCACTAGAGACTAGGTGAATTTAAAGGGATGAACATTTAGGCTCTTAACAATACACTTGTCCTTCCGTCTACGGTCTCACCACTTAGGGTATTTAGGGCACGGAAAATGCAGGTACCATTTTGGACCCAAGTGTCGGTTTGTCCTTTACTAAACGCCGCAAGGGAAACCTTCCCTTCTGTTTGAAAGAAATCGGTGGATCGTCCCGGGAATTGCGCGAATGCGGAAGCGCGATAAAAATAATCATACAAAAAAATTAAAGCATGCTTTAAATTTAAAAGTACACGCTCAAGGGGTGTGCCCTTGAGGTTCCCGGGCGTTCGGTGTATCTCATGATCATATACCGCGTAAAGAAATCATGGAGGCCATAGAGTTGAAAAATTAAAGAGGGACGAAAATGTAAAACGAGACCTACCCGTTGTCGTTTTTGTCTTCAACGGCTACTCGCGTTGTTCCCCATTTTGCACCGATATCTCGTTCTTGAGACCCTCCAAATCGTGACACACGATCCACCCACGTATCTTGCACGCCGTGCTAGCAACGAACAAGTGTATAATTTTTGGAGTGGACGAATCAATAACACGTTATCAATTAACGATATTGGTTCGTCCAAGTTCTAATGTTCCAAGAACAAAAAGAACTAAAAATATTTTCTTCTTGGAGAGAGAGAGAGGGGCGGATGAGAGGTATATAGAAGGGGAGAGTGTGTGTTGTTTGTGTTTTCAAGAATCATTATCCTACAATGGTTGGAAGCTAGAGGTTTATATAGAGGAGGAGTTTAATCCTCTTTAAACTCCAACTCTAAGTACTCTAATTTGACTAGGATTTTGACCTAGTCAAAGTCCTAGTCAAACTAGTGTTTGACCTAGTCAAACGAATCCTAGCCTTCCATCTCCCCTTTCCATCTCAACCTTTGATTTTAATTTAATGGAATATTTAAATCCTATTAAATATTCCAAAAGGCTAATAGAACAAATATAATATAATAAATAAATATTATTATTTATTCTAAGCCCATTAAATCAACCCTTTTAATAAATCCTATTTATTATTTTAATTCCCTTTATCAAATAGAAGGAATTAATTTCTCCAAGAAAATATAGGACCCGATTAAATCTAATTTAATCATTCCTTTACTCCAATATTTAATTCCAAATTAAATACTAAGTGTGTGTGGATAGTGTGTGACTCTTTAGGTTCACCATTCAGCTAGACTTGGTCGGATTCCTAGAATCCGCCCGTTACCATGGGTGGCCATCTAGCAACGGTCCATGGCACTAGAGACTAGGTGAAATATTCGGGGATGAACATTTAGGCTCTAACAGTACACTTGTCCTTCTGTCTTCGGTCTCATCACTTAGAGTCTGGGGCACGGAAAAAGCAGGTACCCATTTCGGACCTAAGTGTCGGTCTGTCCTTACTAAACGCCGCAAGGGAAACCTTTCCCTTCTGTTCAGTTACTGTGGCCACAGATTTCAGGGACAAGACACAGAGCATACATGAGACTCAACTGTCAACACCTTTTGACAGGAGACAGATCCTTTCTTGGAAACTGCTGTCACTTTGTACACCCGAGCTGCACTAGACATGGCTTATGACTACTCAAGAGTATTTTGGCACTCTCTCACCATATCTAAGATACAGACCTGATGCACAGGTAAACTCAGCAGTTCTTCAAGTCAAAGGACTTGGCCTGTACCGTTGGAACAGGGAATACACGTCATACCTTGCTGACCATACTCAAGGTCCTCCGTAAGACGGTTCCCGCGAGTCACCTCAGTCAGCTGCTTCCTAGCACACTGACCCACTAACACTGCTTAGACGACCTTCGTCACCCGTCGATGAAATACGACAGCAGATGCTTAGTGCAAGTCTCAAGGGGAATTCCAGTACCCATTTTCGGGATTCCTTGACTTGGAGATTTCCGGACTGATTCGGCGAGACTGATTTCATGGACCTACCTCCAAGCGTAGTCCCAGTCCCCGAAATCGTTTCTCAGTCCGTGGGCTTTGTTTGCGTAGTGAACAGAAATGTAAATGCAGATAAGTGAACGTAAACAAAGTATTGCCATTTGAATTTTCACTTCTTTATTCATAAATGTTTTATCAAATACCAAAGAATTGTCTAGACATAGGTTACATATTCCTTCCAAAATTGGCTTACATGGTCACCTATTCTAACACTGTTCAATTACTGTGACCACAGATTTTAGGGAGAAGACACGGAGCATTTGTGAGACTCAAATGTCAATGCCTTTTGACAGGAGACAGATCCTTTCTTGGAAACTACTGTCACTCTGTACACTGGAGCTGCACTAGACATGGCTTATGACTACTCAAGTGCTTCTTGGCAATCTCTCACCATATCTAAGATAGAGCCCTGACATACAGGTAAACTCTGCAGTTCCTCAAGTCAAAAGACTTGACCTGTACTGTTGGAACCGGGAACACACGTCATACCTAGCCGACCCTACTCAAGGTCCTCCGTAAGACGGTTCCTGCGAGTCACCTCAGTCAGCTGCTCCCTAGCAGGCCAACCCATTAACCCTGCTTAGACGACCTTCATTACCCGTCGATGAAATACGACAACAGATGCTTAGTGCAAGTCTTAAGGGGAATCTCGGTACCCATTTTCGAGATTCCTTGACTTGGAGATTTCTGGACTGACTCGGCTGGACTGATTTCATGGACCTACCTCCAAGCGTAGTCCCAGTCCCTGAAATATGTTTTCAGTCCGTGGACTTTGTTTGTGTAGTGAACAAATATGAAATGCAGATAAAGTGAACACAAACAAAGTAATGCCAAATGAATTCACTTCTTTATTCATTGATAAATTTATCAAAACACTGAAATTGTGTAGACATAGGTTACATTTTGCCCGCCAATATTGACTACATGGTCACCTATTCTAACAATCTCCCCTTGACCTTTAAAGCCAATCGCCCATATGTCTAATCCCCATCTTCTCAAGATGTTGTGTATGAGCGCTCTGCGACATAGGCTTTTTCCGTGGATCTGCTGTGTTGTTTGCTGAGTTGACTCTGTCCATCCGAACGTCACCTCTTCCTACCATTTCTCTTAGAAGATGGTAGCGTCTAAGAATGTGTTTGGAACGGTGATGAGATCTCGGTTCCTTTGCTTGCGCTATTGCTCCGTTGTTATCACAAACGATGACAACGGGTTCGGTGATGCTAGACACCACACCCAACTCTTGGATGTAGTTTCTCATCCAAACTACTTCCTTGGCAGCTTCTGAAGCTGCTATGTATTCAGCCTCTATGGTGGAATCAGTAGTGGTTGCTTGCTTCGAACTTTTCCAAGCCACTACTCCTCCATTGAGCTTGAATACGTAACCCGATTGAGACTTGGCATCATCGTCATCAAATTGAAAGCTAGCGTCGCTAAAGCCTTCCAGGATCAATTCTCCAGTGCCATAGACTAAGAACATTTCCTTAGTCCTCCTCAGGTACTTAAGAATGCCCTTAACAGCATTCCAATGTGCCTCTCCTGCACAAGACTGATATCTGCTTGTTACGCAAGCGTAAGCAATGTCAGGCCTAGTGCAGTGGACCGCTTATTGGATGCTACCTACGGCAGAAGCATAGGGGATGACTTTCATCCTTTCAAGTTCCTCATCAGTCTGCGGGGACTGTTTCTTGGATAACTTGATCCCATGCCTCATAGGAATGAATCCTCGTTTGGAGTTGTCTATTCGAAATCTTTTCAGGACTTTCTCCATATACGACTTTTGGGTGAGCCCTAACATCCTTTTAGATCTGTCCCTAACAATCTGGATGCCTAGGATGTAGGAGGCTTCACCCAAGTCATTCATGAAAAACTGGGTTGATAACCATGCTTTTGTGTTACCCAACATTCTGATATCATTACTAATGAGAAGAATGTCATCCACATAAAGCACCAGGAGCACTACAGACTCTGGGCAGCGCCGCCAGGCGCGCGGGCACACAGACGGAGGAGTTTGCGCGCGCGCGCCCGGCAGGCGTGCCCAGTGCACGTCTGCGCGCGCAATGCGCACGGCACGGCCGACAGCCAGCAGGCCAGTGCGCGCGCAAGGCAAGGGAGCCTGCGCGCGCGACGGCCTGCCGGAATGCCCAGGCCGCGCAGCGCGCTGCCGGCCAGGCGCGCGTGCACGCAGGCAAGGGGCCTGCGCGCGCGCGCCCGGCCAGGCAGCGCCTGCGCGCGTGCAGGGGCGGCAGGCTGAGCCTGCTGCCCTGTGCGCGCGCCGGCGGGCCGCTGCCGGCGGCTGCTGCTAGGGTTTCAAAACCCAAGCAGTGTTTTTCTTTTTATTTTTTAATTATTTTCAGTTTTAATTTTGAATTAATTCTGAAAAATCATTTTTTGGTTCAATTACGCCTATTTGTACTTAAAATAATGAGGAAAGGTTTTCCTAAAACGAGGAAATATTATTACCAATATTTGTGTTTTATTTTTCACACGTTATGCACATATTCATTTATTATTTTGGATATTCATGATTGGATATCATGTGTTGTTGGTATATTGTAATTATATGATTGGATCATGTGATTATTTGTGTTGGATGGAAATGGATGATCACGAGCCCTAGACCGGATGTATTGTTTATTTTCTGTTGGGCCTGTGTGCCTCTTTTACTGCTTTCTGCTTCTCTCTTTCTAGTTGCCTTGGAATAATAAGGCATTCTACCTCCCTCATTATGTACTCCCCTCGGGTTTTCGCTGGGGTTTCTATTTTTTTTAATATGTAATGAGAGTAGACTAGGAGTGATATTTCTATTTTTGTAATTGGTGGAGAAGAAGGAAGGACCACATGGAGAGCCCAGATGGGAGGTCCTTTGGAGTTTTCCATGAAGTGAAGAAAGAGAAAAGAGACCAAGGCCCATCAGCATGATGATTGGGTTACTATTAATGTAATAGTATAGGACCAACCCTAGATTGACCATAGATCCACTGCGGGCTCAGTGGGTCGCATAGGATTCGGCTCGTGATCATCCAACAGGGGCGTGCTAGGCTTTAATTTTGCATGTGGTTATGATGATGGATGAATGGGTTGTTTTATTTATCATATAACTGCTATGGATGGTTTATTTACGCATTATGGATGTATGTGTAGATGTTTATTTATTCGAGATCTCGGTCATTTACTACTCTCACATTGGTTGGACCAAAGTCAAAATATTAGACCCTAGACAAAGTGGACATAAACTCTAGGAGTTTGTCCATGCCTTCCTATCCATGGCATAGTGAGGAAGCTGCTTTGGGTCAATAGCGTGGTCTCACGAGTCGTGGCACGTTATTGTACTTAAAGGAAGCTGCACTATGTCATGAACGAAAAATGGGCTGCTGCTACCTGTCTCACGAGTCGTGGGGGTACCAGTGGGTCTGTGGCTCGGTCGATTGGGTTGGGTCTAACGCCCAATTAACATGATTCGCTTGGAGTCCTCGGGATCATGTGAAAGGGTGAGGCAATAATCTTGGGAATCTCATGGAACGAGAATGGTATGGAATACCTCCCACAGGATCTTTTCCATGCGAATCGTAAAAGCGGGGTATGGGGAAAATCGCTGTGGATCCCGAGCCCACTTGGAAAGGATTTCCCGAACATCACGTTTGAGAGTACCGTGTTTTCATATAAATAGTGGGAGGATTAAATTACTAAAGTCCATGCATTTAATTATTTTATCAAAACCACCGTCTTTTAATTTCTGCTGATCGCGCGCTGTTTTCTAAAATGTAGATTTTAAAATGTCTAAGAACCCACTTTCCACCATTCTTGAGACAAACAAATTCAATGGAACAAACTACAATGACTGGTTGCGCAATCTCAGGATAGTCCTAGATTACGAGAACCAAGGCTACGTCATGGACGAGCCTCTCCCTAGGGCCTTACCGGAAGGATCCACGCCAGAAGAACGTGAGACGTTCGAGACTTGGCATAAAGATAACCGGAAGGTCCGTAGCGTCATACTTGCTTCGATGACCAATGAGATTCAGAAGCAATATGAAAGACTAGACGATGTCCCTTCTATTATGGCTCGCCTTAAGGATTGCTATGCAGTCCCGGACCGGCATACTAGGTATGTCGCGACCAAGGCGTTCTTTGGAATGAAAATGACAGAAGGATCCTCTGTACAAGAGCACGGGGTTAAAATGCTTACCCTGATGGAAAAGCTCGAGGACCTAAAGGCAGGTCTCGACAATGAAACATACATAGATGTGATCCTTCAGTCACTCCCACCCTCCTTTGACCAATTTATCGTAAACTACAACATGAACGCACTTGAGAAAGGCATTCATGAGTTGATCAATATGTTGGTGCAATACGAGGCAACGACTAAGAAGTCCACGCCTTCGGTATTGTTTGGAGGTGCTTCGACTTCTAATACGAAAGGCAAGGGTGCCGGACGTTGGAAGAAGAAGAAAGGGAAGGGAAAGGCCGTCAAAGCAGCTACGAACACTAAGAGTGTTCCCATTGCCAAAGAGGGAAAAGGCAAAGGAAAGGGAAATGTTGTCTCCAAGCAACAGTTGAAGGCATATGATATATGTATCAACTGCCGTGAGAAAGGGCATTGGAAGAGAGAGTGCCCCAAACTCTTCTCGAACCAAGGTATATATGTGATTGAGGTTAATATGGTCACTAGTTCTGCCTCTTGGGTATTAGATACCGGCTGTGGAGCTCACATTTGCAATGACTTGCAGGTGTTGAAAAGAAGCAGAAAACTGGGTAGCGGGGACATGATCCTGAAGCTTGGGAATGGCAAGGCCATCTCGACAGAAGCAGTAGGATCTGCCACTCTAGTGATTGGTGATAGTATTAGCATAGATTTAGAGCAAGTTTATTTTGTACCCAGTATGATTAAAAACATCATTTCCATTCCATTGATGGACAATAGTGGTTATGAGTTTAGAATCAATAAAAATTGCTTTTATTTGATGAGGTGTGGAATTGCTCATCTACTTGGTACATTGCATAACGGACTCTATATCTTGCAACAAACGAATTTCGTCCTCAATGCACAACACAAACGAAAATTAGATAATAACGGAACGCACGTCTGTGGCACGCTAGGCTAGGATGAAAAGGTTGGTAGACTCAAAGAACCTAGAGGTTGGTGACTTGAACGATCTACCAACTTGTGAGTCCTGTCTAAGAGGGAAAATAACCAAGAAGCCCTTTGTAGGACAAAGCAGGCTTGCCACAGGTCTGTTGGACTTGGTCCATACAAACGTATGTGGACCACTAAGGACGCAGGCCCGAGGTGGGTTCTCCTACTTCATAACCTTTACCGATGATCATTCACGGTATGGTTATGTTTACCTGATGAGGTACAAGTCTGAAGCTCTTGAGAGGTTTAAAGAATTCAGACTTGAAGCAGAGAACCAAACCAACTGCAAAATTAAAGTCCTTCGGTCGGACCGAGGCGGTGAGTACCTTAGTACGGAGTTCCTAGATTATCTAAAAGAACATGGTATAATATCAGAATGGACACCTCCAGGAACACCACAGTTAAATGGTGTCTCTGAAAGGAGGAATCGAACCCTGTTGGACATGGTTCGGTCCATGATGAGTTTTACCAAATTGCCCTTATCGTTTTGGGGCTATGCACTAGAAATGGCGGCCAAATTGTTGAATTTAGCGCCTACTAGTACATTGACCCAAACGCCATATGAGATATGGCACGGCAAGCCTGCATCCTACAACTACTTGAAAGTGTGGGGTAGCCCCGCATACGTCAAGAGGTTAGTGGGAGATAAGTTAGAATCTAGGTCTAGCTTATGAAGGTTCGTTGGATACCCTAAAGAAACTGCGGGTTATTACTTTTATGACCCCTTGGAACAAAAGGTGTTTGTTTCAAGAAATGCAGTATTCTTGGAGCAAGGCTTCCTGGAGGATATCCAACCTGATGAGCTGATCCTTGAGGAATCAAGTGAATCCAGCCATCAGAGGTAGCCACGGAACCCTCACTTAGAGTATTCAGGATAGACAGCCGAAGGGCTGACCAACCTCGAGAGGCCCAACATGCTAGGCATGAAGGACAGCCTCAGGAACAGCCAGCCCCGGTTCCTGAACCAACGGCTCTGATACAGTCAGTGCCCACAGTCACCACTGACGTTCCCGTTCTCCGTAGGTCCACTAGAGAGTCCAGACCTCCAGTGAGATATGGCTTTCTAGGTGTGACCGATCTTTTGGATAACGATCCTAAGACTTATGGAGAAGCAATGTCAGACATCGACTCCGGGAAATGGCTTGAGGCCATGAAAGCCGAAATGGACTCCATGAGCGAGAACCAAGTTTGGAGTCTTGTAGATCCACCGAAAGGTGTTAAGCCAGTCGGCTGTAAGTGGGTCTACAAGCGCAAACTTGGCGTTGATGGAGAAGTCACAACCTTTAAGGTTAGGCTTGTAGCTAAGGGATACACTCAACGACCCGGGGTCAATTTTGAGGATACCTACTTGCCAGTAGCCATGGCTAAATCCATTCGGATCTTGCTTGCCATAGCAGCATGGTATGACTATGAGATATGGCAGATGGACGTGAAAACGGCCTTCCTTAACGATTTCGTTGAAGAAGAGATCTTTCACGGTCACTGGAGAAGAACAGAAAGTCTGTCGTCTCCAGAAGTCCATCTATGGCCTCAAGCAAGCCTCCCGAAGTTGGAACGTTCGCTTTGACGAAGTAATACGGGGGTATGACTTCATTAAAAATGAATCCGACCCTTGTGTGTACAAGAAGGTTAGTGGGAGCTCAATTGTGTTCCTAGTGCTTTATGTGGATGACATTCTGCTCATTGGTAATGACGTTAGAATGTTAGGAAACACAAAAGCATGGTTGTCAACCCAGTTTTCCATGAAGGACTTGGGTGAAGCCTCCTACATCCTAGGCATCCAGATTGTCAGGGACAGATCTAAAAGGATGTTAGGACTCACCTAAAACTCGTATATGGAGAAAGTCCTAAAGAGATATCGAATGGACAACTCCAAACGAGGATTCCTTCCCATGAGGCATGGGATCAAGTTGTCCAAGAAGCAGTCCCCACAGACTGATGAGGAACTTGAAAGGATGAAAGTCATCCCCTATGCTTTTGCTGTAGGTAGCATCCAATATGCGGTCCACTGCACTAGGCCTGATGTTGCATACGCTTTAAGCGTAACAAGCAGATATCAGTCCTGCACAGGAGAGGCACACTGGAATGTTGTTAAGGGCATCCTTAAGTACCTAAGGAGGACTAAGGAAATGTTCCTAGTCTATGGCAATCGAGAACTAATTCTGGAAGGTTTTAGCAACGCTAGCTTCCAGTTTGATGACGATGATGCCAAGTCTCAATTGGGGTATGTATTCAAACTCAATAGAGTAGTAGCTTGGAAAAGTCCCAAGCAAGCAACTATTAGCATCGCATCGCCGAGCCCGTTGTCATCTTCTGTGATAACAACGGAGCAATAGCGCAAACAAAGGAACCGAGATCTCATCACCGTTCCAAACACATTCTTAGACGCTACCATCTTCTTAGAGAAATGGTAGGAAGAGGTGACGTCCGGATGGACCGAGTCAACTCGGCAGACAACACAGCAGACCCGCTGACAAAGCCTATGTCGCAGACGCTCATACGCAACATCTTGAGAAGATGGGGATTAAGCATATGGGCAATTGGATTTAAAGGTCAAGTGGGAGATTGTTAGAATAGGTGACCATGTAAGCCAATTTTGGCAGGAATATGTAACCTATGTCTACACAATTTTTGGTATTTGATAAAAACATTTATGAATAAAGAAGTGAAAATTCATATGGCAATACTTTGTTTACGTTCACTTATATCTGCTTTTTTACATATCCGTTCACTACGCAAACAAAGCCCACGGACTGAGAATCGATTTCGGGGATTGGGACTACGCTTGGAGGTAGGTCCATCAAATCAATCTTACCGAATAAGTCCGGAAATCTCCAAGTCAAGGAATCCCGAAAATGGGTACCGGGATTCCCTTTGAGACTTGCACTAAGCATCTGCTGTCGTATTTCATCGACGGGTGACGAAGGTCGTCTAAGCAGTGTTAGTGGGTCAGCATGCTAGGAAGCAGCTGACTGAGGTGACTCGCGGGAACCGTCTTACGGAGGACCTTGAGTATGGTCAGCAAGGTATGACGAGTATTCCCAGTTCCAACGGTACAGGCTAAGTCCTTTGACTTGAGGAACCGCTGAGTTCACTTGTACATCAGGTCAGTATCTTAGATATGGTGAGATATTGCCAAAATACTCTTGAGTAGTCATAAGCCATGTCTAGTGCAGCTCGGGTGTACAGAGTGACAGTAGTTTCCAAGAAAGGATCTGTCTCCTGTCAAAAGGTATTGACAGTTGAGTCTCATGTATGCTCTGTGTCTTGTCCCTAAAATCTGTGGCCACAGTAACTGAACAGAAGGGAAAGGTTTCCCTTGCAGCGTTTAGTAAGGACAGACCGACACTTAGGTCCAAAATGGGTACCTGCTTTTTCTGTGCCCCAGACTCTAAGTGATGAGACTGAAGACAGAAGGACAAGTGTACTGTTAGAGCCTAAATGTTCATCCCCAATTATTTCACCTAGTCTCTAGTGACATGGACCGTTGCTAGATGGCCACCCATGGTAACGGGCGGATTCTAGGAATCCGACCAAGTCTAGCTGAAAGGTGAACCTAAAGAGTCACACACTATCCACACACACTTAGTATTTAATTTGGAATTAAATATTGGTGTAAAGGAATGATTAAATTAGATTTAATCGGGTCCTATATTTTCTTGGAGAAATTAATTCCTTCTATTTGATAAAGGGAATTAAATTAATAAATTAGATTTATTAAGGGAATTGATTTAATGGGCCTAGAATAAATATTAATATTTATTTATTATATTTATTTAGCCTTTTGGAATATTTAATGGGATTTAAATATTCCATTAAATTAAAATCAACGGTTGAGATGGAAAGGGGAGATGGAAGGCTAGGATTTGTTTGACTAGGTCAAACACTAGTTTGATTAGGACTTTGACTAGGTCAAAATCCTAGTCAAATTAGGGTTCTTAGAGTTAGAGTTTAAAGAGGATTAAACTCCTCCTCTATACATACCTCTAGCTTCCAACTATTGCATGATGATGATTCTTGAAATCACACACACAACACACACTCCCCCCCTCTCCTACATCTCGTCCGCCCCTCTCTCTCTCACTCTCCAAGAAAATTATTCTTGTTCTTTTGTTCTTGGAACATTAGAACTAAGGAAGATTAGTCCCGTTAATTCATAACGTGTGATTGATCTATCCTCTCCAAAAAATACTTGTTTGTTGCTAGCACGACGTGCAAGATACGTGGGTGGATCGTGTGTCACGATTTGGAGGGTCTCAAGAACGAGATCTCGGTGCAAAACGGTGAACAACGCGTGTAGCCGTTGAAGACGAAAACGACAACGGGTAGGTCTCGTTTTATTTTTCGTCCCTCTTTATTTTTTCAACTCTATGGCCTCCAGTGAGGTTTCTTTACATGTTATATGATCATGAGATACACCGAACGGCCGGGAACCTCAAGGGTACACCCCTTGAGCGTGTTCTTTTAAATTAAAAGCATGCTTTAATTTTTGTATGTTTATTTTTTATCGCGCTTCCGCATTCGCGCAATTCTCGGGACGATCCACCGATTTCTTTCACTTTAGTCATTTAATGCTCCCACTATTTTTACGAAAACACGGTACTCTCAAACGTTGTTTTTGAAAAATCCTTTCCTAGTGGGCTTGGGATCCACAACGATTTTTTCCATACTCCGCTTTTACGATTCGCATGGAAAAAATCCTGTGGGAGGCATACCATACCATCTCGTTCTACGAGATTCCCAAGATTATTGCCTCACCCTTTCACATGATCCCGAGGATTCCAAGCTAATCATGTTAATCAGGTGTTAGACCCGACCCAATCTACCGAGCCACAGACTCACTGCTACCCCCACGACTCGTGAGACAGGTAACAGCGGTCTATCTTTCGTTCATGACACAGTGCAGCTTCTTTTAAGTGCAATAGCGTGCCACGACTCGTGAGACCACGCTATTGACCTAAATCAGCTTCCTCACTGTGCCATGGATTGGAAGGCATGGACAAACTCCTAGAGTCCATGTCCATTTTGTCTAGGGTCTAGTATTTGGACATTGGTCCAACCAATGTGAGAGTAATAAATGACTGAGATCTCATAATATAAAATATCTACACATCCATCCACAATGCGTAATAAATAAATTGCATCCACAGCAGTTATATGATAAATAAAGCGCCATTCATCCATCACAATAACCACATGCAAAATTAAAGCCTAGCACGCCCCTGTTGGATGATCACGAGCCCGAATCCTATGCGATCCACTGAGCCCGCAGTGGATCTATGGTCAATCTAGGGTTGGTCCTATACTATTACATTAATAGTAACCCAATCATCATTCTGATGAGCCTTGGTCTCTTTTCTCTTTCTTCTCTTCATGGAAACACCTTGGAACCTCCACATGTGGACCTTCCTTCTTCTTCATCAATTACATCAAATTGAAACCTCACTCCTATTCTACTCTCATTACATATTAAAAATAGAAACCCCAGCAAAAACCCGGGGGGAGTACATAAGGAGGTTGATAGAATGCCTTATTATTCCAAGGCAACTAGAGAGAGAGAAGAAGAAAGCAGTAAAAGAGGCACACATGCCAAACATAAAATTAAACCATACATTCGGTCTAGGGCTCGTGATCATCCGTTTCCATCCAACACACATAATCATATGATCCAATCATATAATAACAACATACCAATAATACATGATTACCAATCACAATTATCCAAGATAAAATAAATGCGTAACGTATGAAAATATGGCATAATCGTTGGTAACAATATTTTCTCGATTTAGGAAAACCTTTCCTCATTATTTCTAGATAAAATATCCTCGGGATTCAAAATCCAATATATTTTACCTCCTAAAATAATGTCTTAGAAAATTAGGCAAAAAAAATGAACAAAACCGAATTTTTCAGAATTAATTAAAGAATTAAAAATGAAAAATAAACAAAATAAAAAAGGGAGAAACCTTAGCTAACCGGCAGCCGGCCGCCGCCACCGGCAGCAGCCAGCCGGCGTGCGCGCAAGCGCTGCCTGATCGGGCGCGCGCGCCGGCAGGCTGTCGCGCGCACAGGCTCCCTTGCCCGTACCTGACCGGGCCAGCGCGCCGCCAGCTGCGCGTCTGCCCTGCGCAGTGCACGCGCGCATGCGCACTGGGCGCGTCCACCAGGCGCGTGCAGACACCACCGTCTGCGTGCGCGGGCGCCTGGTGGCGCCGCCTGGTACGCGCGCGCGCGTGGACTCTCCAGCATGCACTTGTGCGCGCGCGCGCATGGGGCGCTCCTGTCGGGCGCGCGCGCCTGGAGGCGCCGCGCTGCGCGGGCGCTCGCGCGCGGCCACTCTGGCCGTGCGTCCGGGCACGCAGGCCTGACCCGCACGAGGGGGCTTCCCTGCCCGTTTGCGCGCGCGCCCGGCTAGCGGCCTGCTTGAGGCCCGGCCGCCACCGGCAGGTTGGCTGCGCGCAGCCTTGCGCGCCTGGCACGGGCGGCCGCGCGCAGTCTCCGTAGCCTGCGCGCGTCTGCCCTGCTTGTGCGCACGATTGTGCGCGGCCAGCCTCCGGCTGGTCGGCGTGCTGCGGCGTTTCTCCATTTTCGTTCGATTTTTCACCCCCGTTTCCCAAGAAAAACAGAAAAAACCAACGATACCAAAATCACACGAATTAAAAAGCAAAAAAACGACATGCTTTAATAATGATATAACCAAGAATTAATTAAAACATGCCAAGAACATGTTTCATGCTTAAAACGCACGTAAAATCCTAGGCCTATACACCGAACCGGCTCTGATACCACTAAAAGATTGTGGATCGTCCCGAGAAATAGCGCGAATGCGGAAGCGCGGTATAAAAATTAAATACAAAAATTAAAACATGCTTTTAATAAAATAAAAGAACACGTTCAAGGGGTGTACCCTTTAAGTTCCCGGGCGTTCGGTGTATCTCATGAATCAAAAAGCATAAAAGAAATCATAGAGGGCATAGGATTAAAAATAAAGAGAAACGAAAATTTAAGCCGGAACCTACCGATTGTCATTTTCGTCTTCTAACCGGTACTCCCGTTGTTCCCCGATTTGCTCCAAGTCTCGTATGTGAGACCCTCCAAACAGTAACACGCAATCCACCCACGTATCTTGCACGTCGTGCTAGTGAACGAACAGTATTTTTGGAGAGGATGAATTAATCACACGTTATTAATTAATGGTATTAATTCTCCTAAGTTCAACTGTTCCAAGAACAAAAGAACAAGAAATTATTTTCTTGTTGTGAGAGAGAGAGGGCGGACGAGTAGGGAGAGAGGAGAGAGCCGAGTGTGTGTGTGTGTGTGTGTGTTAGAATATCATCACTTCTCAAATAGTGAGGGGCTAGGACTATTTATAGAGGAGGAGTTTAATCCTCTTTAAACTCCAACTCTAAAGAAGACTATTTGGACTACGATTTTAACCTAGTCAAAGTCCTAGTCAAAGTAGTGTTTGACCTAGTCAAATTAATCCTAGCCATCCATCTCTCCCTTTCCATCTCAACCATTGATTTAATTTAATGGAATACTTAAAACCTATTTAAATATTCCAAAGGCCAAATAAATAAATATAATAAATATAAATATTTATTCTAGGCCTATTAAATTAATTTTCTAATAAATCTAATTTATTAGATTAATCCCTTTTACCAAATAAAAGGAATTAATTCTCCAAGAAAATAAAGGACCCGATTAAATCCAATTTAATCATTCCTTTTCTCCAATATTTAATTCTAAATTAAATACTTAATGTGTGTGGATTGTGTGTGACTCTTTAGGTTCACCTTTCAGGTAGACTTGGTCGGATTCCTAGAATCCGTCCGTTACCATGGGTGGCCATCTAGCAACGGTCCATGGCACTAGAGACTAGGTGAATATACGACGATGAACATTTAGGCTCTAACAGTACACTTGTCCTCTTATCTAAGGTCTCACCACTTAGGGTCTAGGGCACGGAAAATGCAGGTACCCATTTTGGACCTAAGTGTCGGTCTGTCCTTACTAAACGCCGCAACGGATACCTTCCCTTTTGTTTAGTTACTGTGGCCAGAGATTTTAGGGACAAGACACAGAGCATCCGTGAGACTCAACTGTCAATGCCTTTGACAAGAGACAGATCCTTTCTCGGAAACTACTGTCACTCTGTACACCAGAGCTGCACTAGACATGGCTTATGACTAGTCAAGTGCTTCTTGGCAATCTCTCACCATATCGAAGATATAGACCTGATATACAGGTAAACTCTGCAGTTCCTCAAGTCAAAGGACTTGACCTGTATCGTTGGAACTGGGAACACACGTCATACCTAGCCGACCCTACTCAAGGTCCTCCGTAAGACGGTTCCCGCGAGTCACCTCAGTCAGCTGTTTCCTGGCAGGCTAACCCACCAACACTGCTTAGACGACCCTCGTCCCCCGTCGATGAAATACAACAGCAGATGCTTAGTGCAAGTCTCAAGGGGAATCTTGGTACCCATTTTCGAGATTCCTTGACTTGGAGATTTCCGGACTGATTCAATGGGACTAATTTCATGGACCTACCTCAAAGCGTAGTCCTAGTCCCCGAAATATATTTTCAGTCCGTGGGCTTTGTTTGTGTAGTGAACAGATATGAAATGCAGATAAAGTGAATATAAACAAAGTAATGCCAAATGAATTCACTTCTTTATTCATTAATAAATTTATCAAAACACTGAAATTATCTAGACATAGGCTATATGGTCACCTATTCTAACATTTCGGTGGGTCTACAAGTCTCCAGACTTGGTTCTCGCTCATAGAGTCCATTTCCCGGAGTCGATATCAGACATCGCTTCTCCGTATGTCTTAGGATCGTTATCCAGTAGATCAGTCGTATTTAGAAAGCCATATCTCACTGGAGGTCTGGACTCTCTAGTAGACCTATGGAGAACGGGAACGTCAGTGGTGACTGTGGGCGGTTCAGGTACCGGGGTTGGCCTTTCCTAAGGCTGTCCTTCATGCCTAGCATGCTGGACTCCTCGAGGTTGGTCAACCCTTCAGGTATCTATCCTGAATCCTCTAAGTGAGGAATCCGTGGCTACCTCTGATGACTGATTTCCATCACTTGATTCCTCAAGGATCAGTTCATCAGGTTGGATATCTCTGGAAAGCCTTGTTCCAATTCTGCGTTCCTTGAAACAAATACCTTTTGTTCCAAGGGGTCATAAAAGTAATAACCTACAGTTTCTTTAGGGTATCCAACGTACCTGCATAAGCTAGACCTGGATTCTAGCTTATCTCCCACTAACCTCTTGAGGTTTGCGGGGCTACCCCACACTTTCAAGTAGTTGTAGGATGCAGACTTGCCATGCCATATTTCATATGGCGTTTGGGTCAGTACACTGGTTGGCGCCAAATTTAACAACTTGGCCGCCTTTTCCAATGCGTAGCCCCATAAGGACAAGGGCAACCATGTCCAACAGGGTTCGATTCCTCCTTTTAGAGACACCATTCAACTGTGGTGTCCCCGGAGATGTCCATTCAGATATTATACCATTTTCTTTTAGATAATTAAGGAACTCGGTACTAAGGTATTCTCCGCCTCGGTCTGACCGTAGGACTTTAATTTTGCAGTTGGTTTGGTTCTCCACTTCAAGTCTGAATTCTTTCAACCTCTCAAGAGCTTCAGACTTGTACCTCATCAGGTATACATAACCGTACCGTGAATGATCATCGGTAAAGGTTATGAAGTAGGAGAACCCACCTTGGGCCTGCATCCTTAGTGGTCCACATACGTCTGTATGGACCAAGTCGAACAGACCTGTCGCAAGCCTGCTTTGTCCTACAAAGGGCTTCTTGGTCATTTTTTCTCTTAGACAGGATTCACAAGTTGGTAGCTCACTGAAGTCCCCTACCTCTAGGTTCTTTGAGTCTACCAATCTTTTCATCCTGTCTTGGGATATGTTACCTAGCCTAGCGTGCCACAGTCGTTCGTTCCCGTTATTATGTATTTTACGTTTGTGTTGAGAGTTAAGAACGAAGTTCGTTTGTTGTAAGATATAGAGCCCATTATTAAGTGTACCAAGTAGATGAGCAATTCCACACCTCATCAAATAAAAGCAATTTTTATTGATCATAAACTCAAAACCACTATTGTCTAACAATGGAATGGAAATTATGTTTTTAATCATACTATGTACGTAATAAACTTGCTCTAATTCTATACTAATACGATCACTAACTACTAGAGTGGCGGATCCTACTGCTTCTGCCGAGATGGCCTTGCCATTCCCAAGCTTCAGGATCATATCCCCGCTACCCAGTTTTCTGCTTCTTTTTAGCACCTGCAAATTATTACAAATATGTGCTCCATAGCCAGTATTTAATACCCAAGAGGCAGAATTAGTGACCATATTAACCTCAATGACAAATATACCTTGGTTCGAGAAGAGTTTGGGGCACTCCCTCTTCCAATGCCCTTTCTCACGGCAATTGATACATACGTCATATGCCCTCGACTGTTGCTTGGAGACAACCTTTCCCTTTCCTTTGCCTTTCCCCTCTCTGGCAATGGGAACACACTTAGTGTTCGTAGCTGCTTTGACGGCTTTTCCCTTCCCTTCTTCCTTTCCCAACGTCCGGCACCCTTGCCTTTCGTCTTGGAAGTTGAAGCACCTCCAAACAATACCGAAGGCGTGGACTTTTTGGTCGTTGCCTCGTATTGCACCAACATATTGATCAACTCATGAATGCCCTTCTCAAGTGCGTTCATGTTATAGTTAACAATAAATTGGTCGAAGGAGGGTGGGAGAGACTGAAGGATCACATCTATGTACGTCTCATTATCGAGGCCTGCCTTTAGGTCCTCGAGCTTTTCCACCAGGGTAAGCATTTTAACCCCGTGCTCTTGTACAGAGGATCCTTCTGTCATTTTGGTTCCAAAGAACGCCTTAGTAGCAACATACCTAGTATGCCAGTCCCGGACTGCATAGCAATCTTTAAGGCGAGCCATAATGGAAGGGACATCGTCTAGCCTTTCATATTGCTTCTGAATCTCATCCGTCATTGAAGCAAGTATGACGCTACGGACCTTCCGGTTATCCTTATGCCAAGTCTCGAACGTCTCACGTTCTTCTGGCGTGGATCCTTCCGGTAAGGTCCTAGGGAGAGGCTCGTCCATGACGTAGCCTTGGTCCTCATAATCCAGGACTATCCTGAGATTTCGGAACCAGTCGTTGTAATTGGTCCCATTGAATTTGTTGGTCTCAAGTATGGTTGATAAAGGGTTCGTAGACATTTTAAATCTACATTTAAAAAACAGAGTGCGCGATCAGTAGAATTTAAAAGAGGGAGGTTTGATAAATAATTAAATGCTTGGTCTTTAGTCATTTAACGCTCCCACTATTTATACGAAAACACGGTACTCTCAAACATTATTTTCGGGAAACATTTTCCTAGTGGGCTTGGGATCCACAGCGAATTTTCCCATACCCCACTTTTACGATTCGCATGGGAAGAATCCTGTGGGAGGTATACCATACCATTCTCATTCCACGAGATTCCCAAGATTATTGCCTCGCTCTTTCACATGATCCCGAGGACTCCAAGCGAATCATGCTAATCGGGCGTTAGACCCGACCCGATCAACCGAATCATAGACTCGCTGCTACCTCCACGACTCGTGAGACAGGTAACAGTGGTCTACTTTTCGTTCATGACATAGTGCAGCTTCTTTTAAGTACGATAGACGTGCCACGACTCGTGAGACCACGCTATCGACCTAAATCAGCTTCCTCACTATGCCATGGATTGGAAGGCATGGACAAACTTCTAGAGTCCATGTCCATTTTGTCTAGGGTCTAATCTTTGGACATTGGTCCAACCAATGTGAGAGTAGTAAATGACCGAGACCTCATATGTATAACTATAAACACATTCATCCATAATGCGTAAATAAATAAATAAATTGCATCCCATAGCAGTTATATGATAAATAAAATCCATTCACCGATCATAACAACCACATGCAAAATTAAAGCCAAGCACGCCCCTATTGGATGATCACGAGCCCGAAGCCTATGCGACCCACTGAGCCCGCAGTGGATCTACAGTCAGTCTAGGGTTGGTCCTACACTATTACATTAATAGTAACCCAATCATCATTATGATGGGCCTTGGTCTCTTTTTCTCTTTCATCTTCATGGAAACGCCTTGGATCCTCCATACTTGGCTCTCCATGTGGACCTTCCCTCTTCTCCACCAAATACATATAATAAAACCTCACTCCTATTCTACTCTCATTACATATTTAAAAAGAAACCCCAGCGAAAACCCGGGGGGAGTACATTAGGAGGAAGAAAGAATGCCTTATTATTCCAAGGCAACTAGAAAGGGGAGAAGGAGAAGGCAGAAAAGAGGCACAAAGGCCCAACATAAAATTAAACCATACATTCGGTCTAGGGCTCGTGATCATCCATTTCCATTCAACGCACATAATCACATGATACAATCACATAAATACATGCTAACATTCCATGATTACCAATCACATAAATCCATGATAAAATAAATGCGCCACGTATGAAAAATATGGTACAACCGTTGGCAATAATATTTCCCGTTCAGGAAGAGCCTTTCTCATTATTTGTAGGAAAGTTACCCCGGGATTCCAAATCCGATGAACTTAACCTCCCAAAATAATGCTCTTAGAAAGTATGCAAAATTTTAAACAAAATGAATTTTCAGAATTAATCATAAAAAATAAAAAACTGAAAATAACGAGAAAGACGTCGGCTCAACCGATAGCCGCCACCGGCCGCAGTCAGCCAGCGCGGGCAGGCCCCTGCCTGCGTGCTCGCGCGCCTGGTCGGCAGTTGTCTGCACGATCGCGCACCGGCAGGCTGCCGCGCACGCAAGCGCCTTTGCCTGCGCGAAGCTGTGCGCGCCTGGCGCAGGCGGCCGCACACAGGCTCCTCTGCCACCGGCTGGCCGCGTGCTACGTTTTTCCGTTTCGTTCGATTCTTGCCCCCGTTTCCCAAGAAAAATAGAAAATACCAACATACTAAAAATCATACGAATTTAAAGCAAGAAAAACGACATGCTTTAATGATTAAAATAATCAAGAAATAATTAAAACATGCTAAGCACGTTTTTCATGCTTAAAACGCACACAAAACCCTAGGCCTATACACCGAACCGGGCTCTGATACCACTGAAAGTCTTAGATAGGCGTGTGGATCGTCCCGGGAATTGCGCGAATGCGGAAGCGTGGTATAAATTTAAATTACAGAATTTAAACATGCATTATACGTATAAAATTAAAACACGTTCACTAAATTGGATTTGGTGATCGCTTGTGTTGGACATAAGCCCAAGTCTAGTTGAGGGTGAACCTGAAGGTCACACACAAATCACCGAGGAGGTGAGCGAATTAACTTGGAGTTTATCTTGGTAGGTAATAAATAATTGAAATATTTATTCGTAGGATAATCCATTGATTGGATGGCACAATATTATATTTGTTAGAATAGGTGACCATGTAGCCAATCTTGGTAGGCGAATTGTAACCTATGTCTGAACAATTTCGAGGTTTTAATAAATCATTAATGAATAAGAAGTGAAATTCATTTGGCATCTACTTTGTTTGTGTTCACTTTATCTACTTTATAACTATTCACTAGGCAAACAAAGCCCACGGACAGAAAACACATTTTGGGGACTGGGACTATGCTTGGAGGTAGGTCCATGAAATCAGTTCTGCCGAATCAGTCTGAATATCTCCAAGTCAAGGAATATCGAAAGTGGGTACCGAGATTCCCTTTGGAAGGTAATAAATAATTGAAATATTTATTCATAGGATAATCCATTGATTGGATGGCACGATATTATATTGGGCCGACACTAATTAATAAATAGAATTTATAGTTAAAGAGAATTACGGGCTTAGGGTATTTTAATTGGATTAAAGACTATAGGGAATAATTTATTTGGAAGTTGAATTAAACTGTCCGGTCCATTAAATTATGGCCCAAGAGACATGTTGACTTCCACTTTTGGAATTGCTCTTGTAAAGGAGCACAAAATCTACTACAAGTCCTTTTGGAAGACGAGAAAGGAACAAATCAACCTCAATCAAGGCTTCCTCACTTGGTATCATTTGATCATACCTTGTGAGTATATGCTTCATTGATGGTTGATTGGAAATGTATCTAGACATGTCTTGGATGTCTAGACACATTTTAATCCCATTAAATATGTATATATATATATATGTATATACATAATTCATCCAAGATAGAAGACTTATTATTCATTTTCTAGCAAAAAGAAAATACACTCTCTCTCTATACACTCTAGGCCTCTCTACACTCTCTCTCTCTCTCTCTCTCTCTCTCTCTCTCTCCCTCTCCCACTCTCTAGTTCTTCTTTGATCTAGGACCATTTGAAGAACATGAGAAGATCAAGGAATACATTAATCCATAGTGTGATTTCTTCGATGATTTTTTTCTTCCTTTGTTTAATCATTTCTATAAAGAGGATTAGACATACTCCCGATGTGGTGTGGATATCCTTAGAGGATCTCTACGTTGAGATCTAAAACGTGAACAAAATTAGAGATGAAACAAAGCACGTAGCCAATCAAGGAAGAAGCAAAGGTAACAATTCCATTTACATTTGCCCCTTCATTCCTTTTTAGAGGGTCTCCCACACGAGATCTTGAAGCAAATCGGGGAACAACGCGAGTACCGGTTAGAAGGTGAAAACGACAATCAGTAGGTTTCCGGTTTAACTTTTTCGTCCTCTTTATTTTCGAATCCTATGGCCTCCATGATTGCTATGTATGTTATTATTATTCATGAGATACACCAAACGCCCGGGAGTTTCAAGGGTACACCCCTTGAACGCTTTTATTTTAATGTATGTTTATGCATGTTTTAAATTCTTGAAATTTAAATTATACTGCGCTTCCGCATTCGTGCTACTCCCGGGACGATCCACACGCCTACCCTAGGCTTTCAGTGGTATCAGAGCCCGGTTCGGTGTATAGGCCTAGGGTTTTTGTGTGCATTTTAAGCATGAAAACGTGTATGGCATGTTTTAATTATTTCTTGATATTTTTATCGTAAGGCATGTCATTTTCCTGCTTTCAATTATGCATGACTTTGGTACTGTTGGTCTTTTCTGTTTTTCTTGGGAAACGGGGGAGGGGGGGGCAAAAACGAATAAAACGGAGAAAATGGCACACACAGCCAGCCGGTGGCTGACCGCGCACGCTGTGCGCTCAAGTGAGGCGCGCACGCGCAGGCAGGGGAGCCTGCGTGCGGCTACCTTCGCCAGGCGCACACGGCGCGCGCGGATCAGGCCGCGCGGTCGGGCGACAGGCGCAGACGGATAGCTGGGCGCACGCGTATGCAGGCAGGGACGCCTGCGAGTTCGCGCCAGGCCAACACGTCGGGGCGCCTGCGCGCCCGGACGCGTGGCAAGAAAATCCGCGCGCGCACACAGACAATGAAGTCTGTGCACCCGATGCGCGTGCGCGCGCGCACGCAGACGATGGAGTCTGCACGCAGGCTCCTGGCAGGCACGCCCGATGCGCGTGCGTGCGCGCGGCAGGTTGGCGTGAGTAGGCAAAGGTGCCTGCGCGCGGGGCAACCTGCCAGCGTGCGCAATGCTGCCGGCCAGGCGCGCGCGGGTGGGCAGGCAGGGGCCTGTGCGCGCGCGCCTGTTCAGGCAGGCCCTGCGCGCGCAAGGGCAACAGGCTAGGCCTGCTGACCTGTGTGCGCCGGTAGAGTGCTGCTGGTGGCAGCGGCCGGTTGACATCATCGTTTTCTCGTTATTTTAAATCTTTAGATAATTCTGAATATTTCGTTTTATTTAATTTTGCATATTTTCTCTAAGAACATTATTTGGGAGGTTTAATGTATTGGATTTGGAATCCTAGGAATTACTTACCTTCAAATAATGATGAAGGGTCTTCCTAAATGAGAAAGGTTGCTGCGAACGGTTGTACCATATTTTTCGTACGAAGCTCATTTATTTATCATGGATTGATGTGATTGGTAATCATGGATTATTAGCATGTGTTTATGTGATTGGATCATGTGATTATGTGCGTTTAATGGAAATGGATAATCGCGGGCCCTAGACCGAATGTTGGACCTGTGTGCCTCTCTTTGCTTTCTCCTTCTCCCCTTCTATTGGCCTTGGAATAATAAGACATTCTTTCTCCCTCCTAATGTACTCCCCCCGTGTTTTCGCTGGGTTTCTTTTTTACATATGTAATGAGAGTAGAATAGGAGTGAGGATTTTATTTTTATGCATTTGGTGGAGAAGAAGGAAGGTCCACATGGAGAGCCCAGAATGGAGGATCCAAAGCGTTTCCATTAAGAGTTGAAAGAGAAGAGAGACAAAAGGCCCATCAGAATGATGATCGGGTTACTATTAATGTAATAGTGTAGGACCAACCCTAGATTGACCATAAATCCACTACGGGCTCAGTGGGTCGCATAGGATTCAGGATCGTGATCATCCAACAGGGGCATGCTAGGCTTTAATTTTGCATGTGGCTGTTATGATGAATGAATGGTGTTTTTATTTATCGTATAACTGCTATGGGATGCAATTTATTTATTTACGCATTGTGGATGAATGTGTTTATGTATATATATGAGATCTCGGTCATTTACAACTCTCACTTGGTTGGAACAATGTCCAAATATTATACCCTAGACAAAGTGGACATGGACTCTAGGAGTTTGCCCATGCCTTCCAATCCATGGCATAGTGAGGAAGCTAATTTAGGTCGATAGCGCGGTCTCATGAGTCGTGGCGCGTCTATCGTACTTAAAAGAAGCCGCACTGTGTCATGAATGAAAAGTAGACCACTGTTACCTGTCTCACGAGTCGTGGAGGTAGCAGCGGGTCTATGATTCGGTTGATTGGGTCGGGTATAACGCTCGATTAGCATGATTCGCTTGGAGTCCTCGGGATCATGTGAAAGGGTGAGGCAATTATCTTGAGAATCTCGTGGAACGAGAATGGTATGGCATACCTCCCACAGGATTCTTTCTATGCGAATCGTAAAAGCGAGGTATGGGAAAAATTCGCTGTGGATCCCAAGCCCACTAGGAAAAGGTTTCCCGAAAATGACATTTGAGAGTATCGAGTTTTCGTATAAATAGTGGGAGCATTAAATGACTAAAGACCAAGCATTTAATTATTTATCAAAACTTCTATCTTTTAAATTCTGCTCATTGCGAGTTCTGTTTTTTTAAATGTAGATTTAAAATGTCTAAGAACCCATTATCAACCATACTTGAGACCCACAAGTTTAATGGAACAAATTACAACGACTGGTTGCGTAATCTGAGGATAGTCCTAGATTACGAGAACCCAGGCTACGATGGACGAGCCTCTCCCTAGGACCTTACCGGAAGGATCCACGCCAGAAGAATGTGAGACGTTCGAGACTTGGCATAAGGATAACCGGAAGGTCCGTAGCATCATACTCACCTCTATGACGAATGAGATTCAGAAGCAGTATGAAAGGCTAGATGATGTCCCTTCCATTATGGCTCGCCGGAAGGATTGCTATGCAGTCCCGGACCGGCATACTAGGTATGTCGCGACGAAGGCGTTCTTTGGAACTAAAAGGACCGAAGGATCCTCTGTACAAGAGCACGGGGTTAAAATGCTTACCCTGGTGTAAAAGCCTGAGGACCTAAAGGCAGGCCTCGATAATGAGACGTACATAGATGTGATCCTTCAGTCTCTCCCATCCTCCTTCGACCAATTTATTGTTAACTATAACATGAACACACTTGAGAAAGGTATGCATGAGTTAATCAATATGTTGGTGCAATACGAGGCAACGACCAAAAAGTCCACGCCGTCGGTATTGTTTGGAGGTGTTTCAACTTCCAAGGCGAAAGGCAAGGGTGCCGGACGTTGAAAAAGAAAGAAGGGAAAGGGAAAAGCCGGCAAAGCAGCTACAAACACTAAGAGTGTTCCCATTGCCAAAGAAGGGAAAGGCAAAGGAAAGGGGAAGGTTGTCTCCAAGCAACAGTCGAGGGCATATGACATATGTATCAATTGCCCGTGAGAAAGGGCATTGCAAGAGGGAGTGCCCCAAACTCCTTTCCAACCAAGGTATCTTTGTGATTGAGTTTAATATGGTTACTAGCTCTGCCTCTTGGGTATTAGATACCGGCTGTGGAGCTCACATTTACAATGATTTGCAAGTGCTGAAAAGAAGTAGAAAACTGGGTAGAGGGGATACGATCCTGAAGATTGGGAATGGCAAGGCCATCTCGGAAGAAGCAGTAGGATCCGCCACTCTAGTAGTTAGTGATCGTATTAGTATAGAGTTAGAGCAAGTTTATTATGTACATAGTATGATTAAAAACATCATTTCCATTCCGTTGTTAGACAATAGTGGATATAAGTTTATGATCAATAAAAATTGCTTTTATTTGATGAGGTGTGGAATTGCTCATCTACTTGGTACATTTAATAATGGGCTCTATATCTTACAACAAATAAATTTCGTTCTAAACGCTCAACACAAACGTAAAGTAGATAACAATGGGAACGCACGACTGTGGCACGCTAGGCTAGGTCACATATCCCAAGACAGGATGAAAAGATTGGTAGACTCAAAGAACCTAGAGGTAGGGGACTTGAGTGAGATACCAACTTTTGAATCCTATCTAAGAGGGAAAATGACCAAGAAGCCCTTTGTAGGACAAAGCAGGCTTGCCACAGGTCTATTGGACCTGGTCCATACAGACGTATGTGGACCACTAAGGACGCAGGCCCGAGGTGGGTTCTCCTACTTCATAACCTTCACCAATGATCATTCACGGTATGGTTATGTATACCTGATGAGGTACAAATTTGAAGCTCTTGAGAGGTTTAAAGAATTCAGACTTGAAGTTGAGAACCAAACCGGCTACAACATTAAAGTCCTACGGTCAGACCGAGGCGGAGAATACCTTAATACTGAGTTACTTGATTATCTTAAAGAAAATGGTATAATATCTGAGTGGACACCTCCGGGGACACCACAGTTGAATGGTGTCTCTGAAAGGAGGAATCAAACCCTGTTGGACATGGTTCGATCCATGATGAGTTTTACCATATTGCCCTTGTCCTTTTGGGGCTACGCATTGGAGACTGCAGCCAAGTTATTAAATTTGGCGCCAACCAGTGTATTGACCAAAACGTCATATGAAATATGGCACGGGAAGCCTGCGTCCTACAACTACTTGAAAGTGTGGGGTAGCCCTGCATACGTCAAGAGGTTAGTGGGAGACAAGCTAGATTCCAGGTCTAGCTTGTACAGGTTCGTTGGATACCCTAAGGAAACTGTACGTTATTACTTCTATGACCCCTTGGAACAAAAGGTATTTTGTGTGCGTTTTAAGCATGAAAAACATGTTTGGCATGTTTTAATTATTTCTTGATATTTTTATCTTAAAGTATATCGTTCTCTTGCTTTCAATTTTCTGTTTTTCTTGGGAAACAGGGGGCAAAATCGAACGAAACAGAGAAAACGCAGCACGCGGCTAGCCGATGGTTGACCGCTTGCGCCAGGCCTACCGGGCGCGCGGCCGAGCGATAGGCGCAGGCGGGTGGCTGGGCGCGCATGCAAGCGGGCAGGGTAGCCTGCGCGCGGGCCCGACAGGCGCTCCCGATGCGTGCGCGCGCATGGGCAGAGGTGCCTGCGCGCGCGGTAACCTGCCGGCACGCGGTCGTGCGTAGTGCTGCCGACTAGGCGCGCGTGCACGCAGGCAGAGGTCTGCGCGCGCGCGCCCGGTCAGGCAAGTCCTGCGCGCCGGCTGACTGCTGCCGGTGGCGGTGGCCGGTTGACGTCGTCGTTTTTCTCGTTATTTTTACTTTTTAATTTTTTGAATTATTCTAAAAAATTCGTTTTGTTTAATTTTGCATATTTTCCATAGGAACATTATTTGGGAGGTTGAGTTAATTGGATTTGGTATCCGGGGAATAAGTTACCTACAAATAATGAGGAGGGGTGTTCCTAAACGAAAAAAATTATTGCCAACGGTTGTACCATATTTTTCATACGTGGAGCATTTATTTATCATGGATTGATGAGATTGGTAATCATGGAATATTAGCATGTGTTTATGTGATTGGATCATATGATTATCTGTGTTTAATGGAAATGGATGATCGCGAGCCCTAGATCGAATGTATGGTTTAATTTTATGTTGGGCCTGTGTGCCTCTTTCTGCTTTCTCCTTCTCCCCTTCTAGTTGCCTTGGAATAATAAGGCATTCTTTCTCCCTCCTTATGTACTCCCACCAAGTTTTCGCTGGGGTTTCTTTTTTTTGAGGATTTATTTTTTTGTATTTGGTGGAGAAGAAGGAAGGTCCACATGTAGAGCCCAGAATGGAGGATCCAAGGCGTTTCCATGAAGTGTTGAAAGAGAAAAAAGACCAAGGCCCATCAGAATGATGATTGGATTACTATTAATGTAATAGTATAGGACCAATCCTAGATTGACCATAGATCCACTGCGGGCTCAGTGGATCGCATAGGATTCGGGTTCGTGATCATCCAACAGGGCCGTGCCACGCTTTAATTTTGCATGTGGCTGTTATTGTGGATGAATGGTTTTTTATTTATCATACAACTGCCATGGGATGCAATTTATTTATTTACGCAAAGTGGATGAATGTGCTTATATTTACATATGAGATCTCGGTCATTTACTACTCTCACATTGGTTGGACCAATGTCCAAATATTAGACCGTAGACAAAGTGGACATGGACTCTAGGAGTTTGTCCATGCCTTCCAATCCGTGACATAGTGAGGAAGCTGATTTAGGTCGATAGCGTGGTCTCACGAGTCGTGGCACGTCTATTGTACTTAAAAGAAGCTGCACTGTGTCCTGAACGAAAAGTAGACCACTGTTACCTGTCTCACGAGTTGTGGAGGTAGCAGCGGGTCTATGATTCGATTGATTGGGTCGGGTCTAACGCCCGATTAGCATGATTCGCTTGGAATCATCGGGATCATGTGAAAGGGTGAGGCAATTATCTTGAAAATCTTGTGGAACGAGAATGGTATGGAATATCTCCCACAGGATTCTTCCCATGCGAATCGTAAAAGCGAGGTATGGAAAATTCGCTGTGGATCCCAAGCCCACTAGGAAAAGGTTTTCCGAAAACAACGTTTGAGAGTATCGTGTTTTCGTATAAATAGTGGGAGCATTAAATGACTAAAGACCAAGCATTTAATTATTTATCAAACCTCCGTCTTTTAAATTCTGTTGATCGCGAGTTTTGTTTTTAAAATGTAGATTTAAAATGTCTAAGAACCCAATATCAACCATACTTGAGACCAACAAATTCAATGGAACAAATTACAACGACTACTTGTGCAATCTCAGGATAGTCCTAGATTACGAGAACCAAGGCTACGTCATGGGCGGGCCTCTCCCTAGGACCTTACCAAAAGGATCCACGCCAAAAAGAACGTGAGACGTTCGAGACTTGGCATAAGGATAATCTTAAGGTCCATAGCATTATACTTGCCTCTATGACGAATGAGATTTAGAAGCAGTATGAAAGGCTAAACGATGTCCCTTCCATTATGGCTCGCCTTAAGGATTGCTATGCAGTCCCGGACTGGCATACTAGGTATGTCGCGACGAAGGAGTTCTTTCGAACCAAAATGACAGAAGGATCCTCTGTACAAGAGCACGGGGTTAAAATGCTTACCCTGGTGGAAAAGCTCGAGGACCTAAAGGCAGGCCTCGATAATGAGACGTACATAGATGTGATCCTTCAGTCTCTCCCACCCTCCTTCGACCAATTTATTGTCAACTACAACATGAATGCACTTGAGAAGGGCATTCATGAGTTAATCAATATGTTGGTGCAATACGAGACAACGACCAAAAAATCCACGCCTTCAGTATTGTTTGGAGGTGCTTCGACTTTCAAGACAAAAGGCAAAGGTGCCGGACGTTGAAAAAGGAAGAAGGAAAAGGGAAAAGCCGTCAAAGCAGCTACAAACACTAAGAGTGTTCCCATTGCCAAAGAGGGGAAAGGCAAAGGAAAGGGGAAGGTTGTCTCCAAGCAACAGTCGAGGGATATGACATATGTATCAATTGCCGTGAGAAAGGGCATTGGAAGAGGGAGCGCCCCAAACTCCTCTCAAACCAAGGTATTTTTGTGATTGAGGTTAATATGGTCACTAACTCTGCCTCTTGGGTATTAGATACCGGCTGTGGAGCTCACATTTGGAATGATTTGCCTCTTAATATTTATCTAATAATTTAGATTTATTAGAAAATTAATTTAATAGGCTTAGAATAAATATTTATATTTATTATTTTTATTTATTGCCCTTGGAATATTTAAATAAGTTTTAAATATTCCATTAAATTAAATTAATGGTTGAGATTAAAGGCGAGATGGATGGCTAGGATCAAATTACTAGTTTGACTAGGTCAAATTACTAGTTTGACTAGGACTTTGACAAGGTCAAAATTCTAGTCAAATTAGTCTTCTAGAGATGATGAAACTCCAACACACACACAACACACACTCTCTCTCGTGTCCTCTCCCTCTCCTCTCATCCGCCACTCTCTCTCTCTCTCTCTCTCTCTCTCTCTCTCTCTCTCCCTGTCTCTCTCCAAGTATTGTTCTTTTGTGTTAACAATTGAACAAAAAGGAGGATTAATCCCGTTAAGTAATAACGTGTGATTGATCCGTCCCCTCCAAATAATATACACTTGTTTGTTCGCTAGCACGACATAGAAGATACGTGGGCGGATTGCGTGTCACAATTTGGAGGATCTCACATACGAGATTTTGGAGCAAATCGGGGAACAATGCAAGTACCGATTAGAAGACGAAAACGACAAATCGGTAGGTCTCTTTTACGTTTTCGTCTACTTTTTCTTTTCAAATCCTATGGCCTCCACGATTGCTTGTATGTCTTTAATTGATGAGATACACCGAACACCCGGGAACTTCAAGGGCACACCCCTTGAACGTGTTTTTATTTTACGTATAAAGCATGTTTAAATTCTGTAATTTAAATTTATATCGCGCTTCCGCATTCGTGTCATTTCCCGGGACGATCCACACATCTATCCCAGGCTTTCAAGCATCTGCTGTCGTATTGCATCGACGGGTGATGAGGGTCGTCTAAGCAGTGTTAGTGGGTTGGCCTGCTAGGGAGCAGCTGACTGAGGTGACTCGCGGGAACCGTCTGACGGAGGACCTTGAGTAGGGTTGGTTAGGTATGACGTGTGTTCCCGGTTCCAACGGTACAAGTCAAGTCTTTTGACTTGAGGAATTGTTGAGTTTACCTGTACGTAAGGGCTGTATGTTAGATATGGTGAGAGGTTGCCAAGATGCACTTGAGTAGTCATAAGTCATATCTAGTGCAGCTCCGGTGTGCAGAGTGACAGTAGTTTCCAAGAAAGGATCTGTCTCCTGTCAAAAGGTATTGACAGTTGTGTCTCTCAAATGCTCTGTGTCTTGTCCCTAAAATCTGTGGCCACAGTAACTGAACATAAGGGAAGGTTTCCCTTGCGGCGTTTAGTAGAGGATAGACTGACACTTAGGTCCAAGATGGGTACCTGCATTATCCGTGCCCTAGACCCTAAGTGGTGAGACCGTAGACGGAAGGATAGATGTACTGTAGAGCTTAAATGTTCATCCCCGTATATTCACCTAGTCTCTAGTGCTATGGACCGTTGCTAGATGGCCACCCATGGTAACGGGCGGATTCTAGGAATCCAACGAAGTCTAGCTGAAGGTGAACCTAAAGAGTCACACACAATCCGCACACATGAAACGTATTTAATTTAGAATTAAATATTTGGAGAAATGGAGCGACTAAATTGGATTTAATCAGGTCCTTATTTTCTTGAAAAGAATTAATTCTTTTTATTAGATAAAAGGGATTTATCTAATAAATTAGATTTATTAGAAAATTAATTTAATGGGCTTGAAATAAATATTTATATTTAAAATATTTATTTATTGCCCTTGGAATATTTAAATGAGATTTTAATATTTCATTAAATTAAATTAATGATTGAGATTAAAGGGAAGAATCTATGGCTTAGATTGGTTTGACCAAAGAAGTTAGATTTGACTAGGATTTGAAACACACACACACACACACACTCGTGTGCTCTCTCTCCCTCTCGGCCGCATCTCTCTCTCTTCTTCCAAGAAAATACTTTCTTGTTCTTTTATTTTAACAATTGAACAAAAGGAGGATTGATCAAGCTCTCAAACCAGAAATGTTGGTGCTCTGGCGGCACCTGACGCAAACATCCCCAAGGGTGGGGATAATGTCCTCACACCACCGCGTACATGCGCTCGGGTATCTTGCGCTCAGCCCTGAAATTACATAATAATTAGTGTGACAGAAAAATAAAAATTTAAGTAACAAAAATATTTTAAAAAAAAATTATACCTGGCGTCAGCAAGGGTGATATACCGGCGCGCGGATGGTGGGGGGACTGGTGGTGCAGGTGGGGGGTGGTGCAACCTATGGATGGGCCGGATTTGCCGCCGGTGCGGGAGTAGATGGTCCGGCATCCTCTGGGGCCCGTGCAGGAGTAAACAGACCGGGCTCCTAATTCGGCACCGGTGCGGCAGTTGACTGCTCTGTCGGTGGTGGTGGTGGTAGGGGTGGTTGGAATGTTACTTCCCCAACCTGGGAAGCAGCACCCGCCAGTGGTGGAACCGACGAGCCACAACCACGACCGCGAGTACGACCACCTCCTCGAAGAGGCAAATCCTGATCAGACATGATCTACAATGTTTTTTCAAAATATCAGTGGTATGAATTTTAGAAAAATATGTAACTATCAATTTATTTTGAATAATGATAATTTTTTTATTTCTTAAAATAATTATGTAAACTAAATCCTAAAATTGTATCTAAGTCCCAAAATTATTCTAATACATGGATACTAAATCCCAATTTTCTTTTGAAGTTTTTCCTACAATGTATACTAAATCCAAAAATTCTTTCCTAAATAATGTATACTAAATTTTACAATTATTTCCTAAAATATATATTAAATCCGAAATTCTTCCCTAAAATTACACTGAACCCTTCTATTTTCCTATATACTTATACTAAATTCCAAAATTCTTCGCGACAATATGATTTATATTATAATAATTAGTACATATGTTTTTCTATATCCATACATAATATTACATAATTTCACATGGATTCCAAAAAAATCACATAAAATTTAGAACATGACAGAAAATCTTAAAAAATACAGGATGTACAGATTAATTTTCCTAGAAAAAAGACAATAATTATAGATTTTTATTTTTTAAAAAATTACAGAAAATTTTCAAAAAATACTTAAAAATTACAGAATTTAGAGTTTTCTTTTTCAGAAAAAATTTACAGAATTTAAAGGTTTTTTTTAGAAAAAGTACAAAAAAAATCAATAAATACATAAAAATGATAGAAAAATTTTAAAAATTATAAAGTTTACAATTTTTTTTTTTTCAGAAAAAATTATTTAATTTATAGTTTTTTTTCCAGAAAATTACAGAAAAAATTCAAAAAAACTTAAAAATTGCAGAAAAGACTTAAAATGTTTGAAAATATTTTTCAAAACCAAAAATAATATAAAATCATTTAAAAATAACAGAAAATTCACCAATTTGCTTAAAATACAGAAAATTCACAAATTACACAAAATTACCAGAAACTATTCTAGTTATTACAAACAAATATCCTATATTACAGAAATTTCATAATTAATTCAGAAAATTAAAGAAAATTCACCAATTACACAATAATTTGCAGAAATTACAGAAAATACAGAAAATTCACACATTACACAAATTTACCAGAAAATACAGAAATTATACTACAATTTCCATAAATACAGAAAATACACAATTTACACTGTAATTTTCAGAAATTATAGAAAATTCAAAATAATACCAGAAAATTACAGAAATTTCACAAAAACTTCCAAAAAAATTCCACATAAATCCCCTAACATTACATACTATTACAAAATTTACATGTAATTTTAGAAATTAGACAAAATAGAAAAAAAATTAAAAGGGCTTTTGGAAACCCTACTTGGTAGTGGTGCCTGCGGTGATGACGGGTTGATGGTGGTGGCAGAGGTGCTGGTGTTTGCAACATCAACATGGATGGTGGAGGCACTGGTGGTGGCGACGTCAATGGTGGATGGCAGAGGCGCTGGTGTTGGCGACGGTGGAGGGTGGATGATGGCGGTGATGGTGGCGATGGTGGCAGTGGCAGAACAGAGAAGAAAAAGGAAGGGTAGAGAGAGTGAGAGGCGGAGGCGGAGGAGTAAGAAGGAGAAGGGTTAGAGAGAGAGAGTGAGAGAGAGAGGCAGAAAAAATGAGGGGGAGAATCCGCTAAGTGTGCAATTTATATCAGTATTTTGGTCATTTTTTGCTACGACCGTTCCTAGTACTATTTGTAATGTCAATAAAAAATGTCGTTTTAGTATCTTGTACTAGTAATGAAACTCATAGGCACGATTGATTAATATTCAAACCGTTTCTAGTACCATTCCTAAATCGCAAAACGATGTCGTTTGGTGACCTGTCACTAGTGACCGTTCTGTTAGAGTAGGTGACCAGAAAGCCAAAAGGTTTGGCGATTTGTAACCTATCTGACAACTTGATGTAAATGTAATATTATTATGTGATGAATAAAATGAGTATTCGTCACTTCTAGTGCTTACTTTTTTGCGCTCATTTCACATTTGTTAAAACGGTGTTTAACTTATATCGCAACAAAGCCCACAGACCATGGATAAAACTCATGCAGTTGGGCCACGCATTGGATGGTGGTCATGAAACCAACTGATTAAGTGTTGGGTCTGAAACGTTCCAAGTCGAGGACCTCGAGACAGGGCATCTAGAGTCCTATTGAGACTTACGTCAAGAGTCGTGTTCATTGTATGAGTGTCGTGTTTCATCGGCGACAGGCGTGGGATGCCTACATGATCTTGATGGTTTGGTCGACTGGGGTCGAGCCGACTGGACTGATTCGCGGGGATCATCATATGGAAGGCATGGAGACTTGGTCGGTGTGATTGGATTTTCCCGGTTCCGATAGTACGGGAGTATTCCTCAGACTTGAGGAATCATGGCAGTCGCGTGCATAGGACAGTTGTATCTTGGATCTGGCGAGAGTTGATCATTCTGTAAGATGATCATCATAAGCCTTGTCCAGTGCAGTCGGAATGTGTAGCGAGGACGGTGGATTACAAGAAGAGGATGAAAGAATATGTGGATCGTCCAGGGAAATTGCGCGAATGCGGAAGCGCGATATAAAATAAAATACAAAAATTTAAAGCATGCTTTAATCAAATTAAAGAACACGCTCAAGGGGTGTACCCTTGAGATTCCCGGGTGTTTGGTGTATCTCATGAGTAAACAACATGTAAATGATCATGGAGGCCATAGGGTAGAAAATTAAAGAGGACGAAAATATTAAACGAGACCTACCCGTTGTCGTTTTCGTCTTCAACAGCTACACGCGTTGTTCCCCGTTTTGCACCGAGATCTCGTTCTTGAGACCCTCCAAATCGTGACACACGATCCACCCACGTATCTTGCACGTCGTGCTAGCAACGAACAAGTGTATATTTTGGAGTGGATGAATCAACAACACGTTATGAATTGACGGTATTGATTCATCTAAGTTCTAATGTTCCAAGAACAAGAGAACTAGAAAAGAATTTCTTCGAGAGAGTGGAGAGAGAGGGCAGACGAGAGAGAGGGGAAAGAGAGCTGAAAATGAGTGTATGTTGTGTGTGTGTTGGAATTTCATCATCCTTCAAAAGGTGCAAGGCTAGGGGTTTATAAAGAGGAAGAGTTTAATCCTCTTTAAACTCCGCCTCTTTAGAAGCTTAATTTGACTAGGATTTTGACCTAGTCAAAGTCCTAGTCAAAGTAGAATTTGACCTTGTCAAATTCAATCCTAGCCTTTGATCTCTCCCATTAAATCTCAACCATGAATTTAATTTAATGGAATATTTAAATCCTATTAAATATTCCAAAAGGCCAAATAAATATAATAAATAAATATTAATATTTATTCTAGGCACATTAAATTAATTCCCTTACTAAATCCAATTTATTAATTTAATTCCCTTTATCAAATAGAAGGAATTATTTTCTCCAAGAAAATATAGGACCCGATTAAATCCAATTTAATCATTCCTTTACTCCAATATTTAATTCCAAATTAAATACTAAGTGTGTGTGGATAGTGTGTGACTCTTTAGGTTCATCTTTTAGCTAGACTTGGTCGGATTCCTAGAATTCGTCCGTTACCATGGGTGGCCATCTAGCAACGGTCCATGGCACTAGAGACTATGTGAAATAATCGGGGATGAACATTTAGGCTCTAACAGTACACTTGTCCTTCTGTCTTCGGTCTCATCACTTAGAGTCTAGGGCACGGAAAATGCAGGTACCCATTTTGGACCTAAGTGTCGGTCTGTCCTTACTAAACGCCGCAAGGGAAACCTTCCCTTCTGTTCAGTTACTGTGGCCACAGATTTTAGGGACAAGACACAGAGCATACATGAGACTCAACTGTCAATGCCTTTTGACAGGAGACAGATCCTTTCTTGGAAACTACTGTCACTCTATACGCCCGAGCTGCACTAGACATGGCTTATGACTACTCAAGAGTATTTTGGCAATCTCTCACCATATCTACGATACAGACCTGATGTACAGGTAAACTCAGCAGTTCCTCAAGTCAAAGGACTTGACCTGTACCGTTGGAACCGGGAACTCACGTCATACCTTGCTGACCATACTCAAGGTCCTCCGTAAGACGGTTCCCGCGAGTGACCTCAGTCAGTTGCTTCCTAGCATGCTGACCCACTAACACTGCTTAGACGACCTTCGTCACCCGTCGATGAAATACGACAGCAGATGCTTAGTGCAAGTCTCAAAGGGAACCCGGTACCCATTTTTGAGATTCCTTGACTTGGAGATTTTCCGACTGATTCGGTAAGACTGATTTCATGGACCTACCTCCAAGCGTAGTCCCAGTCTCCGAAATCGATTCTCAGTCCGTGGGCTTTGTTTGCATAGTGAACAGATATATAATAGCAGATATAAGTGAACGTAAACAAAGTGTTGCCATATGAATCTTCACTTCTTTATTCATAAATATTTTATCAAACACCTGAAATTGTCTAGACATAGGTTACATATTCCTGCCAAAATTGGCTTACATGGTCACCTATTCTAACAAACTCCCACTTGACCTTTAAAGCCAATCGCCCATATGTCTAATCCCCATCTTCTCAAGATGTTGCGTATGAGCGCTCTACGACATAGGCTTTGTCAGCGGATTTGTTGTGTTGTCTGCTGAGTTGACTCAGGTCCATCCGGACGTCACCTCTTCCTACCATTTCTCTAAGAAGATGGTAGCGTCTAAGAATGTGTTTGGAACGGTGATGAGATCTCGGTTCCTTTGCTTGCGCTATTGCACCGTTGTTATCACAGAAGATGACAACAGGCTCGGCGATGCTAGGCACCACACCCAACTCTTGGATGTAGTTTCTCATCCCAACCGCTTCCTTAGCAACTTCTGAAGCTGCTATGTATTCAGCCTCTGTGGTGGAGTCAACAATGGTTGCTTGCTTGAAACTTTTCCAAGCTACTACTCCTCCATTGAGTTTGAATATGTACCCCGATTGAGACTTGGCATCATCGTCATCAGACTGGAAACTAGCGTCGCTAAAGCCTTCCAGAATTAGTTCTCCATTGCTATAGACTAGGAACATTTCCTTAGTCCTCCTTAGTTTACTTAAGGATGCCTTTAACAGCATTCCAATGTGCCTCTCCTGCGCAGGACTGATATCTGCTTGTTACGCTCAAAGCGTATGCAATGTCAGGCCTAGTGCAGTGGACCGCATATTGGATGCTACCTACGGCAGAAGCATAGGGGATGACTTTCATCCTTTCAAGTTCCTCATCAGTCTGTGGGGACTGTTTCTTGGACAACTTGATCCCATGCCTCATGGGAAGGAATCCTCGTTTGGAGTTGTCCATTCGATATCTCTTTAGGACTTTCTCCATATACGAATTTTGGGTGAGTCCTAACATCCTTCTAGATCTGTCCCTAACAATCTGGATGCCTAGAATGTAGGAAGCTTCACCCAAGTCCTTCATGGAAAACTGGGTTGACAACCATGCTTTAGTGTTTCCTAACATTCTAACGTCATTACCAATGAGTAGAATGTCGTCCACATAAAGCACTAGGAACACTATTGAGCTCCCACCGACCTTCTTGTATACACAAGGGTCGGATTCGTTCTTGATGAAGTCATAACCCCGTATTACTTCATCAAATCGAATGTTCCAACTTCGGGATGCTTGTTTGAGGCCATAGATGGACTTCTGGAGACGACAGACTTTCTGTTCTTCTCCAGTGACCATGAAACCCTCCGGCTGATCCATATAGATCTCTTCTTCAACGAAACCGTTGAGGAAGGCCGTTTTCACGTCCATCTGCCATATCTCATAGTCATACCATGCTGTTATGGCGAGCAGGATCCGAATGGATTTAGCCATGGCTACTGGCGAGTAGGTATCCTCAAAATCGACCCCGGTCGTTGAGTGTATCCCTTAGCTACAAGCCTAGCCTTAAAGGTTGTGACTTCTCCATCAACGCCAAGTTTGCGCTTGTAGACCCACTTACAGCCCACTGGCTTAACACCTTTCGGTAGATCTACAAGACTCCAGACTTGGTTCTCGCTCATGGAGTCCATTTCGGCTTTCATGGCCTCAAGCCATTTCCCGGAGTCGATGTCAGACATCGCTTCTCCATATATCTTAGGATCGTTATCCAAAAGATCGGTCGCTCCTAGAAAGCCATACCTTACTGGAGGTCTGGACTCTCTAGTGGACCTACGGAGAACGGGAACGTCAGTGGTGACTGTGGGCGCTGACTGTATCGGAGCCGGCGGTTCAGGAACCGGGGATGGCCGTTCTTGAGGCTGTCCTTCATGCCTAGCATGTTGGACCTCTCGAGGTTGGTCAGCCCTTCGGCTGTTTATCCTGAATCCTCTAAGTGAGGGTTCCGTGGCTGCCTCTGATGGCTGGATTCCATCACTTGATTCCTCAAGGATCAGCCCATCATGTTGGATATCCTCCGGGAAGCCTTGCTCCAAGAATACTGCATTTCTTGAAACAAACACCTTTTGTTCCAAGGGGTCATAAAAGTAATAACCTGCAGTTTCTTTAGGGTATCCAACGAACCTGCATAAGCTAGACCTAGATTCTAGCTTATCTCCCACTAACCTCTTGACGTATGCGGGGCTACCCCACACTCTCAAGTAGTTGTAGGATGCAGGCTTGCCGTGCCATATCTCATATGGCGTTTGGGTCAATGCACTGGTAGGCGCCAAATTCAACAACTTGGCCGTCGTTTCTAGTGCATAGCCCCAAAAGGATAAGGGCAGTTTGGTAAACTTATGATGGACCGAACCATGTCCAACAGGGTTCGATTCCTCCTTTCAGAGACACCATTTAACTGTGGTGTTCCTGGAGGTGTCCATTCTGATATTATACCATGTTCTTTTAGATAATCTAAGAACTCATTACTAAGGTATTCACCGCCTCGATCTGACCGTAGGACTTTAATTTTGCAGTTGGTCTGGTTCTCTACTTCAAGTCTGAATTCTTTAAACCTCTCAAAAGCTTCAGACTTGTACCTCATTAGGTAAACATAACCATACCGTGAATGATCATCGGTAAAGGTTATGAAGTAGGAGAACCCACCTCGGGCCTGCGTCCTTAGTGGTCCACATACGTCTGCATGGACCAAGTCCAACAGACCTGTGGCAAGCCTACTTTGTCCTACAAAGGGCTTTTTGGTCATTTTCCCTCTTAGACAGGATTCACAAGTTGGTAGATCACTCAAGTCCCCAACCTCTAGGTTCTTTGAGTCTACCAACCTTTTCATCCTATCTTGGGATATGTGACCTAGCCTAGCGTGCCACAGACGTGCGTTCCCGTTATTATCTAATTTTCGTTTGTGTTGAGTGTTGAGAACGAAATTCGTTTGTTGCAAGATATAGAGCCCGTTATGCAATGTACCAAGTAGATGAGCAATTCCACACCTCATCAAATAAAAGCAATTTTTATTGATTCTAAACTCATAACCACTATTGTCCAACAATGGAATGGAAATGATGTTTTTAATCATACTAGGTACAAAATAAACTTGCTCTAAATCTATGCTAATACTATCACTAATCACTAGAGTGGCGGATCCTACTGCTTCTGCCGAGATGGCCTTGCCATTCCCAAGCTTCAGGATCATGTCCCCGCTACCTAGTTTTCTGCTTCTTTTCAACACCTGCAAGTCATTGCAAATGTGAGCTCCACAGCCGGTATCTAATACCCAAGAGGCAGAATTAGTGACCATATTAACCTCAATCACATAAATACCTTGGTTCGAGAAGAGTTTGGGGCACTCTCTCTTCCAATGCCCTTTCTCACGGCAGTTGATACATATGTCATATGCCTTCGACTGTTGCTTGGAGACAACCTTTCCCTTTCCTTTGCCCTTCCCCTCTTTGGCAATGGGAACACTCTTAGTGTTCGTAGTTGCTTTGACGGCCTTTCCCTTCCCTTTCTTCTTCTTCCAACGTCCGGCACCTTTGCCTTTCGTATTGGAAGTCGAAGCACCTCCAAACAATACCGAAGGCGTGGACTTCTTAGTCGTTGCCTCGTATTGCACCAACATATTGATCAACTCATGAATGCCCTTCTCAAGTGCGTTCATGTTGTAGTTGACGATAAATTGGTCAACGGAGGGTGGGAGTGACTGAAGGATCACATCTATGTACGTTTCATTATCGAGACCTGCCTTTAGGTCCTCAAGCTTTTCCACCAAGGTAAGCATTTTAATCCCGTGCTCTTGTACAGAGAATCCTTCTGTTATTTTAATTCCAAAGAACGCCTTGGTCGCGACATACCTAGTATGCCGGTCCGGGACTGCATAGGAATCCTTAAGGCGAGCTATTATGGAAGGGACGTCGTCTAGCCTTTCATATTGCTTCTGAATCTCATTGGTCATCGAAGCAAGTATGACGCCACGGACCTTCCGGTTATCCTTATGCCATGTCTCGAACGTCTCACGTTCTTCTGACGTGGATCCTTCCGGCAAGGTCCTAGGGAGAGGCTCGTCTATGATGTAGCCTTGGTTCTCGTAATCTAGGACTATCCTGAGATTGCGCAACCAGTCGTTGTAATTTGTTCTATTGAATTTGTTTGTCTCAAGAATGGTTGAAAGTGGGTTCTTAGACATTTTTAAATCTACATTTAGAAAACAGCGCGCGATCAGCAGAAAATAAAAGACGGTGGTTTGATAAAAATGATTAAATGCATGGACTTTAGTCTTTTAATCCTCCCACTATTTATACGAAAGCACGGTACTCTCAAACGTGATTTTCGAAAAATTCTTTCCTAGTGGGATTGGGATCCACAGCGATTTTTCTCATACCCCGCTTTTACGATTCGCATGGAAAAGATCCTGTGAGAGGTATTCCATACCATTCTCGTTCCACGAGATTCCCAAGATTATTGCCTCACCCTTTCACATGATCCCGAGGACTCCAAGCGAATCATGCTATTTGGGCGTTAGACCCAACCCAATCGATCGAGCCACAGACCCACTGGTACCCCCACGACTCGTGAGACAGGTACAGCAGCCTATTTTTCGTTCATGACAAAGTGTAGCTTCTTTTAAGTACAATAACGTGCCACGACTCGTGAGACCACGCTATTGACCTAAAACAGCTTCCTCACTAAACCATCCATAGCAGTTATATGATAAATAAAAACCCATTCATCCATCATAATAACCACATGCAAAATTAAAGCCTAGCACGCCCCTGTTGGATGATCACGATCCCGAATCCTATGCGATCCACTGAGCACGCAGTGGATCTATGGTCAATCTAGCGTTGGTCCTACACTATTACATTAATAGTAACCCAATCATCATGCTGATGGGCCTTGGTCTCTTTTCTCTTTCTTCACTTCATGGAAAACTCCAACGGACCTCCCGTCTGGGCTCTCCATGTGGTCCTTCCTTCTTCTCCACCGATTACGAAAAAGGAAACCTCACTCCTAGTCTACTCTCATTACATATAAAAAATAGAAAGAAACCCCAGCGAAAACTCGAGGGGAGTACATAAGGAGGGAGGTAGAATGCCCTATTATTCCAAGGCAACTAGAAAGAGAGAAGGAGAAAGCAGTAAAAGAGGCACACAGGCCCAACAGAAATTAAACCATACATTCGGTCTAGGGCTCGTGATCATCCATTTCCATCCAACACACATAACCACATGATCTAATCACATAATTACAATATACCAACAATTCATGATTTCCAATCATAATTATAAAAAACAAGAAATAAATGAATATGTGCGTAACGTGTGAAAAAAAAAACATAAATATTGGTAATAATATTTTCTCGTTTTAGGAAAACCTTTCCTCATTATTTTAAGTAAAATAACCCCGAGATTTCAAATCCAATGTATTTTACTCCTAAAATAATGTCTCTAGAAAATTAGGCATAATTGAACCCCAAAAACGATTTTTAAGAATTAATTCAAAATTAAAACTAAAAATAATTAAAAAAAAAATAAAAGAAAACACTACTATGGTTTAAAAAAACCCTAGCAGCAGCACCGGCCGCCGCCGCCGCCGGCAGCGGCCTGCCGGCGCGCGCGCGCAGGCCCCCTGCCTGCGTGCGCGCGCGCCTGGCCGGCAGCGTGCTGCGCGGCCTGGCATGCGGGCTGGCCGTTGCGCGCGCAGGCTCCCTTGCCTCGCGTGCGCACTGGCCTGCTGGCTGCCGGCCGCGCCCTTGCCCTGCGTAGTGCGTGCAGACGAGCACTGGGCACGCCTGCCGGGCGTGCGCGCGCATGAGTGCGCCTTCGGGTGTGCGCGCGCCTGCGCGCAGCCACCCTGGCTGCGCGCTGCCCCTGCACGACCGGCTGGACGGGCGCGCGCAGGCTTCCCTTGCCTGCGCGCGTCTGCCCTGCCGGCAGCGCGCGGCCAGCCCTCCCGGCTGGCCGGCTGCGGCGTTTCTCGTTTTTCGTTCAATTATTCCACCCCGTTTCCCAAGAAAAACAGAAAAATACCAATATTCAGAAATTCACACGAATCGAAAGCCATAAAACGACATGCTTTAAAATCTAGAAAATCAAGATTTAATTAAAAACATGCCAATATCACGTTTCATGTTTAAAACGCACATAAACCCTAGGCCTATACACCGAACCGGGCTCTGATACCACTGAAAGAATATGTGGATCGTCCCGGGAAATTGCGCGAATGCGGAAGCGCGATATAAAATAAAATACAAAAATTTAAAGCATGCTTTAATCAAATAAAGAACACGCTCAAGAGGTGTACCCTTGAGATTCCCGGGTGTTTGGTGTATCTCATGAGTAAACAACATGTAAATGATCATGGAGGCCATAGGGTAGAAAATTAAAGAGGACGAAAATATTAAACGAGACCTACCCGTTGTCGTTTTCGTCTTCAACAGCTACACGCGTTGTTCCCCGTTTTGCACCGAGATCTCGTTCTTGAGACCCTCCAAATCGTGACACACGATCCACCCACGTATCTTGCACGTCGTGCTAGCAACGAACAAGTGTATATTTTGGAGTGGATGAATCAACAACACGTTATGAATTGACGGTATTGATTCATCTAAGTTCTAATGTTCCAAGAACAAGAGAACTAGAAAAGAATTTCTTCGAGAGAGTGGAGAGAGAGGGCGGACGAGAGAGAGGGGAGAGAGAGCCGAAAATGAGTGTGTGTTGTGTGTGTGTTGGAATTTCATCATCCTTCAAAAGGTGCAAGGCTAGGGGTTTATAAAGATAAGAGTTTAATCCTCTTTAAACTCCGCCTCTTTAGAAGCTTAATTTGACCTTGTCAAATTCAATCCTAGCCTTTGATCTCTCCCATTAAATCTCAACCATTAATTTAATTTAATGGAATATTTAAATCCTATTAAATATTCCAAAAGGCCAAATAAATATAATTAATGAATATTAATATTTATTCCAGGCTCATTAAATTAATTCCCTTAATAAATCCAATTTATTAATTTAATTCCCTTTATCAAATAGAAGGAATTATTTTCTCAAAGAAATATAGGACCCGATTAAATCTAATTTAATCATTGCTTTACTCAAATATTTAATTCCAAATTAAATACTAAGTGTGTGTGGATAGTGTGTGACTCTTTAGGTTCACCTTTCAGCCAGACTTGGTCGGATTCCTAGAATCCGTCCGTTACCATGGGTGGCCATCTAGCAACGGCCCATGGCACTAGAGAATAGGTGAAATAATCGGGGATGAACATTTAGGCTCTAACAGTACATTTGTCCTTCTGTCTTCGGTCTCATCTATTAGAGTTTAGGGCACGGAAAATGCAGGTACCCATTTTGGACCTAAGTGTCGGTCTGTCCTTACTAAACGCCGCAAGGGAAACCTTCCCTTCTGTTCAGTTACTGTGGCCACAGATTTTAGGGACAAGACACAGAGCATACATGAGACTCAACTGTCAATGCCTTTTGACAGGAGACAGATCCTTTCTTGGAAACTACTGTCACTCTGTACACCCGAGCTGCACTAGACATGGCTTATGACTACTCAAGAGTATTTTGGCAATCTCTCACCATATCTAAGATACAGACCTGATGTACAGGTAAACTCAGCAGTTCCTCAAGTCAAAGGACTTGACCTGTACAGTTGGAACCGGGAACTCACGTCATACCTTGCTGACCATACTCAAGGTCCTCCGTAAGACGGTTCCCGCGAGTCACTTCAGTCAGTTGCTTCCTAGCATGCTGACCCACTAACACTGCTTAGAAGACCTTCGTCAACCGTCGATGAAATACGACAGCAGATGCTTAGTGCAAGTCTCAAAGGGAATCCCGGTACCCATTTTCGAGATTCCTTGACTTGGAAATTTTCGGACTGATTCGGTAAGACTGATTTCATGGACCTACCTCCAAGCGTAGTCCCAGTCTCCGAAATTGATTCTCAGTCCGTGGGCTTTGTTTGCGTAGTGAACAGATATGTAATAGCAGATATAAGTGAATGTAAACAAAGTGTTGCCATATGAATCTTCACTTCTTTATTCATAAATATTTTATCAAACACCTGAAATTATCTAGACATAGGTTACATATTCCTGTCAAAATTGGCTTACATGGTCACCTATTGTAACAGAGGATCCGTCCCCTGTCAGTATATGACAGAGGTATCTCGTATGCACTCGGAGACACATTCATGCTGTTTAAAGTTATGGCCACAGTGGTTGATCGAACAGGGAATGGTTTCCTGTGTCGACGCAATGAAGCATGCATGGTCTCGAGTCTTATGCATACATGCCTAGTCAAGGATGGGAACCGACGCTCAATTCCATACCCTAGACTAAGGCCGGGAGACGGTCGACGTAAGTATCATACCCGTACAGAATCAACGCCTAAATGTTCACGCCAATTCACCTAGTCTCTAGTGCCATGGACCGTTGCTAGACGGCCACCCATGGTAACGGGCCCTTATGGGACATGGGCCCAAGTCTAGCTGAGGATGAACCTAAAAGGTCACACACAAATCACCGAGGAGGTTAAGAGATTGACTTGGAGTTAATCTCGAAGAATACATAAGTAATTAGATTACTTAAGGGAAAGTCCATTAGATGGACGGGCCGATATTATATCGGGCCTTCATTTAATCGGTAAATTGGATTTTGATTAAATATGGAAGGTTGAGACGTTGGATCTTCTAATTGGATTAAAATATCAACGGGAATAATTTAAATGGACATTAAATTGGATTTAATATTGGGTTCGTCGTAATTGGATTACGATAAAACCCGGTCCGTTAAATTTGACCCGGGAGGAGAAATAATTCCTATTTTGGAATAGGAAGAAGTTGGACTTCTTCCCTTAATTAAACATGGCCGAGATGCTCCCTTGGAGGAAGCAAAATCAGCCATGTTTCATGCTAGGTGGTATGTTGACTTATCTCTTTTGGAAAGAGACAAATCAACTCCAATCAAGCTCTTCCCTTTTGGTATGATTTGATCATACCATAAATTTTGGTAGGCTTGATTGAAGAATTGATGGTGATTGATTGGAATGAATCTAGACATCCTTGGATGAACCTAGACACATTCCAATAATCACATTAATTATGTATATATATTAGAATATACAGCACCAAGCATAAGTGATTCATTATTCATCTTTTTCTAGGAAAAAGAAGAAGAGAAAATCGGATCTCCTCTCCCTCTCTAACTCTCGGTTTTCTCCTCCCCCTTTCACTTGTGTACTTCACTTGGTTTTGAATCAAGAGGAAGAACAAAGTAAGTTTAAGAGAGCACTAATTCATAATGTTTTTCTCTTAAACCGATTCCTTCTTAAACCCGTTCTTTTCTAGCAAGAAGAACGTACGTTTCTTTCGGTGTGGTGTGGATCATCTTTGGAGAATCCATACGTTTGGATTTCGTGAGCATTCCGGAGAAGGAACAACGTAAGTAGCCGGGAGCACACGCTATTCAATCAAAGGTAATGGTTTTATTACGCTTTGATTGATTTAATATGTATATCTATGCCCTATGTGTTTAATATACATATCTAATATTTACACATCCTATATCGAACGCCCGGTTGAGCACCCAAGGGTACACCCCTTGGGGTTCGTTTATTTAAATTAGATTTAAATTTACGCACCATTTTCTCGCTTCCTCGCTTCCGCTCGCGCTCCCAGGCGGATCCGCTTGTCCTTCACTTTCCTATTTCCATCTTGACCGTTCTTAGTTGTGTTTCAAATATTATTTTATCTCCCTAGATAATAAATATAAATTAAGAAAAATACATTCCGAACACGTGTATGAGTGAAGAAAGGTATACAATTGTGTTAGAATAGGTGACCAGAAAGCCAATAGGTTTGGCGATTTGTTACCTATTATACAACTCGACGTAAATATAATATTATTATGTGATGAATAAAATGATTATTCGTCACTTCTGGTGCTTACTTTGTTGCGCTCATTTCACATTTGTTAAAAACGGTGTTTTACTTAATCGCAACAAAGCCCACAGACCATGGTTAACAACTCGTGCAGTTGGGCCACGCATTGGATGGTGGTCATGAAACCAACTGATTAAGAATTGGGTCTGAAACGTTCCAAGCCGAGGACCTCGAGACAGGGCATCGAGAGTCCTATTGAGACTTGCGTCAAGAGTCGTGTTCATTGGATGAGTCCCGTGTTTCATCGGCGACAGGCACGGGACGCCTACACGATCTTGATGGGTTGGTCGACCGGGGTCGAGCCGATTGGACTGACTTGCGGGGATCATCATATGGAAGCCTTGGAGGCTTAGTCGGTATGATTTGCTTTCCCTAGTTCCAGTAGTACGAGAGTAATCCTTAGACTTGACGGATCATGGCAGTCATGTGCACACGACGGCTGTATCTTGGATCTGACGAGAGGTGATCATTCTGTAAGATGATTATCATAAGCCTTGTCCAGTGCAGTCGGAATGTGTAGCGAGGACGGTGGATTACAAGAAGAGGATTCATCCCCTGTCAGTATGTGACAGAGGTATCTCCTATGCAGTCGGAGACACATTCATGTTGTTTAAAGCTGTCGCCACAGTGGTTGGTCGAACATGGAATGGTTTCCTGTGTAGACGCAATAAAGCATACGTGGTCTCGAGTATTAAGCATAGATGCCTAGTCAAGGATGGGAACCGAAGCGCAATTCCATACCCTAGACTGAGGCCGGGAGACGGTAGACGGAAGGATCATACCCGTACAGAATCGGCGCCTAAATGTTCATGCCAATTCACCTAGTCTCTAGTGTTATGGACCGTTGTTAGACGGCCACCCATGGTAACGGGCCCTTGTGGGACACGGGCCCAAGTCTAGCTGAGGGTGAACCTAAAGGGTCACATACAAATCACCGAGGAGGTTAAGAGATTAACTTGGAGTTAATCTCGAAGGACAAATAAGTAATTGGATTACTAAAGGGAAAGTCCAATGGATGGATGGGCCGATATTGTATCGGGCCTTCGTTTAACCGGTAAATGGGATTTTCAATTAAATATGGAAAGTTGAGACGTTGAGACGCTGAATCTTTTAGTTGGATTAAAAGATCAGCGAAAATAATTTAAATGGACATTAAATTAGATTCAATGTTGGGTTCGTCGTGATTGGATTACGATAAGACCCGGTCCGTTAAATTTGACCCGAGAGGAAAAATAATTCCTATTTTGGAATAGGAAGAAGTTGGACTTCTTCCCATAACTAGACATGGCCGAAATGCCCCCTTGGAGGAAGCAAAATCAGCCATGTTTCATGAAAGGTGGTATGTTGACATGTCTCTTTTGGAAAGAGACAAATCAACTCCAATCAAGCCCTTCCCTTTTTGTATGATTTGATCATATCATAAACTTTGGTAGGCTTTATTGAAGAATTGATGGTGATTGATTGGAATGAATCTAGTCATCCTTGGATGAACCCAGACACATTCCAATAATCACACTAATTATGTATATATATTAGAATATACAACACCAAGCATAAGTGAATCATAATTCATCTTTTTCTAGATAAAAGAAGAAGCCAAAAAATCGGCCCTCTCCTCTCTCCCAAATCTCGATCATCTCCCTCTTTCTCTACTTGTGTTCTTCACTTGGTTTTGAATCAAGAAAAAGGACAAAGTAAGTTTAAGAGAGCACTAATTCCTAGTGTTCTTCTCTTAAACCGATTCCTTCTTAAACTCGTTCTTTTCTAGCAAGAAGAACGTGTGTTTCTTCCGTTGTGTGGTGGATCACCTTTGGAGAATCCATCCGTTTGGATTTGTGAGCATTCCGGAACAAGGGAACAATGCTAGTAGTCGAGCACATGTTAAATCTACAAGGTAACAGTTACTACGCCTTGGTTGATTTATTATCCATCTATGCCCTATGTGTTTTATATACGTTTTAATATTTACACATCCTACATCGAACGCCCGGTTGAGCACCCAAGGGTACATCCCTTGGGATTCGTTTATTTAAATTAGATTTAAATTTATGCCCTTTTCTCACTTTCTCGCTTCCGCTCGCGCTCCCTGGCGGATCCGCTTGTCCCTTCAAGTGGTATAAGAGCCCGGTTCGATGTAAGGGGCATAGATCTATGTGCTTGGCATGATCTACTTGCTTTTATGATTTAATTAGCATGTTAAATTACATAAATGTATGAACAATATGATGATTCATTTGTTTGAATTTGATGGACTTTTGGCATACTTATTTTTATTAGATTGGATCTAAAAATGCATGCCTGTTTTTAGAATTATTTTTACTATTTTTGTGCTGAAATGATGTTGAAAAACATGAAAAAAAAAAAAGAAAATGGAATCGGACAGCAGCGGCAGTGGTTGGCTGTCGTCCCTGCCGGCCTGTCACTGGCTGGCAGTCGTGCTGTCGGGGCGCAGGCCTGGCCGGCGTGCCTGCCAGCATGCGTGCTGGCAGGGGCGGCCGCGCACACTGCTGATGCTGCGCACAGGCACGCACGCAAGGGGCGCGCGCGTTGGCTGTGCGCAGGCAGCCGCTGCTGGCCGAGGCCAGCACGGCATAGAGCGCGCGCGCTGGCCGACCGGCACTACGGCTGGGCCGTTTTTTCGACGTTTTCTAGAAAATTTGATTTTTTGTATTTTCTGCACAATATTATGAAAATATGTTAATTTTGCATATTTGATTTTGGAATAATTGGATTATTCCTTAGATTAAATTTGTTTAATTAATTTGGAATTAATACATGCATTGGATGCATTGTTTAAAATGTCCATTAAATTTGAAATTTGAATTTTGCATATTATTTGTATGTTTATGCTTTTGTGATGTTGGACATCAGTTGGGTATTTTGGAATATCCATTGGTTTAATGCATGATTATTTGGAATAATTGTGTTATATGAGTTGATGGAATCAACATGGGATGATCACAAGAGCCCTAGACCTTATGTATTGGATGAATGTATGATCATTTATTTTCTGTTGGGTGGGGCCTGCATGCCTCTTGTTTTGGGATTATCATCTCCCATATTTTCAGCCTCATGATGTTAAGGCTTGTTTTTTTATTATTACCAATGTATTACTTTCAGTTGTAATGAAAATAGACAGGATTGGTGAGGTTTTAATTTTAACAAGCATTTGGAGTCGGAGACCCCAAGGAGGAGCATCAAGGCGTGAAACAAGAAGCGTTACAAGGCCCATTGGAATGAAAATGGGTATATTATTATGGTAATAATTTAGGACCACCCTAGACAGACCATAGACTCACTGCGGGCTCAGTGGGTCACATAGGTTGGGCTTGTGATCATCCTAACAGGGGTATGCTATGTTTTCTGCATGTGGCGTATTTATTTATCGCTTTAAATATTGGATATTTATGCTTGCTAAAACACCATAATGTGATGAGGTCTCGGTCATTCATAAACTCTCATTTGGTTGGACCAAATAAAATATTCGGCCCAAATCGGACTTGGTTCAAAATGGTATTTTGATCTGTCCGAGCCTTCCATCCACAGCAATGTGGTGAGGAAGCTACCACTACCCAAGAGTGGTCTCACGAGTTGTGGCACACTTGGACTACGGGAAAGCTGCACCATTGTTGTGAACAAAAAGACTGCGCTCGTTGTTTCCCTGTCTCACGAGTCGTGGGGGCGATAGTTTTAGGCATGATTTGGTTGATGGGTCGGGGCCAACACTGAGTAACATGGTTCGCTTGGAGTCCTCGGAACCATGTGAATAGGTGAGGCAAAATATCTTGGGAATCTCATTGGATGACAATGATATTGGATATCTCCCACGAGGTCTTCTTCATGTGAATCGTAAAAGCGGGGCATGGAGATTACGCTTGTGGATCCCGAGCCCACTAGGAAATGGTTTCCCGAAACTCCGCTTGAGAGTGGCGGACTTTCATATAAATAGTGGGAGGGTTAAAGACTAAAAGACCAAGTCTTCAACTTGAACAATAATATTACCATCATCTGCTAATTTCTGCTTTATATTTTCATTAATGTAGATATGTCTAAGAACCCATTAACCATGATACTCGAGACTAACAAATTCAACGAAACGAATTACTCGGACTGGCTGAGAAACCTGAGGATCGTCCTCAATTTCGAGAACCAAGGCTACGTCTTGGGCGAGCCGCCACCGAGCGACTTACCGGAGGGGTCCACGCCTGAAGAACGTTTGACGTTCGAGAAGTGGCATGAGGACAACTAGAAAGTACGCAGCATCATACTGGCTTCGATGTCTAACGACATCCAGAAGCAGTATGAGAGGCTGGACAACGTCTCCGCCATAATGCTCCGCATGAACGAGGTTTATGCGGTTCCGGATAGGCATATTAGATATGCCGCCACAAAAGCATTCTTTGGCACCAAGCTTGCTGAAGGAGCATCTGTACAAAGTCATGGGGTCAAGATGCTCTCCCTAGTGGAGAAACTCGAGGACCTTAAAGCTGGGCTTAACAATGACACGTACATTGACGTGATCCTCCAGTCGCTTCCTCCATCCTATGACCCGTTTGTTGTAAACTACAACATGAACGGACTTGAGAAGTCTATTCATGAGTTGATCAACATGCTGGTCCAATACGAGGCAATGACCCACAAGTCGGCGCCGGCGATATTGATGGGAGAGGCTTCGACCTCCAAAGCGAATCGCAAGAGCGCCGGACGCTGGAAGAGGAAGAAGGGCAAAGGGAAGACGGTTGCGGCCCCTGCTCGCGCTCCGGGCGTCCCTGTTGCTCCGGTGGGACCGAGCAAAGGGAAAGGGAAGGCCCTTGGTTCTCAACAGTCCAAGGTAAATGATGTCTGCATGTATTGCGGTCCTTGATAAGGAGGGATATGAATTTACCATCAATAAAAATGGCTTTTTCATTATTAAAGATAGTATTTCTCATCTGCTTGGTACATTGGTCAATGGTCTGTACATACTTCAACAGTCTAATTGGATTATGACTGCAGAACACAAACGAAATCGTGATGAAAGAAATCGGTGGATCGTCCCGGGAATTGCGCGAATGCAGAAGCGCGATAAAAATAAACATACAAAAATTAAAGCATGCTTTTAATTTAAAAGAACACGCTCAAGGGGTGTACCCTTGAGGTTCCCGGGCGTTTGGTGTATCTTCATGATCATATAACATGTAAAGAATCATGGAGGCCATAGAGTTGAAAAAATAAAGAGGGACGAAAAATAAAACAAGACCTACCCATTGTCGTTTTCGTCTTCAACGGCTACACGCATTGTTCCCCGTTTTGCACCGAGATCTCGTTCTTGAGACCCTCCAAATCGTGGCAAACGATCCACCCACGTACCTTGCACGTCGTGCTAGCAACGAAAAGTGTTTTTGAAGAGGATAGATCAATCACACGTTATGAATTAACGGGACTAATCTTCCTTAGTTCTAATGTTCCAAGAACAAAAGAACAAGAAATAATTTTCTTGGAGAGTGAGAGAGAGAGGGGCGGACGGGATGTAGGAGAGGGGGGAGTGTGTGTTGTGTGTGTGATTTCAAGAATCATCATCATGCAATAGTTGGAACCTAGAGGTATTTATAGAGGAGGAGTTTAATCCTCTTTAAACTCCAACTCTAAGAACCCTAATTTGACTAGGATTTTGACCTAGTCAAAGTCCTAATCAAACTAGTGTTTGACCTAGTCAAACAAATCCTAGCCTTCCATCTCCCCTTTCCATCTCAACCGTTGATTTAAATTTAATGGAATATTTAAATCCCATTAAATATTCCAAAAGGCAAAAAAAAAATAAATATAATATAATAAATAAATATTAATATTTATTCTAGGCCCATTAAATCAATTTCTTTAATAAATCCAATTTATTAATTTAATTCCCTTTATCAAATAGAAGGAATTAATTTCTCCAAGAAAATATAGGACCCGATTAAATCTAATTTAATCATTCCTTTACTCCAATATTTAATTCCAAATTAAATACTAAGTGTGTGTGGATAGTGTGTGACTCTTTAGGTTCACCATTCAGCTAGACTTGGTCGGATTCCTAGAATCCGTCCTTTACCATGGGTGGCCATCTAGCAACGGTCCATGGCACTAGAGACTAGGTGAAATATTAGGGGATGAACATTTAGGCTCCAACAGTACACTTGTCCTTCTCTCTTCGGTCTCATCACTTAGAGTCTAGGGCACGGAAAAAGCAGGTACCCATTTTGAACCTAAGTGTCGATCTGTCCTTACTAAACGCCGCAAGGGAAACCTTTCCCTTCTGTTCAGTTACTGTGGCCACAGATTTCAGGGACAAGACATAGAGCATACATGAGACTCAACTGTCAATACCTTTTGACAGGAGACAGATCCTTTCTTAGAAACTACTGTCACTCTGTACACCCGAGCTGCACTAGACATGGCTTATGACTACTCAAGAGTATTTTGGCAATCTCTCACCATATCTAAGATATAGACCTGATGTACAGGTGAACTCAACGGTTCCTCAAGTCAAAGGACTTGGCCTGTACCGTTGGAACCGGGAATACTCGTCATATCTTGCTGACCATACTCAAGGTCCTCCGTAAGACGGTTCCCGCGAGTCACCTCAGTCAGCTGCTTCCTAGCATGCTGACCCACTAACACTGCTTAGAAGACCTTTGTCACCCGTCGATGAAATACGACAGCAGATGCTTAGTGCAAGTCTCAAAGGGAATCCCGGTACCCATTTTCGGGATTCCTTCACTTGGAGATTTCCGAACTGATTCGGTAAGACTGATTTCATGGACCTACCTCCAAGCGTAGTCCCAGTCCCCGAAATCGATTCTCAGTCCGTGGGCTTTGTTTGCGTAGTGAACAGAAATGTAAATGCAGATATAAGTGAACGTAAACAAAGTATTGCCATATGAATTTTCACTTCTTTATTCATAAATGTTTTTATCAAATACCAAAAATTGTCTAGACATAGGTTACCTACTCCTGCCAAAATTGGCTTACATGGTCACCTATTCTAACAATCTCCCACTTGACCTTTAAAGCCAATTGCCCATATGCTTAATCCCCATCTTCTCAAGATGTTGCGTATGAGCGCTCTGTGACATAGGCTTTGTCAGCGGGTCTGCTGTGTTGTCTGCCGAGTTGACTCGGTCCGTCCGGATGTCACCTCTTCCTACTATTTCTCTAAGAAGATGGTAGCGTCTAAGAATGTGTTTGGAACGGTGATGAGATCTCGGTTCCTTTGCTTGCGCTATTGCTCCGCTGTTATCACAGAAGATGACAACGGGCTCGGCGATGCTAGGCACCACACCCAACTCTTAGATGTAGTTTCTCATCCAAACCGCTTCCTTAGCAGCTTCTGAAGCTGCTATATATTCAGCCTCTGTGGTGGAGTCAGCAATAGTTGCTTGCTTGGAACTTTTCCAAGCTACTACTCCTCCATTGAGTTTGAATACGTACCCCGATTGAGACTTGGCATCATCGTCATCAGACTGGAAGCTAGCGTCGCTAAAACCTTCCAGAATTAGTTCTCCATTGCCATAGACTAGGAACATTTCCTTAGTCCTCCTTAGGTATTTAAGGATGCCCTTAACAGCATTCCAGTGTGCCTCTCCTGCACAGGATTGATATCTGCTTGTTACGCTCAAAGCGTATGCAACATCAGGCCTAGTGCAGTGGACCGCATATTGGATGCTACCTACGGCAGAAGCATAGGGGATGACTTTCATCCTTTCAAGTTCCTCATCAGTCTGTGGGGACTGTTTCTTGGACAACTTGATCCCATGCCTCATGGGAAGGAATCACCGTTTGGAGTTGTCGATTCGATATCTCTTTAGGACTTTCTCCATATACGAGTTTTGGGTGAGTCCTAACATCCTTTTAGATCTGTCCCTGACAATCTGGATGCCTAGGATGTAGGAGGCTTCACCCAAGTCCTTCATGGAAAACTGGGTTGACAACCATGCTTTTGTGTTTCCTAACATTCTAACTGAAGGACAAGCGGATCCGCCCGGGAGCGCGAGCGGAAGCGAGAAAGCGAGAAAAGTGCGTAAATTTAAATCAAATTCAAAATACGCGAATTCCAAGGGGTGTACCCTTGGGTGCTCAACCTGGCGTTCGATGTAGGATGTGTAAATATTGAAAACATATATTTAAACACATAGGGCATAGATATATAAATGAAATCAATCAAAGCGTATTAAACCGTTACCTTTGATTGTTTAGCGTATGCTCCCGGCTACTAGCGTTGTTCCTTCTCCGGAATGCTCACGAAATCCAAACGTATAGATTCTCCAAAGGTGATCCACACCACACCGGAAGAAACACACGTTCTTCTTGCTAGAAAATAACGGGTTTAGGAAGGAATCGATTTAAGAGAAGAACACTATGAATTAGTGTTCTCTTAAACTTACTTTGTTCTTCTTCTTGATTCAAAATCAAGTGAAGAACACAAGTGTAAGAGAGGGAGAGAGCACGAAAATTGAGAGAGATGAGAGGATTTTTGTCTTCTCTTTTTCCTAGAAAAAGATGAATAATGAATCACTTATGCTTGGTGTTGTATATTCTAATATATATACATAATTAATGTGATTATTGGAATATGTCTAGGTTCATCCAAGGATGTCTAGATTCATTCCAATCAATCACCATCAATTCTTCAATCAAGCCTACCAAAATTTATGGTATGATCAAATCATACCAAAACGGAAGAGCTTGATTGGAGTTGATTTGTCTCTTTCCAAAAGAGACAAGTCAACATACCACCTAGCATGAAATATGGCTGATTTTGCTTCCTCCAAGGGAGCATGTCGGCCATGTTTAATTAAGGGAAGAAGTCCAACTTCTTCCTATTCCAAATTAGGAATTATTTCTCCTCTCGGGTATAATTTAACGGACTGGGTTTTATCGTAACCCAATTACGACGAACCCAATATTAAATCCAATTTAATGTCCACTTAAATTATTCCCGTTGATCTTTTAATCCAATTAAAAGATCCAGCGTCTCAACGTCTCAACTTTTCATATTTAATCGAAAATTCAATTTACCGATTAAATGAAAGCCCGATACAATATCGGCCCGTCCATCCAATGAATTTTCCCTTAAGTAATCCAATTACTTATTTTATCCTTCGAGATTGACTCCAAGTCGATCTCTCAACCTCCTCGGTGATTTGTGTGTGACCCTTTAGGTTCACCCTCAACTAGACTTGGGCCCGTGTCCCACAAGGGCCCGTTACCATGGGTGGCCGTCTAGCAACGGTCCATGGCACTAGAGACTAGGTGAATTGGCGTGAACATTTAGGCGCCGATTCCATACGGGTACGATCCTTCCGTCTACCGTCTCCCGGCCTTAGTCTAGGGTTTGGAATTGGGCGTCGGTTCCCATCCTTGACTAGGCATCTATGCTTAATACTCGAGACCACGTATGCCACATTGCGTCGACACAGGAAACCATTCCCTGTTCGACCAACCACTGTGGCCACAGCTTTAAATAGCATGAACGTGTCTCCGAGTGCATAGGAGATACCTCTGTCACATACTGACAGGGGACGGATCCTCTTCTTGGAATCCACCGTCCTCGCTACACATTCCGACTGCACTGGACAAGGCTTATAATGATCATCTTATAGAATGATCACCTCTCGCCAGATCCAAGATACAGCCGTCCTGTGATTCCTCAAGTATGAGGATTACTCCCATACTATCGGAACCGGGGAAATCCAATCATACCGACCAAGCCTCCAAGGCTTCCATATGATGATCCCCGCGAGTCAGTCCAGTCGGCTCGACCCCAGTCGACCAACCCATCAAGATCGTGTAGGCGTCCCACGCCTGTTGCCGATGAAACACGGCACTCATCCAATGAACACGACTCTTGACGCAAGTCTCAATAGGACTCTCGATGCCCTATCTCGAGGTCCTCGACTTGGAACGTTTCAGACCCAACTCTTAATCAGTTGGTTTCATGACCACCATCCAATGCGTGGCCCAACTGCACGAGTTGTTATCCATGGTCTGTGGGCTTTGTTGCGATATAAGTTAAACACCGTTTTAACAAATGTAAAATGAGCGCAACAAAGGAGGTACCATTGGTGACGAACACTCATCTTATTCATCACATAATAATATTACATTCACATCAAGTTGTCGGATAGGTTACAAATTGTCAAACCTATTGGCTTTCTGGTCACCTATTCCAACAATCTCCCACTTGACCTAAAGCCAATCACCCATTGACCTCGAACCTCTTATTCAGATGGTGAGTATGGGCAACTTACGACATGGGCTTAGCAAGTGGATCTGCTATGTTTTCTGCGGAGGTGACTCGGTCCAACCGAACGTCACTCCTGCTATCCATCTCTCTAAGAGATGGTAGCGTCTAAGAATATGCTTGGATCGTGATGAGATCTCGGTACCTTTGCTAGCGCTATCGTCAAGTTGTTATCATAAAAGATAATTACAGGCTTAGCAATGCTAGGTACTACATAAAACCCTTGGATGTAGCTCATCAACCAAACCACTCCTTAGCAGCTTCCGAAGCTGCTATGTATTCAGACTCTGTGGTGGAGTCCGCCGTGGCAGCCTACTTGAAACTCTTCCAAGCAACCACGCCACCATTAAGTCTGAACACATAACCAGACTGAGACTTGGCATCATCGTCATCCGACTGGAAGCTAGTGTCGCTATAGCCTTCCAGTATCAACTCTCCACCGCCGTAGATCAAGAACATGTCCTTAGTCCTTTTCAGGTACTTTAGGATAGTCTTGACTGCACTCCAGTGTGCTTCCCCAGCACACGACTGATATCGACTTGTTACGCTCAAAGCGAAAGCCACATCAGGTCTAGTGCATTGAACAGCATACTGTATGCTGCCTACGGCTGAAGCATAGGGGATGTCCAACATCCTTTTAAGCTCCTCATCAGTCTTAGGAGACTGCTTCTTGGATAACTTAATTCCATGCCTCGTTGGAAGGAATCCTCGTTTTGAGTTCTCCATCTTGAATCTCTTCAAGACTTTCTCAATGTACGAGGACTGGGCCATTCCTAAAATCCCTCTAGACCTATCCCTGTAGATCTTGATGCCAAGGATGTAGGATGCCTCGCCCATATCCTTCATGGAGAATTGCGTTGACAACCAAGCTTTAGTGGTACCAAACATCTTAGCGTCATTCCCAATGAGCAAGATGTCATCCACGTAAAGCACCAGAAACGCAACTGAGCTCCCACTGATCTTCCTGTATACACAAGGATCGGACTCGTTCTTGGTGAAATCATATCCCCGTATGACTTCATCAAAATGTATGTTCCAACTTCGGGAAGCTTGTTTGAGGCCATAGATGGACCTTTGGAGACGGCAGACCTTCTGCTCTTCTCCAACAGTTGGGAAACCCTCCGGCTGATCCATATAGATCTCTTCCTCTACGAAACCGTTGAGGAAAGCCGTTTTCACATCCATCTGCCATATTTCATAGTCATACCATGCTGCTATGGCAAGCAGTATCCGAATGGACTTGGCCATTGCTACGGGCGAGTAGGTTTCCTCAAAATCGACCCCGGGTCGCTGAGTGTAACCTTTCGCCACAAGCCTGGCCTTGAAGGTTGTAACCTCCCCGTCAGCTCCAAGCTTATGTTTATAGACCCATTTACACCCTACGGGTTTTACCCCTTTGGGTGGGTCTACTAGGGTCCAAACCTTGTTTGTACCCATCGAGTCCATCTTGAATTTCATGGCCTCAAGCCACTTGTCCGAATCGATGTTCGACATCGCTTCTCCGTATGTCTTTGGATCATTATCCAACTGACCGGTCAGGCCCAGAAATCCATACCTATCAGGTGCATGGGATACTCTGGCCGACCTACGGAGGACTGGAACAATATCAGTGGGAACCATTGGCTCAGATGTCACTGCCGCCTCATGGGGTACCTCACTTGATTCCTCAAGGAGTACCTGATCGCGTCGACTATCCGATGGAAGACCTTTTTCCATGAACACTGCGTTTCGCGAGACAAAAACCTTTTGCTCGGAGGGATCATAGAAATAATATCCCGCAGTTTCTTTCGGATAGCCGATGAACCTGCATAAACTAGACCTCGAGTCCAGTTTATCTCCCACTAATCTCTTGACATATGCGGGGCAACCCCACACTTTCAAGTATTTGTAGGAGGCAGGCTTGCCATGCCATATCTCATATGGCGTCTGGGATACCTTTTTAGATGGCGCCAAGTTCAAAACTTTGGCCGCCGTCTCAAGAGCGTATCCCCAGAAGGAAAGGGGTAGTTCGGTAAAACTCTTCATGGATCGGACCATGTCCAACAAGGTCTGATTCCTCCTTTCAGACACACCATTAAGCTGCTGTGTTCCAGGAGGGGTCCACTGAGAGAGATCCCCATTCTCTTTTAGATAATCAGTAAACTCACCACTCAAATACTCTCCACCTCGGTCTGACCGAAGGGCTTTGATCTTTCGATCGGTTTGGTTATCTACTTCAAGTCTGTATTCCTTAAACCTTCCAAAGGCTTCAGACTTGTACCTCATCAGGTAAACATAACCATACCGTGAGTGATCATCGGTAAAGGTTATGAAGTACGAGTACCCACCTCTGGCCTGAGTATTTAGTGGACCACAGACATCTGTATGGATCAAATCCAACAGACCACTGGCTAGCGTACTTTGTCCAACAAAGGGTTTCTTTGGTCATCTTTCCCTTTAGACAGGATTCGCAGGTCGATAGGTTGTCCAAATCGTCTATTTCTAGACTTTTTGAGTCCACCAACCTTCTTATCCTATCTTTAGAGATATGACCTAACCTCGCATGCCATATCTGTGTGTTATTATGATCATCACGTTTTCGTTTGTGTTCTGCAGTCATAATCCAATTAGACTGTTGAAGTATGTACAGACCGTTGACCAATGTACCAAGCAAATGAGAAATACCATCTTTGATAATGAAAAAAACCGTTTTTATTGATGGTAAATTCATATCCCTCCTTATCAAGGACTTGGATGGAAACAATGTTTTTAATCATGCTAGGTACATAGAAACAGTCGTTCAGTACAATCCTAACATGACTACTAATGGCTAACTCTAGTGATCCTACGGCCTCCACAGCAACGGCCTTCCCATCGCCTAGCCTCAGGATCATCTCATCCTTGATTACCCTTCTGCTTCTTTGCAGTGCCTGCAAATCATTGCAGATGTGAGCACCACACCCGGTATCCAATACCCATGAAGCAGAATTAGTAATCATATTAACTTCAACCATAAACACACCTGGGTTGGAGAGGAGTTGTGGGCACTCCCTCTTCCAATGCTCTTTCCCTCGGCAATGCATGCAGACATCATTTGCCTTGGACCGCTGAGAACCATGGGCCTTCCCTTTCCTTTTGCTTGGTCCAACCGGAGCAATAGGGGTGCCTGGAGCGCGAGCAGGGGCCGCAACCGTCTTCCCTTTGCCCTTTTTCCTCTTCCAGCGTCCGGCCCTCTTGCCATTCGACTTGGAGGTCGAAGCCTCTCCTATCAATACCGCCGGCGCCGACTTGTGGGTCGTTGCCTCGTATTGGACCAGCATGTTGATCAACTCATGAATAGACTTCTGAAGTCCGTTCATGTTGTAGTTTACAACAAATGGGTCATAGGATGGAGGAAGCGACTGGAGGATCACGTCAATGTACGTGTCATTGTTAAGCTCAGCTTTAAGGTCCTCGAGTTTCTGCACTAGGGAGAGCATCTTGACCCCATGACTCTGTACAGACGCTCCTTCAGCGAGCTTGGTGCCAAAGAATGCTTTTGTGGCGGCATATCTAATATGCCTATCCGGAACCGCCTAAACCTCGTTCATGCGGAGCATTATGGCAGAGACGTTGTCCAGCCTCTCATACTGCTTCTGGATGTTGTTAGACATCGAAGCCAGTATGATGCTGCGTACTTTTCGGTTGTCCTCATGCCATTTCTCGAACGTCAAACGTTCTTCAGGCGTGGACCCCCCCGGTAAGTTGCTCGATGGCAGCTCGTCCAAGACGTAGCCTTGGTTCTCAAAACCGAGGACAATCCTCAGATTTCTCAGCCAGTCCGAGTAGTTCGTTCCGTTGAATTTGTTAGTCTCAAGAATCATGATTAACGGGTTCTCAGACATATCTACATTAATGAAAATGTAAAGCAGAAATTAGCAGATGATGGTAATATTATTGTTCAAGTTGAAGACTTGGTCTTTTAGTCTTTAACCCTCCCACTATTTATACGAAAGTCCGCCACTCTCAAGCGGAGTTTCGGGAAACCATTTCCTAGTAGGCTTGGGATCCACAAGCGTAATCTCCATGCCCCGCTTTTACGATTCACATGAAGAAGACCTTGTGGGAGATATCCAATATCATTCTCATCCAATGAGATTCCCAAGATATTTTGCCTCACCTATTCACATGGTCCCGAGGACTCCAAGTGAACCATGTTACTCAGTGTTAGGCCCGACCCATCAACCAAATCATGCCTCAAACTGTCGCCCCCCACGACTCGGGAGACAGGGAAACAGCGAGCACAGTCTTTTTGTTCACAACAATAGTGCAGCTTTCTCCTTGTCCAAGTGTGCCACGACTCGTGAGACCACACTTGGGTAGTGGTAGCTTCCTCACCACATTGTTGTGGATGGAAAGCTCGGACAGACCAAAATATCATTTTGATCCAAGTCCGTTCTGGGCCTAATATTTAATTTGGTCCAACCAAATGAGAGTTTGTGTATGACCGAGACCTCATCACATTATTGTGTTTTAGCATGCATAAATATCCAATATTTAAAGCGATAAATAAATACGCCGCATGCAGAAAACATAGCATACCCCTGTTAGGATGATCACCCAACCTATGCGACCCACTGAGCCCGCAGTGAGTCTATGGTCTGTCTAGGGTGGTCCTAAATTATTACAATAATAATAAATCCATTGTCATTCCAATGGGCCTTGAAGTGCTTCTTGTTTCACGCCTTGATGCTCCTCCTTGGGGTCTCCGACTCCAATTGCTTGTTAAAATTGAAACCTCACCAATCCTATCTACTCTCATTACAACTGAAAGTAATACATCGGTAATAAAGAAAACAAGCCTTAACATCATGAGGCTGAAAATACGGGAGATGATAGTCCCAAAAACAAGAGGCACGCAGGCCCCACCCAACAGAAAATAAATGATCATACATTCATCTATACATAAGGTCTAGGGCTCTTGTGATCATCCCATGTTTATTCCATCAACTCACATAGCATAATTATTCCAAATAATCATGCATAAATAACCAATGGATATTCCAAATACCCAAGTGATGTCCAACATCACAAAAGCATAAACATATAAATAATATACAAAATTCAAATTTCAAATTTAATGGACATTTTACACAATGCATCCAATGCATGTATTAATCCCAAATTAATTAAGCAAATTTAATCCAATGAATAATCCAATTTTTCCAAAATCAAAAATGCAAAAATTAATATATTTTCAGAACATTGTGCAGAAAATACAGAAAATCGAATTTTCCGAAAAAATTCGAAAAATGGCACAAAACGGCCCAGCCGCTGTGCTGGCCGGCCGCCCGCGCGCACAGGGCAGCGCGCGCGCGCGCAGGCAGCAAGCCTGTGCGCGCGTGCTCTGTGCCGCGCGCTGGCAGCGGCCGGCTGCGCACAGCGCGCGCGCAGGCGCGCGCGGCCGCTGCCGATCGATCCCAATTTTTTTTTTTTTTAAAACTGTTTCAGCACAATAACATTAATATTATTCTGAAAATAAGCATGCAATTTTAGATCCAATCTAACAAAATTAAGCATGCCAAAAGTCCATTAAATCAAACAATTGAATCATCATATTATTCATATATTTATGTAATCTAACATGCCAATAAAGCCATGTAAAAGCAAGTAGATCATGCCAAACACATAGATCTATGCCCCTTACATCGAACCGGGCTCTGATACCACTTGAAGGACAAGCGGATCCGCCCGGGAGCGCGAGCGGAAGTGAGAAAGCGAGAAAAGTGCGTAAATTTAAATCAAATTCAAAATACGCGAATTCCAAGGGGTGTACCCTTGGGTGCTCAACCGGGCGTTCGATGTAGGATGTGTAAATATTGAAAACATATATTTAAACACATAGGGGATAGATATATAAATGAAATCAATCAAAGCGTAATAAACCGTTACCTTTGATTGTTTAGCGTATGCTCCCGGCTACTAGCGTTGTTCCTTCTCCGGAATGCTCATGAAATCCAAACGTATGGATTCTCCAAAGGTGATCCACACCACACCGGAAGAAACACACGTACTTCTTTCTAGAAAAGAACGGGTTTAGGAAGGAATCGGTTTAAGAGAAGAACACTATGAATTAGTGTTCTCTTAAACTTACTTTGTTCTTCTTCTTGATTCAAAATCAAGTGAAGAACACAAGTGTAAGAGAGGGAGAGAGCACGAAAATTGAGAGAGAGGAGAGGATTTTTGTCTTCTCTTTTTCCTAGAAAAAGATGAATAATGAATCACTTATGCTTGGTGTTGTATATTCTAATATATATACATCATTAATGTGATTATTGGAGTGTGTCTAGGTTCATCCAAGGATGTCTAGATTCATTCCAATCAATCACCATCAATTCTTCAATCAAGCCTACCAAAATTTATGGTATGATCAAATCATACCAAAAGGGAAGAGCTTGATTGGAGTTGATTTGTCTCTTTCCAAAAGAGACAAGTCAACATACCACCTAGCATGAAACATGGCTGATTTTGCTTCCTCCAAGGGAGCATGTCGGCCATGTTTAATTAAGGGAAGAAGTCCAACTTCTTCCTATTCCAAATTAGGAATTATTTCTCCTCTCTGCTATAATTTAACGGACTGGGTTTTATCGTAATCCAATTACGACGAACCCAATATTAAATCTAATTTAATGTCCATTTAAATTATTCCCGTTGATCTTTTAATCCAATTAAAAGATCCAACGTCTCAACGTCTCAACTTTCCATATTTAATCGAAAATCCAATTTACCGATTAAATGAAAGCCCGATACAATATCGGCCCGTCCATCCAATGGAATTTCCCTTAAGTAATCCAATTACTTATTTTATCCTTCGAGATTGACTCCAAGTCAATCTCTCAACCTCCTCGGTGATTTGTGTGTGACCCTTTAGGTTCACCCTCAGCTAGACTTGGGCCCGTGTCCCACAAGGGCCCGTTACCATGGGTGGCCGTCTAGCAACGGTCCATGGCACTAGAGACTAGGTGAATTGGCTTGAACATTTAGGCGCCGATTCCGTACGGGTACGATCCGTCCGTCTACCGTCTCCCGGCCTTAGTCTAGGGTATGGAATTGGGCGTCGGTTCCCATCCTTGACTAGGCATCTATGCTTAATACTCGAGACCACATATGCTTCATTGCGTCGACACAGGGAACCATTCCCTGTTCGACCAACCACTGTGGCCACAGCTTTAAACAGCATGAACGTGTCTCCGAGTGCATAGGAGATACCTCTGTCACATACTGACAGGGGACGGATCCTCTTCTTGGAATCCACCGACCTCGCTACACATTCCGACTACACTGGACAAGGCTTATAATGATCATCTTACAGAATGATCACCTATCGCCAGATCCAAGATACAGCCGTCCTGTGCACGTGACTACCATGATTCCTCAAGTCTGAGGATTACTCCCATACTATCGGAACCAGGGAAATCCAATCATACCGACCAAGCCTCCAAGGCTTTCATATGATGATCCCCGCGAGTCAGTCCAGTCGGCTCGACCCCAGTCGACCAACCCATCAAGATCGTGTAGGCGTCCCACGCCTGTTGCCGATGAAACACGGCACTCATCCAATGAACACGACTCTTGACGCAAGTCTGAATAGGACTCTCGATGCCCTATCTCGAGGTCCTCGACTTGGAAAGTTTCAGACCCAACTCTTAATCAGTTGGTTTCATGACCACCATCCAATGCGTGGCCCAACTGCACGAGTTGTTATCCATGGTCTGTGGGCTTTGTTGCGATATAAGTTAAACACCGTTTTAACAAATGTAAGATGAGCGCAACAAAGGAGGTACCATTGGTGACGAACACTCATCTTATTCATCACATAATAATATTACATTCACATCAAGTTGTCGGATAGGTTACAAATTGCCAAACCTATTGGCTTTCTGGTCACCTATTCCAACAATCTCCCACTTGACCTAAAGCCAATCACCCATTGACCTCGAACCTCTTATTCAGATGGTGAGTATGGGCAACTTGCGACATGGGCTTAGCAAGTGGATCTGCTATGTTTTCTGCGGAGGTGACTCGGTCCAACCGAACGTCACTCCTGCTATCCATCTCTCTAAAAGATGGTAGCGTCTAAGAATATGCTTGGATTGTGATGAGATCTTGGTTCCTTTGCTAGCACTATCGTCCGTTGTTATCATAAAAGATAATTACAGGCTTAGCAATGCTAGGTACTACATAAAACCCTTGGATGTAGCTCATCAACCAAACCACTCCTTAGCAGCTTCCGAAGCTGCTATGTATTCAGACTCTGTGGTGGAGTCCGCCGTGGCAGCCTGCTTGGAACTCTTCCAAGCAACCACGCCACCATTAAGTCTGAACACATAACCAGACTGAGACTTGGCATCATCGTCATCCGACTAGAAGCTAGTGTCGCTATAGCCTTCCAGTATCAACTCTCCACCGCCGTAGATCAAGAACATGTCCTTAGTCCTTTTCAGGTACTTTAGGATAGTCTTGACTGCACTCCAGTGTGCCTCCCCGGCACACGACTGATATCGACTTGTTACGCTCAAAGCGAAAGCCACATCAGGTCTAGTGCATTGAACAGCATACTGTATGCTGCCTACGGCTGAAGCATAGGGGATGTCCAACATCCTTTTAAGCTCCTCATCAGTCTTAGGAGACTGCTTCTTGGATAACTTAATTCCATGCCACATTGGAAGGAATCCTCGTTTTGAGTTCTCCATTTTGAATCTCTTCAAGACTTTCTCAATATACGAGGACTGGGCCATTCCTAAAATCCTTCTAGACCTATCCCTGTAGATCTTGATGCCAAGGATGTAGGATGCCTCGCCCATATCCTTCATGGAGAATTGCGTTGACAACCAAGCTTTAGTGGTACCCAACATCTTAGCGTCATTCCCAATGAGCAAGATGTCATCCACGTAAAGCACCAGAAACGCAACTGAGCTCCCACTGATCTTCTTGTATACACAAGGATCGGACTCGTTCTTGGTGAAATCATATCCCAGTATGACTTCATCAAAACGTATGTTCCAGCTTCGGGAAGCTTGTTTGAGGCCATAGATGGACCTTTGGAGACGGCAGACCTTCTGCTCTTCTCCAACAGTTGTGAAACCCTCCGGCTGATCCATATAGATCTCTTCCTCTACGAAATCGTTGAGGAAAGCCGTTTTCACATCCATCTGCCATATTTCATAGTCATACCATGCTGCTATGACAAGCAGTATCCGAATGGACTTGGCCATTGCTACGGGCGAGTAGGTTTCCTCAAAATCGACCCCGGGTCGCTGAGTGTAACCTTTCGCCACAAGCCTGGCCTTGAAGGTTGTAACCTCCCCGTCAGCTCCAAGCTTACGTTTGTAGACCCATTTACACCCTACGGGTTTTACCCCTTTGGGTGGGTCTACTAGGGTCCAAACCTTGTTTGTATCCATCGAGTCTATCCCGTTATTATCTAATTTTCGTTTGTGTTGTGCATTGAGGACGAAATTCGTTTGTTGCAAGATATAGAGTCCGTTGTGCAATGTACCAAGTAGATGAGCAATTCCACACCTCATCAAATAAAAGCAATTTTTATTGATTCTAAACTCATAACCACTATTGTCCAACAATGGAATGGAAATGATGTTTTTAATCATACTAGGTACAAAATAAACTTGCTCTAAATCTATGCTAATACTATCACTAATCACTAGAGTGGCGGATCCTACTGCTTCTGCCGAGGTGGCCTTGCCATTCCCAAGCTTCAGGATCATGTCCCCGCTACCCAGTTTTCTGCTTCTTTTCAACACCTGCAAGTCATTGCAAATGTGAGCTCCACAGCCGGTATCTAATACCCAAGAGGCAGAACTAGTGACCATATTAACCTCAATCACATATATACCTTGGTTCGAGAAGAGTTTGGGGCACTCTCTCTTCCAATGCCCTTTCTCACGGCAGTTGATACATATGTCATACGCCTTCGACTGTTGCTTGGAGACAACCTTTTCCTTTCCTTTGCCTTTCCCCTCTTTGGCAATGGGAACACTCTTAGTGTTCGTAGCTGCTTTGACGGCCTTTCCCTTCCCTTTCTTCTTCTTCCAACGTCCGGCACCCTTGCCTTTCGTATTAGAAGTCGAAGCACCTCCAAACAATACCGAAGGCGTGGACTTCTTAGTCGTTGCCTTGTATTGCACCAACATATTGATCAACTCATGAATGCCCTTCTCAAGTGCGTTCATGTTGTAGTTGACGATAAATTGATCAAAGGAGGGTGGGAGTGACTGAAGGATCACATCTATGTACGTTTTATTATCGAGACCTGCCTTTAGATCCTCAAGCTTTTCCACCAAGGTAAGCATTTTAACCCCGTGCTCTTGTACAGAGAATCCTTCTGTCATTTTAGTTCCAAAGAACGCCTTGGTCGCGACATACCTAGTATGCCGGTCCGGGACTGCATAGCAATCCTTAAGGCGAGCCATTATGGAAGGGACGTCGTCTAGCCTTTCATATTGCTTCTGAATCTCATTGGTCATTGAAGCAAGTATGACGCTATGGACCTTCCGGTTATCCTTATGCCAAGTCTCGAACGACTCACGTTCTTCTGGCGTGGATCCTTCCGGTAAGGTCCTAGGGAGAGGCTCGTCCATGACGTAGCCTTGGTTCTCGTAATCTAGGACTATCCTGAGATTGCGCAACCAGTCATTGTAGTTTCTTCCATTGAATTTGTTTGTCTCAAGAATGGTGGAAAGTGGGTTCTTAGACATTTTAAAATCTACATTTTAGAAAACAGTGCGCGATCAGCAGAAATTAAAAGACGGTGATTTTGATAAAATAATTAAATGCATGGACTTTAGTCATTTAATCTTCCCACTATTTATACGAAAACACGGTACTCTCAAACGTGGTTTTCGGGAAATCCTTTCCAAGTGGGCTTGGGATGCACAGCGATTTTTCCCATACCCCACTTTTACGATTCGCATGGAATAGATCCTGTGGGAGGTATTCCATACCATTCTCGTTCCACGAGATTCCTAAGATTATTGCCTCACCCTTTCACATGATCCCGAGGACTCCAACCGAATCATGTTAATTGGGCATTAGACCCAACCCAATCGACCGAGCCACAGACCCACTGGTACCCCCACGACTTGTGAGATAGGTAGCAGCAGCCCATTTTTCGTTCATGACATAGTGCAGCTTCCTTTAAGTATAATAACGTGCCACGACTCGTGAGACCATGCTATTGACCCAAAGCAGCTTCCTCACTATGCCATTGATTGGAAGGCATGGACAAACTCCTAGAGTTTATGTCCACTTTGTCTAGGGTCTAATATTTAGACATTGGTCCAACCAATGTGAGAGTAGTAAATGACCGAGATCTCGAATAAATAAACATCTACACATACATCCATAATGCGTAAATAAACTATCCATAGCAGTTACATGATAAATGAACAACCCATTCATCCATCATCATAACCACATGCAAAATTAAAGCCTAGCACGCCCCTGTTGGATGATCACGAGCCCGAATCCTATGCGACCCACTGAGCCCGCAGTGGATCTATGGTCAATCTAGGGTTGGTCCTATACTATTACATTAATAGTAACCCAATCATCATGCTGATGGGCCTTGGTCTCTTTTCTCTTTCTTCACTTTATTGAAAACTCCAAGGGACCTCCCGTCTGGGCTCTCCATGTGGTCCTTCCTTCTTCTCCACCAATTACAAAAATAAAAACCTCACTCCTAGTCTACTCTCATTACATATTAAAAATAGAAACCCCAGCGAAAACCCGGGGGGAGTACATAAGGAGGGAAGTAGAATGCCTTACGAACAACCAAATGATTTAGGAGTTCATACCCGGAAATATCCGATTATATTCCAAGGCAACTAGAAAGAGAGAAGGAGAAAGTAGTAAAAGAGGCACACAGGCCCAACAGAAAATAAACCATACATCCGGTCTAGGGCTTTTGATCATCTATTTCCATCCAACACACATAATCACATGATCCAATCATATAATCACAAATATACCAACAACACATGATATCCAATCATGAATATCCAAAATAATAAATGAATATGTGCATAACGTGTGAAAAATAAAACACAAATATTGGTAATAATATTTTCTCATTTTATAAAAACCTTTTCTCATTATTTTAAGTAAAATAACCCCGGGATTCCTAATCCAATTTATTTTACTCCTAAAATAATGTCTTTAGAAAAATAGGCATAATTGAACCAAAAAATGATTTTTCAGAATTAATTCAAAATTAAAACTAAAAATAATTAAAAAAATAAAAGAAAAACACTGCTAGGGTTTTGAAACCCTAGCAGCAGCCGCCCCTGCGCGCGCGCGCAGGCGCTGCCTGGCCGGGCGCGCGCGCACAGGCCCCTTGCCTGCGTGCACGCGCGCCTGGCCGGCAGCGCGCTGCGCGGCCTGGCATTCCGGCAGGCCATCGCGCGCGTAGGCTCCCTTGCCTTGGGCGCGCACTGGCCTGCTGGCTGTCGGCGTGCCGTGCGCAGTGCGCGCGCAGACGTGCACTGGGCACGCCTGCCAGGCGCGCGCGCGCAGACTCCTCCGTCTGCGTGCGCGCGTGCCTGGCGGCGCTGCCCAGAGTCCGTCCGCGCGCAGACTCTCAGGCGCGCATGAGCGCGCCTGTGGCAGAGGGCTGGCCGGCTGCGTCGTTTCTCGTTTTTCGTTCAATTTTTCCACCCCGTTTTTCAAGAAAAATAGAAAAATACCAATATTCAAAAATTCACACGAATCAAAAGCAATAAAACCGACATGCTCTAAAATCAAGACAATCAAGATTTAATAAAAAACATGCCAATTTCACGTTTCATGCTTATAACGCACATAAACCCTAGGCCTATACACCGAACCGGGCTCTGATACCACTGAAAGAAATCGGTGGATCGTCTCGGGAATTGCGCGAATGCGGAAGCGCGATAAAAATAAACATACAAAAATTAAAGCATGCTTTTAATTTAAAAGAACACGCTCAAGGGGTGTACCCTTGAGGTTCCCGAGCGTTTGGTGTATCTCATGATCATATAACATGTAAAGAAATCATGGAGGCCATAGAGTTGAAAAAATAAAGAGGGACGAAAAATAAAACGAGACCTACCCGTGGTCGTTTTCGTCTTCAACGGCTACACGCGTTGTTCCCCGTTTTGCACCGAGATCTCGTTCTTGAGACCCTCCAAATCGTGACACACGATCCACCCACGTATCTTGCACGTCGTGCTAGCAACGAACAAGTATTTTTGGAGAGGATAGATCAATCACACGTTATGAATTAACGGGACTAATCTTCCTTAGTTTTAATGTTCCAAGAACAAAAGAACAAGAAATAATTATCTTGGAGAGTGAGAGAGAGAGGGGCGGACGAGATGTAGGAGAGGGGGGAGTGTGTGTTGTGTGTGTGATTTCAAGAATCATCATCATGCAATAGTTGGAACCCAGAGGTATTTATAGAGGAGGAGTTTAATCCTCTTTAAACTTCAACTCTAAGAACCCTAATTTGACTAGGATTTTGACCTAGTCAAAGTCCTAATCAAACTAGTGTTTGACCTAGTCAAACAAATCTTAGCCTTCCATCTCCCCTTTCCATCTCAACCGTTGATTTAAATTTAATGGAATATTTAAATCCCATTAAATAATCCAAAAGGCAAAAAAAATAAATATAATATAATAAATAAATATTAATATTTATTCTAGGCCCATTAAATCAATTCCCTTAATAAATCTAATTTATTAATTTAATTCCCTTTATCAAATAGAAGGAATTAATTTCTCCAAGAAAATATAGGACCCGATTAAATCTAATTTAATCATTCCTTTACTCCAATATTTAATTCCAAATTAAATACTAAGTGTGTGTGGATAGTGTGTGACTCTTTAGGTTCACCATTCAGCTAGACTTGGTCGGATTCCTAGAATCCGTCCGTTACCATGGGTGGCCATCTAGCAACGATCCATGGCACTAGAGACTAGGTGAAATATTGGGGGATGAACATTTAGGCTCTAACAGTACACTTGTCCTTCTGTCTTCGGTCTCATCACTTAGAGTCTAGGGTACGAAAAAAGCAGGTACCCATTTTGGACCTAAGTGTCAGTCTGTCCTTACTAAACGCCGCAAGGGAAACCTTTCCCTTCTGTTCAGTTACTGTGGCCACAGATTTCAGGGACAAGACACAGATCATACATGAGACTCAACTGTCAATACCTTTTGACAGGAGACAGATCCTTTCTTGGAAACTACTGTCACACCCGAGCTGCACTAGACATGGCTTATGACTACTGAAGAGTATTTTTGCAATCTCTCACCATATCTAAGATACAGACCTGATGCACAGGTAAACTCAGCAGTTCCTTAAGTCAAAGGACTTGCCCTATACCGTTGGAACCGGGAATACGTCATACCTTGCAGACCATACTCAAGGTCCTCCGTAAGACGGTTCCCGCGAGTCACCTCAGTCAGTTGCTTCCTAGCATGCTGACCCACTAACACTGCTTAGACGACCTTCGTCACCCGTCGATGAAATACGACAGCAGATGCTTAGTGCAAGTCTCAAAGGGAATCCCGGTACCCATTTTCGGGATTCCTTGACTTGGAGATTTCCGGACTGATTCGGTAAGACTGATTTCATGGACCTACCTCCAAGCGTAGTCCCAGTCCCCGAAATCGATTCTCAGTCCGTGGGCTTTGTTTGCGTAGTGAACAGAAATGTAAATGTAGATATAAGTGAACGTAAACAAAGTATTGCCATATGAATTTTCACTTCTTTATTCATAAATATTTTTATAATACCAAAAATTGTCTAGACATAGGTTACATACTCCTGCCAAAATTGGCTTGCCTGGTTACCTATTCTAACACGTGAGGATCATAATAACGCACAGATATGGCATGCGAGGTTAGGTCATATCTCTAAAGATAGGATAAGAAGGTTGGTGACTCAAAGAGTCTAGAAATAGTCGATTTGGACAACCTACCAACCTGCGAATCCTGTCTGAAGGGAAAGATATCCAAGAAACCCTTTGTTGGACAAAGCACGCTAGCCAGTGGTCTGTTAGATTTGATCCATACGGATTTTTGTGGCCCACTAAATACTCAGGCTAGAGGTGGGTACTCGTACTTCATAACCTTTACCAATGACCACTCACAGTATGGTTATGTTTACCTGATGAGGTACAAGTCTGAAGCCTTTGGAAGGTTAAGGAATACAGACTTGAAGTAGAGAACCAAACCGATCGAAAGATCAAAGCCCTTTGGTCGGACCGAGGTGGATAGTATTTGAGTGGTGAGTTTACTGATTATCTAAAAGAGAATAGAATTCTCTCTCAGTGGACCCCTCCTAAATCACCACAACTTAATGGTGTGTCCGAAAGGAGGAATCGGACCTTGTTGGACATGGTCCGATCCATGATGAGTTTTACCGAACTCCCCCTTTCCTTCTTGGGATACGCTCTTGAGACGGCGGCCAAAGTTTTGAACTTGGCGCCATCTAAGAAGGTATCCCAAATGCCATATGAGATTTGGCATGGCAAGCCTGCCTCCTACAAATACTTGAAAGTGTGGGGTTGCCCCGCATATGTCAAGAGATTAGTGGGAGACAAACTGGAATCAAGGTCTAGTTTATGCAGGTTCATTGGCTATCCCAATGAAACTGTGGGGTATTATTTCTATGATCCCTCCAAGAAAAAGGTTTTTGTCTCGAGAAACGCAATGTTCTTGGAAAAGGGTATCCCAGTAGTTCCCACTGATAATGTTCTAGTCCTCCGTAGGTCGGCCAGAGTATCCCATGCACTTGATAGGTATGGATTCCTGGGCCTGACCAGTTAGTTGGATCATGATGGGTACAAACCATGTACGGAGAAGCGATGTCGGACATCGATTCGGATAAGTGGCTTGATGCCATGAAATTCGAGATGGACTTAATGGGTACGAACCAGGTTTGGACACTTGTGGACCCACCCAAAGGGGTAAAACCCATAGGGTGTAAATGGGTCTACAAACGTAAGCTTGGAGCTGACGGGGAGGTTACAACCTTCAAAGCCAGGCTTGTGGCGAAGGGTTACACTCAGCGACCCGGGGTCGATTTTGAGGAAACCTACTCGCCTGTAGCAGTGACCAAGTCCATTCGGATACTGCTTGTCATAGCAGCATGGTATGACTATGAAATATGGCAGATGGACGTGAAAACGGTCTTCCTCAACGGTTTCGTAGAGGAACAGATCTATATGGATCAGCCGGAAGGTTTCACAACTGTTGGAGAAGAGCAGAAGGTATGTCGTCTCCAAAGGTCCATCTATGGCCTCAAACAAGCTTCCCGAAGCTGGAACATATGTTTTGATGAAGTCGTACGGGGATATGATTTCATCAAGAACGAGTTCGATCCTTGTGTATACAAGAAGATCAGTGGGAGCTCAGTTGCGTTTCCTGTGCTTTATGTGGATGACATCTTGCTCATTGGAAATGATGCTAAGATGTTGGGTACCACTAAAGCTTGGTTGTCAACACAATTCTCCATGAAGGATATGGGCGAGGCATCCTACATCGTTGGCATCAAGATCTACAGGGATAGATATAGAAGGGTGTTAGGAATGGTCCAGTCCTCGTATATTGACAAAGTCTTGAAGAGATTCAAGATAGAGAACTCAACGAGGATTCCTTCCTATGAACAATGGAATTAAGTTATCCAAGAAGTAGTCTCCTAAGACTGATGAGGAGCTTAAATGGATGTTGGACATCCCCTATGCTTCAGCCGTAGGCAGCGTACAGTATGTTGTTCAGTACACTAGGCCTGATGTGGCTTTCGCTTTGAGCGTAACTAGCCGATATCAGTCGTGCGCCGGGGAGGCACACTGGAGTGCAGTCAAAAACTATCCTGAAGTACCTGAAAAGGACTAAGGACATGTTATTGATCTACGGCAGTGGAGAGTTGATACTGGAAGGCTATAGCGATGCTAGCTTCCAGTCGGATGACGATGATGCCAAGTCTCAGTCTGGTTATATGTTCAGACTTAATGGTGGCATGGTTGCTTGGAAGAGTTCCAAGCAGGCTACCACGGCGGACTCCACCACAGAGTCTGAATACATAGCAACTTCAGAAGCTGCTAAGGAGGCGGTTTGGATAAAGAGCTATATCCAAGAGTTGGGTGTAGTACCTAGCATCGCTGAGCCAGTAGTTAAGCGATAACAACGGGGCAATAGCGCAGGCAAAGGAACCGAGATCTCATCACCGATCCAAGCATATTCTTAGACGCTACCATCTACTCAGTGGGATGGTTAGCAGGGGCGACGTTCGGATGGACCGAGTCAGCTCTGCAGAAAACATAGCAGATCCACTTACTAAGCCCGTGTCGCAAGTTCCCCATACTCAACATCTGGATAAGATGGGTTTGAGGTCAATGGGTGATTAGCTTTAGGTCAAGTGGGAGATTGTTAGAATAGGTGACCAGAAAGCCAAAAGGTTTGGCGATTTGTAACCTATTATTCAACTCGATGTAAATGTAATATTATTATGTGATGAATAAAATGAGTATTCGTCACTTCTGGTGCTTACTTTGTTGCACTCATTTCACATTTGTTAGAAACGGTGTTTTACTTATATCGCAACAAAGCCCACAAACCATGGTTAACAACTCGTGCAGTTGGGCCACGCATTGGATGGTGGTCATGAAACCAATTGATTAAGAGTTGGGTCTGAAACGTTCCAAGTCGAGGACCTCGAGACGGGCATCGAGAGTCCTATTGAGACTTGCGTCAAGAGTCGTGTTCATTGGATGAGTGTCGTGTTTCATCGGCGACAGGCGTGGGACGCCTACACGATATTGATGGGTTGTTCGACTGGGATCGAGCCGACTGGACTGACTTCGAGGAGCATCATATGGAAGCTTTGGAGGCTTGATCGGTATGATTGGTTTTTCCCGGTTCTGATAGTAAGGGAATAATCCTCAGACTTGAGGGATCATGGCAGTCACGTGCACACGATGGCTGTATCTTGGATCTGGCGAGAGGTGATCATTCTGTAAGATGATTATCATAAGCCTTGTCCAGTGCAGTCGGAATATGTTGCGACGATGGTGGATTCCAAGATCCATCCCCTGTCAGTATGTGACAGAGGTATCTCCTATGCACTCGGAGACACGTTCATGCTATTTAAAGTTGTGGCCACAGTGGTTGGTCGGATAGGGAATGGTTTCCTGTGTCGACGCAATGAAGCATACTTGGTCTTGATTATTAGGAATAGATGCCTAGTCAAGGATGGGAACCGACGCCCAATTCCATACCCTAGACTGAGGCCGGGAGACGATAGACGGAAGCATCGTACCCGTACAGAATCGACACCTAAGTGTTCACGCCAATTCACCTAGTCTCTAGTGCCATGGACCGTTGCTAGGGCGGCCACCCATGGTAACGGGCCCTTGTGGGACACGGGCCCAAGTCTAGCTAAGAGTGAACCTAAAGGGTCACAACACAAATCACCGAGGAGGTTAAGAGATTGACTTGGAGTTAATTTCAAAGGATAAATAAGTAATTAGATTACTTAAGGGAAAGTCCATTGGATGGACGGGCCGATATTGTATCGGGCCTTCATTTAATCGGTGAAATTGGATTTTTCGATTAAATATGAAAAGTTGAGACGTTGGATCTTTTAATTAGATTAAAAGATAAACGAAAATAATTTAAATACACATTAAATTGGATTTAATGTTGGGTTCGTCGTGATTGGATTACGATAAGACCCGGTCCGTTAGATTTGACCCGAGAGGAGAAATAATTCCTATTTTGGAATAGGAAGAAGTTGGACTTCTTCCCATAACTAGACATGGCCGAAATGCCCCCTTGGAAGAAGCAAAATCAGCCATGTTTCATGCAAGGTGGTATGTTGACATGTCTCTTTTGGAAAGAGACAAATCAATTCCAATCAAGCCCTTCCCTTTTGGTATGATTTGATCATACCATAAACTTTGGTAGGCTTGATTGAAGAATCGATGGTGATTGATTGGAATGAATCTAGACATCCTTGGATGAACCTAGACAAATTCCACTAATCACATTAATTATGTATATATATGAGAATATACAACACCAAGCATAAGTGAATGATAATTCATCTTTTTATAGGAAAAAGAAGAAGCCAAAAAATTGGCCCTCTCCTCTCTCCCAATTCTCGGTCATCTCCCTCTTTCTCTACTTGTATTCTTCACTTGGTTTTGAATCAAGAAGAAGAACAAAGTAAGTTTAAGAGAGCACTAATTCATAGTGTTCTTCTCTTAAATCGATTCCTTCTTAAACCCGTTCTTTTCTAGCAAGAAGAATGTGTGTTTCTTCCGGTGTGGCGTGGATCAACTTTGGAGAATCCATCCGTTTGGATTTGTGAGCATTCCGGAACAAGGGAACAACGCTAGTAGCCGAGCACACGTTAAATCTACAAGGTAACAATTACTATGCCTTGGTTGATTTATTATCCATCTATGCCCTATGTGTTTTATATATGTTTTAATATTTACACATCCTACATCGAACGCCCGGTTGAGCACCCAAGGGTACACCCCTTGGGTTTCGTTAATTTAAATTAGATTTAAAATTTACGCCCTTTTCTCGCTTTCTCGCTTCCGCTCGCGCTCCCGGGCCGATCGGGTTGTCCCTTCAAATTGTCCATTCAAAGAATTTTAAAATATAAAATAATTTTCCTAAATCACACACATGTTCACAATATGAACTATATTTGTATATTTAAGTTTGTTAGTGTTTCACATATTCAACTAGCATCTTGTATTCTTGTACTGCATCGCCTAATCAGACCTTCAAAATTTCAATCAGATCGTTAGATATGATGTAGCACACAAAAGAATACATTATATGTAGTTTTTAAAATTTTTGGTATGCGGATATCGAGATATCATTTTCGGTCAGTACTCGTCATCTTAGGAACCATTGCATCCTTCAATCCGGCCATCTGATTGAAAATCAGACTGATGGATATGAAATCTTATTCATAATCTTGTGTGTTTAAAAATGGTGTCGATCCGGCTCACGAATATTGAGATATCATCACAATTAGGTAAAATACTGATTCCAGTAACACAATTTGGAGCGGTTGTATATTACCTTAGGAACGGTTCAGAACTAATTTATATTAGGAACGGTTGGATATAAAATAACCGCTCCCAAATTGGATTTTCCCACCATTTCCCCATTGGGCGCCAAAACAAAAATTTGGACCTACAACTAGAACGGTCACTCAATTATTCTGACCGTTCCTAATTCAATTTTTGCACCTATTTCTCAGTAGGCGCCTAATTGAAAAATTGTAACTGTAATAGGAACGGTCATGGTAATACTGTGACCGTTACTAGTTCAAATTTCCCACATATGTTTTTATTTGGCGCCTACTTGAAAATTTTGCAACTAGAATATGAAAGGTCGTTATATATATTGACCGTTTAAATTTTGAAAATTTATTCAGTTTTATTAAAACATAAAAAAATTAATACAATGTTTAAAGTAAGGTATATAAAAAAAATTAATACACCATTCCAAAGTTATATTATCTTATAAAAAAATATAATTAATACAATATTTAAACTAATTAATTAAGGTATTTTCGTTACACATTTAAAAGCTAACTACACACTGAATGTTCAATAAGTCTCTTCCTCGGTCTCAGCCTCGTCAAAGCTATCGTCGTCATCTTGATCATCGGATTCACCATTTGGCAAGCGGGATGTACCTGCTCCATGTTGTGACATGGACAGAAGAACGACCAACTGTATTCCCGTTGGGTCATGAAGTTCATACGTTTGGTTGTCTGTACCAACATCTGGAGTAGGTACGACTTCATCCATCTGATACGCGACCCTCGGTCCATTGCGAGTCATCAATTACTTTTCGAGTAGTAGACTAGTACTTCTTGTTGCGCCAGTATGAATGGTTCATTCTTTTGGTAGAAATTTTTGAAATTGACATCAACGATATGATAACGAGGGTGTATCTTCATGCCTCTAACCAGATCGACCCAACAACAAATGAACAATACAATGTGCATGTCTCGAATAAGTGGGTAATCTAACTGAATTATCTCTTCCACTATTCCATAGAAGTTAGAATCCGTGTCTGTATATGACGAGCTTTTGACACAAAAACCACAATTCATTGTTGACTTCCCAACATTGTGACGTTCAGTGTGGAAATTGGAGCCATTCATGAAGTAAGACGGGAACGTCTTCAGTTCTACTCTAGGGCCCCAATAATGCAACTTCAACAATTCGTCGTCTGTGTGATTTAATTCGGGTTTCACCTGAAATTCATCATATAACAATTGAACTAATTTATAAGAAACTGAGCAGAGAGTCGTAATTTATAAGGAAGTGACACATATATGACGCTTAAACCAATCCTTGAATTGAGTTGCTACTAGTTGATCAATTATTGGGTCTTCCGAATGGTGTTGCTCGTATGGTTCATTCAAGACTGACCTATATCAGGAACAATGATAATTATAAATATTCATGTTCAAACTGAAATAATCAAAGAGATACATATGTATATACAATGTTGTATCAAAAACTTACTTGTAGTACGGCGCAACTACTTCACAATTACACAACACATACGTCTCGATAATATGAAGTTCCTCACCACCCAGCCATCTCTTCTTTGAGGCTCCACTTTCTCAGCCCGGGTGATTGAAAATGGACAGTAATATACGATTGTCGTTGCTCGTGAGCTCATTATTTTGGTCGGGTCTGCTTCACTTGCAGAGAATGTGCAGTTCGAAGTAGTGGGAAGAGAAAAGCCGATTTCTTTGGCAATATATGCCTCTACAATTGACGCCTCGACGTGTGCTTTGTTTTTCAACTTCTTCTTTAAATCGCGGAGGAATCTATTTGTACGAGTATTTATTAAAGTGCGAATGATAGAAAAATAATATATATATAACAATAAATTTTCTAGTGCATTTAATTACCTCTCCAATGGGTACATCCACCTGTATTGCACGGGCCCCTCAACGTGCGTCTCATATAGAAGGTGAACAATTAGGTTCTCCACTGATTCGAAAAAGGGAGGAAATATTTTCTCAAGGTTGCATAGGATGATGGCTACACTGTCTTCTAATTCTTTTACCTTGTTCACATCTAGCATGGTTGAGCATAGGATCTGAAATAGAAGGCTCACCTCCGTCAAGGCCCCCCACACGTGCTCAGGAAGCATTTCACGGAAGGCAACCGGAATCAACTTCTCCATGAATACATGACAATCGTGGCTCTTCATGACATGCATCCTTAGCTCCTTCATGTCGACGCAACGGGACAAGTTAGATGCACACGCATCATGAAACCTAAGACAACAAATCCACTCATATATCCTCTTCTTTTGATCCTTCGTCAGTGTATATACAGCATTGGGCATTACGTTCGGTCTCTTTTCGTCCACCTCAAGCTCCGGCCAATTATATATAATCTTTAGATCCTTCCGTGTATTCAGATTGTCATTCATTATGCCCTTTATGTCCATCACAATATTGAATATATTGTTGAACACATTCTTCTCAATGTGCATGATATCAAGATTGTGTTGTATCAGATGCGCCCCCAGTATTCAAGCTCCCAAAAGATGCTTTTCTTCGTCCACTTATGGTCGACACCATTGTTAGAATAGGTGACCATGTAAGCCAATTTTGGCAGGAATATGTAACCTAGTGTCTAGACAATTCTTTGGTATTTGATAAAACATTTATGAATAAAGAAGTGAAAATTCATATGGCAATACTTTGTTTACGTTCACTTATCTGCATTTACATTTCTGTTCACTACGCAAACAAAGCCCACGGACTGAGAAACGATTTCGGGGACTGGGACTACGCTTGGAGGTAGGTCCATGAAATCAGTCTCGCCGAATCAGTCCGGAAATCTCCAAGTCAAGGAATCCCGAAAATGGGTACCGGGATTCCCCTTGAGACTTGCACTAAGCATCTGCTGTCGTATTTCATCGATGGGTGACGAAGGTCGTCTAAGCAGTGTTAGTGGGTCAGCGTGCTAGGAAGCAGCTGACTGAGGTGACTCGCGGGAACCGTCTTACGGAGGACCTTGAGTATGGTCAGCAAGGTATGACGTGTATTCCCGGTTCCAACGGTACAGGCCAAGTCCTTTGACTTGAGGAACTGCTGAGTTTACCTGTGCATCAGGTCTGTATCTTAGATATGGTGAGAGATTGCCAAAATACTCTTGAGTAGTCATAAGCCATGTCTAGTGCAGCTCGGGTGTACAAAGTGACAGTAGTTTCCAAGAAAGGATCTGTCTCCTGTCAAAAGGTGTTGACAGTTGAGTCTCATGTATGCTCTGTATCTTGTCCCTGAAATCTGTGGCCACAGTAACTGAACAGCAGGGAAAGGTTTCCCTTGCGGCGTTTAGTAAGGGCAGACCGACACTTAGGTCCAAAATGGGTACCTGCTTTTTCCGTGCCCTAGACTCTAAGTGATGAGACCGAAGACAGAAGGACAAGTGTACTGTTAGAGCCTAAATGTTCATCCCCGAATATTTCACCTAGTCTCTAGTGCCATAGACCGTTGCTAGATGGCCACCCATGGTAACGGGTGGATTCTAGGAATCCGACCAAGTCTAGCTGAATGGTGAACCTAAAGAGTCACACACTATCCACACACACTTAGTATTTAATTTGGAATTAAATATTGGAGTAAAGGAATGATTAAATTAGATTTAATCGGGTCCTATATTTTCTTGGAGAAATTAATTCCTTCTATTTGATAAAGGGAATTAAATTAATAAATAGGATTTATTAAAAGGGTTGATTTAATGGGCTTAGAATAAATAATAATATTTATTTATTATATTATATTTATTCTTTTAGCCTTTTGGAATATTTAATAGGATTTAAATATTCCATTAAATTAAAATCAACGGTTGAGATGGAAAGGGGAGATGGAGGGCTAGGATTCGTTTGACTAGGTCAAACACTACTTTGACTAGGACTTTGACTAGGTCAAAATCCTAGTCAAATTAGAGTACTTAGAGTTGGAGTTTAAAGAGGATTAAACTCCTCCTCTATATAAACCTCTAGCTTCCAACCATTGTAGGATGATGATTCTTGAAAACACACACAACACACACTCTCCCCTCTCCATACCTCTCGTCCGCCCCTCTCTCTCTCTCCAAGAAGAAAATATTTTTTGTTCTTTTTGTTCTTGGAACATTAGAACTTAGACAAACCAATACTGTTAATTGATAACGTGTTATTGATTCGTCCACTCCAAAAATTATACACTTGTTCGTTGCTAGCACGACGTGCAAGATACGTGGGAGGATCGTGTGTCATTATTTGGAGGGTCTCAAGAACGAGATCTCGGTGCAAAACGGTGAACAACGCGAGTAGCCGTTGAAGACGAAAACGACAACGGGTAGGTCTCGTTTTACTTTTTCGTCCCTCTTTAATTTTCAACTCTATGGCCTCCATGACTTCTTTACATGCTTTATGATCATGAGATACACCGAACGCCCGGGAACCTCAAGGGCACACCCCTTGAGCGTGTTCTTTTAAATTAAAAGCATGCTTTATTTTTTGTATGTTTAATTTTATCGCGCTTCCCCATTCGCGCAATTCCCAGGACGATCCACCGATTTCTTTCAGTGGTATCAGAGCCCGGTTTGGTGTATAGGCCTAGGGTTTATGTGCGTTATAAGCATGAAACGTGAAATTGGCATGTTTTTATTAAATCTTGATTTTTCTTGATTTTAAGCATGTTGGTTTTATTGCTATTAATTCGTGTGAATTTCTGAATGTTGGTATTTTTCTGTTTTTCTTGGGAAACGGGGTGGCAAATTGAATGAAAAACGAGAAATGACGCAGCCGGCCAGCCGGAAGGGCTGGCCCGCGCGCAGCCGCATGCTGCCGGCAGGGCAGACGCGCGCAGGCAAGGGAGGCCTGCGCGCGCCCGCCCAGCCGGTCGCACAGGCGCGCGCGCACGCAGACAACGGTGTCTGCGCGCGCGCAAGGCTGCGCGCCTGCGAGTCCGCGCGCGGACGGGCTCTGGGCAGCGCCGCCAGGCGCGCGCGCGAGCAGACGGAGGAGTCTGCGCGCGCGCGCCCGGCAGGCATGCCCAGTGCGCGTCTGCGCGCGCACTGCGCACGGCACGGCCGGCAGCCAGCAGGCCAGCGCGCGCGCAAGGCAGGGGAGCCTGCGCACGCAGCGGCCTGCCGGATTGCCAGGCCGCGCAGCGCACTGCCGGCCAGGCCTGCGCGCACGCAGGCAAGGGGCCTGCGCGCGCAAGGGCGGCAGGCTGAGCCTGCTGCCCTGTGCGCGTGCCGGCGGTGGCGGCGGCGGCTGCTGCTGCTAGGGTTTCAAAACCCTAGCAGTGTTTTTCCTTTTAATTTTTTAATTATTTTAAGTTTAAATTTTGAATTAATTCTGAAAAATCATTTTTTTGGTTAAATTAGGCCTATTTTTCTAAAGACATTATTTTAGGAGTAAAATAAATTGGATTTGGAATCCCGGGGTTATTTTACTTAAAATAATGAGGAAAGGTTTTCCTAAAACAAGAAAATATTATTACCAATATTTGTGTTTTATTTTTCACACGTTGTGCACATATTCATTTATTATTTTGGATATTTATGATTGGAAATCATATGTTGTTGGTATTTTGTAATTATATGATTGGATCATGTGATTATGTGTGTTGGATGGAAATGGATGATCGCGAGCCCTAGAGCGGATGTATGGTTTATTTTCTGTTGGGCCTGTGTGCCTCTTTTACTGCTTTCTCCTTCTCTCTTTCTAGTTGCCTTGGAATAATAAGCCATTCTACCTCCCTCCTTATGTACTCCCCCCGGGTTTTCGCTGGGGTTTCTATTTTTAATATGTAATGAGAGTAGACTAGGAGTGAGGTTTCTATTTTTTGTAATTGGTGGAGAAGAAGGAAGGACCACATGGAGAGCCCAGACGGGAGGCCCCCTTGGAGTTTTCCATGAAGTGAAGAAAGAGAAAAAGAGACCAAGGCCCATCAGCATGATGATTGGGTTTACTATTAATGTAATAGTATAGGACCAACCCTAGATTGACCATAGATCCACTGCGGGCTCAGTGGGTCGCATAGGATTCGGGCTCGTGATCATCCAACAGGGGCGTGCTAGGCTTTAATTTTGCATGTGGTTGTGATGATGAATGAATGGGTTGTTTATTTATCGTATAACTGTTGTGGATGGTTTATTTACGCATTATGGATGTATGTGTAGATATTTATTTATTTGAGATCTCGGTCATTACTTACTCTCACATTGGTTGGACCAATGTCAAAATATTAGACCCTAGACAAAGTGGACATGAACTCTAAGAGTTTGTCCATGCCTTCCAATCCATGGCATAGTGAGGAAGCTGCTTTAGGTCAATAGCGTGCTCTCACGAGTCATGGCACGTTATTGTACTTAAAGGAAGCTGCATTATGTCATGAACGAAAAGCGGGTTGCTGCTACCTGTCTCACGAGTCGTGGGGGTACCAGTGGGTCCGTGGCTCGGTCGATTGGGTTGGGTCTAACGCCCAATTAACATGATTCGCTTGGAGTCCTCGGGATCATGTGAAAGGGTGAGGCAATAATCTTGGGAATCTCGTGGAACGAGAATGGTATGGAATACCTCCCACAGGATCTTTTCCATGCGAATCGTAAAAGTGGGGTATGGGAAAAATCGCTGTGGATCCCAAGCCCACTTGGAAAGGATTTCCCGAAAATCACGTTTGAGAGTACCGTGTTTTCGTATAAATAGTGGGAGGATTAAATGACTAAAGTCCATGCATTTAATTATTTTATCAAACCACCGTCTTTATTTTCTGCTGATCGCGCGTTCTGTTTATAAAATGTCTAAGAACCCACTATTAACCATATTTGAGACAAACAATTCAATGGAACCAATCACATCGACTGGTTGCGTAATCTCAGGATAGTCCTGGATTATGAGAACCAAGGCTACGTCATGGACAAGCCTCTCCCTAAGACCTTACCGGAAGGATCCACGCCAGAAGAACGTGAGACGTTCGAGACTTAGCATAAGGATAACCGGAAGGTCCGTAGCATCATACTTGCTTCGATGACCAATGAGATTCAAAAGCAATATAAAAGGCTAGACGATGTCCCTTCCATTATGGCTCGCCTTAAGGATTGCTATGCAGTCCCGGACCGGCATACTAGGTATGTCGCGACCAAGGCGTTCTTTGGAACTAAAATGACAGAAGGATCCTCTGTACAAGAGCACGGGGTTAAAATGCTTACCCTGATGGAAAAGTTCGAGGACCTAAAGGCAGGTCTCGATAATGAAACGTACATAGATGTGATCCTTCAGTCACTCCCACCCTCCTCTGACCAATTTATCGTCAACTACAACATGAACGCACTTGAGAAGGGCATTCAAGAGTTGATCAATATGTTGGTGCAATACGAGGCAACGACTAAGAAGTCCACGCCTTCGGTATTGTTTGGAGGTGCTTCGACTTCTAATACGAAAGGCAAGGGTGCCGGACGTTTGAAGAAGAAGAAGGGGAAGGGAAAGGCCGTCAAAGCAGCTACGAACACTAAGAGTGTTCCCATTGCCAAAGAGGGGAAATGCAAAGGAAAGGGAAAGGTTGTCTCCAAGCAACAGTCGAGGGCATATGTATTAATTGCCGTGAGAAAGGGCATTGGAAGAGGGAGTAAACCCAAAACTCCTCTCCAAACGTAAAACAGATAATAAACAGGAACGCACGACTGTGGCACGCAAGGCTAGGTCACATATCCCAAGACAGTATGGAAAGATTGGTAGATTCAAGAAACCTAGAGGTAGGGGACTTGAGTGAGCTACCAACTTGTGAATCTTGTCTAAGAAAATGACCCAGAAGCCCCTTGTAGGACAAAACAGGCTTGCCACGAGTCTACTAGGTCACACATCCCAAGATAGGATGAAAAAGTTGGTAGACTCAAAGAACCTAGAGGTTGGGGACTTGAGCGATCTACCAACTTGTGAGTCCTGTCTAAGAGGGAAAATGACCAAGAAGCCCTTCGTAGGACAAAGCAGGCTTGCCACAGGTCTGTTGGACTTGGTCCATACAGACATATGTGGACCACTAAGGACGCAGGCCCGAGGTGGGTTCTCATACTTCATAACCTTCACCGATGATCATTCACGGTATGGTTATGTTTACCTAATGAGGTACAAGTCTGAAGCTCTTGAGAGGTTTAAAGAATTCAGACTTGAAGTGGAGAACCAAACCAACTGCAAAATTAAAAATCCTTCGGTCGGACCGAGGCGGTGGATACCTTAGTACGGAGTTCCTAGATTATCTAAAAAAACATGGTATAATATCAGAATGGACACCTCCAGGAACACCGCAGTTAAATGGTGTCTCTGAAAGGAGGAATCGAACCCTGTTGGACATGGTTCGGTCCATGATGAGTTTTACCAAATTGCCCTTATCGTTTTGGGGCTATGCACTAGAGACGGCCGCCAAATTATTGAATTTAGCGCCTACTAGTGCATTGACCCAAACGCCATATGAGATATGGCACGGCAAGCCTGCATCCTACAACTACTTGAAAGTGTGGGGGTAGCCCCGCATACGTCAAGAGGTTAGTGGGAGATAAGTTAGAATCTAGGTCTAGCTTATGCAGGTTCGTTGGATACCCTAAAGAAACTGCGGGTTATTACTTTTATGACCCCTTGGAACAAAAGGTGTTTGTTTCAAGAAATGCAGTATTCTTGGAGCAAGGCTTCCCGGAGGATATCCAACCTGATGAGCGGATCCTTGAGGAATCAAGTGATGGAATCCAGCCATCAGACACAGCCGTGGAACCCTCACTTAGAGGATTCAAGATTAACAGCCGAAGGGCTGACCAACCTCGAGAAGTCCAACATGCTAGGCATGAAGGACAGCCTCAGGAACAGCCAGTCCCGGTTCCTGAACCGTCGGCTCCGATACAGTCAGCGCCCACAGTCACCACTGACGTTCCCGTTCTCCGTAGGTCCACTAGAGAGTCCAGACCTCCAGTGAGATATGGCTTTCTAGGTGCGACCGATCTTTTGGATAACGATCCTAAGACGTATGGAGAAGCGATGTCTGACATCGACTCCGGGAAATGGCTTGAGGCCATGAAAGCCGAAATGGACTCCATGAGCGAGAACCAAGTCTGGAGTCTTGTAGATCCACCGAAAGGTGTTAAGCCAGTCGGCTGTAAGTGGGTCTACAAGCGCAAACTTGGCGTTGATGGAGAAGTCACAACCTTTAAGGCTAGGCTTGTAGCTAAGGGATACACTCAACGACCCGGGGTCGATTTTGAGGATACCTACTCGCCAGTAGCCATGGCTAAATCCATTCGGATTCTGCTCGCCATAGCAGCATGGTATGACTATGAGATATGGCAGATGGACGTGAAAACGGCCTTCCTCAACGGTTTCGTTGAAGAAGAGATCTATATGGATCAGCCGCAGGGTTTCACGGCCACTGGAGAAGAACAGAACGTCTGTCGTCTCCAGAAGTCCATCTATGGCCTCAAACAAGCCTCCCGAAGTTGGAACATTCGCTTTGATGAAGTAATACGGGGTTATGACTTCATCAAAAACGAATCCGACCCTTGTGTATACAAGAAGGTCAGTGGGAACTCAATAGTGTTCCTGGTGCTTTATGTGGATGACATTCTACTCATTGGTAATGACGTTAGAATGTTAGGAAACACAAAAGCATGGTTGTCAACCCAGTTTTCCATGAAGGACTTGGGTGAAGCCTCCTACATCCTAAGCATCCAGATTGTCAGGGACAGATCTAAAAGGATGTTAGGACTCACCCAAAACTCGTATATGGAGAAAGTCCTAAAGAGATATCGAATGGACAACTCCAAACGAGGATTCCTTCCAATGAGGCATGGGATCAAGTTATCCAAGAAACAGTCCCACAGACTGATGAGGAACTTGAAAGGATGAAGGTCATCCCCTATGCTTCTGCCGTAGGTAGCATACAATATGCGGTCCACTGCACTAGGCCTGACATTGCGTACGCTTTGAGCGTGACAAGCAGATATCAGTCTTGCGCAGGAGAGGCACATTGGAATGTTGTTAAGGGCATCCTTAAGTACCTAAGGAGGACTAAGGAAATGTTCCTAGTCTATGGCAATGGAGAACTAATTCTGGAAGGCTTTAGCGACGCTAGCTTCCAGTCTAATGACGATGATGCCAAGTCTCAATCGGGGTACGTATTCAAACTCAATGGAGGAGTAGTAGCTTGGAAAAGTTCCAAGCAAGCAACCATTGCTGACTCCACCACAGAGGCTGAATACATAGCAGCTTCAGAAGCTGCTAAGGAAGCGGTTTGGATGAGAAACTACATCCAAGAGTTGGGTGTGGTGCCTAGCATCGCCGAGCCTGTTGTCATCTTCTGTGATAACAACGGCACTATAGCGCAAGCAAAGGAACCGAGATCTCATCACCGTTCCAAACACATTCTTAGACACTACCATCTTCTTAGAGAAATGGTAGGAAGAGGTGACGTCCGGATGGACCAAGTCAACTCGGCAGACAACACAGCAGACCCGCTGACAAAGCCTATGTCGCAGAGCGCTCATACTCAACATCTTGAGAAGATGGGGATTAAGCATATGGGCAATTGGCTTTAAAGGTCAAGTGGGAGATTGTTATAATAGGTGACCATGTAAGCCAATTTTGGCAGGAATATGTAACCTATGTCTAGACAATTCTTTGGTATTTGATAAAACATTTATGAATAAAGAAGTGAAAATTCAAATGGCAATACTTTGTTTACGTTCACTTATCTGCATTTACATTTCTGTTCACTACGCAAACAAAGCCCACGGACTAAGAAACGATTTCGGGGACTGGGACTACGCTTGGAGGTAGGTCCATGAAATCAGTCTCGCCGAATCAGTCCGGAAATCTCCAAGTCAAGGAATTCCAAAAATGGGTACCGAGATTCCCCTTGAGACTTGCACTAAGCATCTGCTGTCGTATTTCATCGACGGGTGATGAAGGTCGTCTAAGCAGTGTTAGTGGGTCAGCGTGCTAGGAAGCAGCTGACTGAGGTGACTCGCGGGAACCGTCTTACGGAGGACCTTGAGTATGGTCAGCAAGGTATGACGTGTATTCCCGGTTCCAACGGTACAGGCCAAGTCCTTTGACTTGAGGAACTGCTGAGTTTACCTGTGCATCAGGTCTGTATCTTAGATATGGTGAGAATTGCCAAAATACTCTTGAGTAGTCATAAGCCATGTCTAGTGCAGCTCGGGTGTACAAAGTGACAGTAGTTTCCAAGAAATGATCTGTGTCCTATCAAAAGGTGTTGACAGTTGAGTCTCATGTATGCTCTGTGTCTTGTCCCTGAAATCTGTGGCCACAGTAACTGAACAGAAGGGAAAGGTTTCCCTTGCGGCATTTAGTAAGGGCAGACCGACACTTAGGTCCAAAATGGGTACCTGCTTTTTCCGTGCCCTAGCTCTAAGTGATGAGACCGAAGACAGAAGGACAAGTGTACTGTTAGAGCCTAAATGTTCGTCCCCGAATATTTCACCTAGTCTCTAGTGCCATAGACCGTTGCTAGATGGCCACCCATGGTAACGGGCGGATTCTAGGAATCCGACCAAGTCTAGCTGAATGGTGAACCTAAAGAGTCACACACTATCCACACACACTTAGTATTTAATTTGGAATTAAATATTGGAGTAAAGGAATGATTAAATTAGATTTAATCGGGTCCTATATTTTCTTGGAGAAATTAATTTCTTCTATTTGATAAAGGGAATTAAATTAATAAATAGGATTTATTAAAAGGGTTGATTTAATGGGTTTAGAATAAATAATAATATTTATTTATTATATTATATTTATTCTTTTAGCCTTTTGGAATATTTAATAGGATTTAAATATTCCATTAAATTAAAATCAACGGTTGAGATGGAAAGGGGAGATGGAGGGCTAGGATTCGTTTGACTAGGTCAAACACTAGTTTGACTAGGACTTTGACTAGGTCAAAATCCTAGTCAAATTAGAGTACTTAGAGTTGGAGTTTAAAGAGGATTAAACTCCTCCTCTATATAAACCTCTAGCTTCCAACCATTGCAGGATGATGATTCTTGAAAACACACACTCTCCCCTCTCCATACCTCTCGTCCGCCCCTCTCTCTCTCTCCAAGAAGAAAATATTTTTTGTTCTTTTTGTTCTTGGAACATTAGAACTTAGACGAACCAATACCGTTAATTGATAACGTGTTATTGATTCGTCCACTCCAAAAATTATACACTTGTTCGTTACTAGCACGACGTGCAAGATACGTGGGTGGATCGTGTGTCACGATTTGGAGGGTCTCAAGAACGAGATCTCGGTGCAAAACGGAGAACAACGCGAGTAGCCGTTGAAGACGAAAACGACAACGGGTAGGTCTCGTTTTACTTTTTCGTCCCTCTTTAATTTTCAACTCTATGGCCTCCATGACTTCTTTACATGCTTTATGATCATGAGATACACCGAACGCCCGGGAACCTCAAGGGCACACCCCTTGAGCGTGTTCTTTTAAATTAAAAGCATGGTTTATTTTTTGTATGTTTAATTTTATCGTGCTTCAGCATTCGCGCAATTCCTGGGACGATCCACCGATTTCTTTCAGAGCCTTCCAGTTCACTCAATGGTTGTTCGACTGCAACACTAAACGCATTGACATGGGTTCGGATCTTCTCTCAATCAGCCTCGGACGTGCAACCTTCCTCTCCATTTGACTTTTAGTGAAAGCTTTCTTGTTCCTGCAATAAGGATGGTATGGTGGGAGGAACAGCCTGTTGCATTCAAAATAGCATGCCTTCCGACCGTACTGTAAATAGAATGCCCGTGTGTCCACCATACAAATTGGATACCCCATAATACCGGCGGTACTCCATCCAGATGCCATCCCATAGGCGGGTAGGTCGTTCACTATCCACATCAATGCTGCCAGCATCATGAATGCCTGGTTTGTCGCATTGCCGTGTGTACGTACACCCACATGCCATAAATTCCGCAACTCCTCGATCAACGGCTCTGGTAGATATCGATAAGACGTTTGGGAATGAATGGGCCAGGGATCACCATCGTTAGGAACATAAACTCAGACTTCATGCACATTCCCGGTGGGAGATTGTACAGTGTAAGTATCACAGGCTAACATGAGTAAGTTTTACCATACTGGTCGAGCGATGCAAACCCATCCGTGCACAGCCCTAGTCTAACATTACGGGGCTCAGCTGCAAAATCGGGATATGTCCAATCGAAATGCTTCCAACCCTTTGCATTGGACGTATGACACATGGATCGCTCCTCCGTCTGATGGTTGGCATGCCACGTCATGTGCTCTGCAGTGGCCTTCGACGCATACAACTACTGTAGCCGAGGGGTAAGCGAGAATGGCGTACAGGGACTTCTTGCGTCTAGGATTTCTATCCTTGGTGGGCTTGTACCTAGCATCTCCACAAAACTTGCAATATTCTGGATCAATATCATCCTTCCAGTATAGCATGCAGCCTTTTTTGCACTCTCAACAGGTAAACTCAATTCTCTAATCAATTTCTTTGTACTGTAATAATTAGGGGGTAAGTGTGATCGCAGGGCATTATATGATCAACCCACTGGCACAATCGATCATATGTATGCTCGAGAAAATCCCCTTCGGCCTTGATATTCACCAAACTAGCAATTGACGCCAACTGAGAATGAGTGCAGCCATTCCACAATGGTTGGTCGGTAGCATGAACTACATCAAAAAAATGGTCTGACAACCCAGACACATAATCATAGGGCCCCTCATCGTAATCTAAACTAGGACCGACATCAGAAGGATAAAACTAAGTACCATTATCAGTCGGTCCCTCTTGTTTATAAGAAGACTAGAAGACAACCCATCGCCATTGAATACCATCCTCTGTGCCCAATCCATCTGAGCCACACCACCACAATGCGATCTACCTTCCTCCTGAACAGTTGGTGTTTGTTGCTGCTGCACAGCGGGTGCGGTCAATGCATCAAAGTATTCCTGCACCCTCTCCTCACCATGCGAAGTCCAATTATAACACTCCGGTATAAACCCTTTCATACAATGGTCGAAATTTACCTCATCTGGTGTTTTGAACAGTTCGTTTTTGCACTTTCGGCAGGGACACTTAATATTCTCCCCGTCCATATATGCACACTGAGACTGGGCCCATTCTAGAAATGTTGTAACACCATCCTCATACTCCGGCGTCACACCCAGCAGGTCTCGATCGTAGATCTATCTCCTCAATTATCTTAACATGAATAGTCCTACGTACACAAGGAATTCACAACAGTAATTAAATGACCAGAACAAATTTATATATATATATATATATTTATATATAGAACCATTAAAGAGTTTCAACTTCTTACCTGAACAAAACACCTTTAAATTCAATGCAAATTTAGCGGAGATTGTTGATATTTATATTTTACCTATAAAGAATCAAGAGACGGAGTTAGAAGAAATGAATTGGAGAGAGAGAGTAATAAGAACAATTAAAATGAATGGGACATATATATAGAAAAATATTAGAACGGGCATTGGAATATTATTTGGAAGACTAAAGTAGTCGTTGAAACGGAAACACGAACGGTAAACTAACCGTCAAAAATATAGCCGCTGGAGCAAATTTGGAACGGTAATCGGAATACATAATCCACTTCATTGTTCAAACAAGGTGTAAAAGGTCTCATTTAACACTACAAGTTGGAACAGTCGACCAAGCGTTTCAATTCATCCCAGATTGTGGAACACGGATAGGAACGGTTATGTTGTCAGGTCAAATAATCGTTCCAATTTCCACCTATGCATTCCTAATGAAATGCCAAAATATATCCGCTCCCCTTTTGGAACGGGAATAGGTTTACAATTTGGCGCACATGTTTTGGCACATACTCAGGAACAGTCGTGCCGTTCCTACACGCTCTGACTCCGAATAATATGAACGTGACGTCAGCAACGGGTTACCGTTCGACAATAGTTCCATTTACCGTTTCAATTTGGACTTGGCGTTAGAACAATCATAGTAAACCGTCCCAATTGCTGTACTTTTTTGTAGTGTTTGGATGGTTTAGTGAACCTTTGTAATGGCCTGCGGAAGGGTAAGGTATTTGTCTCATTTTAGACGACATCGTTTGAGCAATTTGGACCTATTTTTGGAACGGCCCAGCTGTTCCAAAATTCTAATATAAAAGGCACACGTAGCAGATTTTTTTTTCCATTTATCTTCTCGTTTCTTTCTCCCTTCATCTTTTGCAAATTCCCCCCCCCCCCCTACTCTGCTAAAAATCCCCCGGGCCCCACCCCGCTGTCCGCCGCTTACTCTATCGTTCCCCCTCTCCACTGTACGCCGCCGCCTCTCTCCCCTCCACCGTGTCCCACCCCTCTGTCTTCGCCGTCATTTGCTTGCCGCCTACTCGTACCCCACCGATGCCTCTCATTCCGTTCTTTGCAAGGTAAGTATTCTTTTCTTTTTTTGAAAAAAATATTTATTTTTTTTTCTTTTTATGTATATTATTTTATGTATTCTGTTTTTGTTGGAAAAGTGTTGGAATGATGAATATATGCAATATTTTCTGTTGAAGATATGTGTTTTATATTTCTCAAAAACCTTAGTCATATTTCTATTTTAGAATGTATTCTTGAGGTTTTGGTGAATATAAATGTAAATCAGTGTGTAAATTTGTGGGAGAAAAAAAAAACTGTTGTTTTGTAAATTTTCTATAATCACAGAATTTTCTGTTAATTTTATGCAATTACAGAAATTTCTATAAATTTATGCAATTTCTGTAATTACAGAAATTTTCTATAATTACAAAACGGCAATTTATGTAATTTCGGTACTTACAGAAGAATTTTGTAAATTTTTGTTAAATTGATGCTATTTTCTATGAACTTCCTGTTATTTTCGCTAATTATAGAAATTTTCTGTAAATTTTAATGTAAATTACTTTTAATTTTATGAATTTGTCTGTGAATTTCCTATAATTTTCTAGAATTTATGTTAATTTATTTAATAAACATGTAACGTTTTTGAATGTATGTATTTTCTGTTAATTTCTATAATTTTTTGTAAATTTTCTTTAATTTTCTGTATTTTTTCTGCATTTTCCTACAATATACTGTATTTTTATGTCATTTTTGAAAAATTAAAAAAATTTAGATAGCTAGGAAAATTAGAAAAATTATTTGGATTTAGTACACAATTTAGAAAATTATTGGATTAGTGCATATTTTAGGAAAGTTATTGGGCTTTAGTCTCATTTTAGGAAAATTATTGGGTTTTAGCCAAATAATAAGACAAACAAGTATAAATTGAGGAAAATTATTGAGACTTAAACCACTTAATTGTAGTTTAAAATAAACTACAGCATATTATAAAATTAATGTACTTATAATATATTTGATATTATAGTTTAAGTTTATGTTATCATTAAAATCTAATTATGTAGTTTGTAATGAATAATATAATTATAATATACTTTAAGATAGTTTATAATACAGACTCCGCCAGTGGATCCGGCCATAGCGGGGGCTAGCAGTTCACAGGCTCCCCTTGGGCGTGGGATGAACTACCACCACCAGCACCACCACCTTCTGCACATCACTATATCAACCTCTGCGATGCGAGGTAATGGAAATGATTTTATTAAATTATTTTCATTATATTTTTCTATTTTTAATATTTAATTGTCTTTTTAGGTCGATCGAGATTTCCACGGTGCAATCCATGCTACTGTGCGCAATCATTATCCTCATCCCTAGGGATGTATATCGCAGATTATACTATAAACAACTCTTCTAATTTGATAATCTGAAGGTAAAAATTGTCCAAATTTTTAATAACGATTTCAAATGTGAATATTGATTTTTATCTATTACTTACAATTCTATTTTTTTATTTCTTTTACTATGTGAATTTGCAGCTTAGTTACTACTGGAATTGCCATGATGAATCCATGTTCAAGATCTTTAAGATGCAGGCTGATAAGTTCCTGCGGAAGCGGTTCGCCGACGCTTGAGCTCAATTGTCCCGGCCATTATGGCTAGCCGATCTGATTTGCGCTAGCTGCTGGAGTACTGGGCAAGCCCAGACTTCAAGGCCACCACGACCATGAATAAGACCAACCCGGCGGTAGCAGCTACTGTCTATCGCGGGGATTGTTCTCCTTTGGCATGCACAAGCGGAAGATGGTAAGTGTTTTTTTTTTTTTTGGGGGGGGGGGGGGGAGGGGGGGTGTTAATGCTTTTATCATCTACAAATCACTAACATATTTTTTTTGGTTCTTGGACATTAAGCAAAACTCGGTCGCCCTGTCAAGAAAATGGAAGTGTTCTCCACATGCTACAAAGGAAGCAGGACGGGTAATAGAGCAGCCAGAGGGCAGAGGAGATCGCGGAAAGTAGTTTTGTAGTTATAATTTTTTATTTCAATTAAAATTAATTTAATTTTTTTTTCTGATCACCTAATCCATTTCGCATGAGACGATCTAGAGGATGGTGGAGGAATAACAAACCCAGGCACCGAATGACCATCAAGATCCTCCAGCCTCTTTTCAAGGCTCGGTGGCCATGACCAAGCAACAGCTGGATGTTGGCAGTGGGCGTCCAGAAGAGGAGTCTTGTATCCGGTCTGGGTTATGAGGCCCACAACACACTTCCTGGACCATCATAGTCCAGCTGCTCGCATACGTCAGCACCGCCGTTGCCACTGCAATTAAGACGCCTAAACCTCGGCCATCGGGTCACGAGGCTTGAGGAGTTGTTGGGGCGTATGGTGAACATCTGGTCCGTCCCTCTGTTGCTCCAACCGTCCCAACCTCCAGCTGATTCCCCAACTACCAAAGACGATGGACGTGTCGACGGGGAGCTCAATCTAGATTAAGGCTTTTTTTCTTTTTTTTTATATAAAAAAAAAGTTGTATGTATGTAAATACGATTTTTATACACTATTTTCATTTTCATAATTATATTATTATTATTTTCTTCTTAGATAATTTATTTAAATATTTCACATTTAAGTAATTCAAACAAACATTTGTAACTAAAATGTAAAGAAAATATTATAATAATATAAATATAAATTAAATATATAAAAAATATACTAAATTTATAACGACTTGTGTAATGATTTTTGGGGTACACTTTACCTGCACACAAATTACAAAAGTCGTTCCAATCAAATTACAATGCTATTACCAATACCGATAGAACAACCGTTCCCAATTGAGTTATAAAATGTTCATACAAAATCATTGAAAAAACTGATCCAAATACAGTAACAACAACCGCTCCACAAGCCGTTACAACAACTATCACAAAACGAGGTACATACAGCATACAAAGGATTTAAGTATCCATTATTATATATGTTACAACATGAGTTACAAAAATCATAACAAATAATAGGTCAATAACCGTTCCAAAGATCATTCAAACGGCCATGCTAATAAGATATAGACTTAAACCTATTTGTGTTACAATAGTTGTTCCAAAAATAGGTCTAATTATTTCAACATAGGCCATCCCAAAAGGAGCTAGTACGTCAATTTCGACATCCGGTTAAAGATTGTAACGGTTTATCTAGCAAGTACAATATCCAGCCAAATGAATAATGGCTTCTAATAAAGGCATTACGAATATTTTGTAACGCTTGTCAAAAGAATGGAAGAGCGGCCATTACCGAGGTCGTTACAAATGTATTAAACATGTTACAAATTTAAAAATTATTGTTCCAAATGTTGTTCCAATAATATATATATATATATATATATATTTGTACTGATTATGGTGCATTTAAAAGATGAGGGACTAAAATGGGACGAAAAGTGAAGACGAAGGATTAATGAAGAGACTTAGCCTATTTTTTTCACAATAGGGGTTTTTTACCATTTTATTTATGTGGGGAGGGTAAAATGCATTAATTCATTTTTTTAATAGCATAATGGGTTAAATATAGTTACAACCCCTAAAGTATTCACCTCACATCAATTATCTCCTAAAGTATTAAAACCTTCAAAAAAAAACCCTGGCCTTCTAACTCCTTTTATTTTTAAGTTCAAAAAGTCCATTTTACCCTTACTAAAAAAAATTTTGAAAAAAAAAATAATTTTTTTTAAATACCGAAATCACTCTTTTTTTGAAACTTTGTCTAATTCTAGTTTCACTTGTTCATCGAGCTCTTTTTTTTTTTCGTAATCCTAAAGTATTTGGAGCTCATTTTATTTTAGTTTTCCTTGTTTGTCAAATCAAATTAAAAATAAATTTATACATACATATATATATATTTATATATTTACTTCAATTAATAAAACCAAGAGTTGATTATGAGCTAATAAGAAAATATACAATTAATATATATTTATATATATATGGTAATTATATAAATATGAAAATTATATGAATGTATAAATTTATTTTTAACTTGATTTGACAAATAAGTGAAACTAAAATAAAATGAGCTCCAAATACTTTAGAATTATAAAAATAAAAAGATCTCGATGAACAAGTAAAAATAGAATTAGATAAAACTTAAAAAAAAAAAAAAAGAGTGGTTTTAGTATTTTTAAAAATCTCTTAATTTTTTTTTTCATAAATCAATTTTTAGTAAGGGTAAAATGGACTTTTCGAACTTCAAAATTAAAGGTGTTAGAGGGTCAAGGAGGTTTTTGAAGGTTTTAATACTTTAAGGGGGTAATTTGATATAGGGTGAATATTTTAGGGGTGGTAACTGTATTTAACCCTAGCATATTTGATATGATAGTTTCTAATAGGCAGAGTACTACAAAAAAATTGCATTTTTGAGTCTCATGATTTTTTTACAAGAGTTTTGATTTGAAAATAATAATAAAGAATTGTTAACTGGTTATTCAAATTTAAACAATAGTTTAATTTTATGGTAAAAGAACCTAAATAATTGAATTTGATTGGGTCAAAGTAAAAGTAAACTGGAGTAGAAGACATACATTTTTTTTATTTATTTTAATGACAATTGCTTATTGTTGAAATTAAGAAAAGATCAATGCTTTAAACTTGGTTTACTAAGTTACTAATTTGGCTTCAAATATGTAAACTAACATGAATTGAATTACTAATAGAGAAACAAATACTACAGATTTGTGGTAGCAATTTACTACAAACTATAAACAAACACTATAAATTTAAGTGACCAGAAAAAAGGTAATAATTTTGGTAGCAAAATATTTATAATTTACTACAAACTACACATTCAACAGTTTGTTTCTCTTAAAACTTTTCACGGAAAAATCAAAATTAGACCTATATTTATCAATAATTGCATCGAACTTAGTAATTTATACAGAAAACAAACAAAAGTTAAGAGAACAAAATTGAGAAATAAAATCAACTAAACTTACAAACAATGGAAACGATACTATATATCACTAGAAAATAATTATCATTTAACCATGACTAATTTCCATGATTAAAATAAATAGTTATAGTAAATAGTCATTCTCTACAGTCACGCAACGATTGTTGGTCGTGATTTTTGTGAGTGTGGCGAAAATATTTTCCATGGCAAAAGCATTTACTATGGCTCACAACCGTGACAAAATAAGTTTTTGTTTAAGCATATTTAATAATAAGTATTTGCTATGATTTTAGTCCATAACTATACAATTGTAGTCAATAATAAAAAAAATTTCTAGTGCATATATATCCAATAAGACCATTTCCTAATGAATCTTAATAGACATATAATAATTATTTCATAGTACTTAACAAATAATTATTGTTAATTATAACTTTCAGAACAAATCAAAATTGCAACCAGTTTATAATTTTTACAATTAACTTTTAAAAAATCAAATAAATCTTGATTGTCCACACGCAACATATGCACCTTAATTACTAGTTCAAATAATTATCTAATTTTTTAAAATATATTGTAATATATGAAAATGATTTTGTAATAGCCAGAATCCAAGAAAATATTGCACTAGTTTAAAAAAAACATGACGAGTCTCGTAGTTTTTGTATCTTGAACAATATGAACTTTGAAAATTCATAATAAAAAATGTACAAGTGCCATTGCCCTGATTGAATCCCATATCGAAAGTTTAGAATGCCGATGAATAATTTAGTTCCACCCAAACCACATAGGTCGGAGGCTTTGCTTGTTGGTAAGATTGATGCATCATAATTAAAAAATTGTTCGATTCCCAATTATGGGTATATATTGTCTATTTTCATAATATTTTTTTGTCTTATTATCTTATTTGAATATAATTGATGTAGCAAGCGTTTCACATCGGTTGCAAATGAGGAGCTTGAGTGGCTTATAAGCCCCAATGCCTCCTCTTCCTAGCAAGACATTTTTTCAGGACAAAACCGTGAGGCTCATACAGAGCCAAAGCGGACAATACCTTGCGCAACGGGGCACCGATCAAGTCGCAAGCCGCATCGTTTGGCGCTGTCTGTGGGAACGAGGCCATGTGCTCGTCCCAAGCCCCTCGTCTGGGGGGCTGATGATGTAGCAAGCGTCCCACATCGGTTGTAGACGAGGAGCTTGAGTGGCTTATAAGCCTCAATGCCTCCTCTTTCTAGCAAAGCGCCTTTTCAGGAAAAAACCGTGAGGTTCAAACAGAGCTAAAGCGGAAAATACCTTGCACAACGGGGCACCGATTAAGTCACAAGCCGCATCAATAATATATTAAATAAAGGGGATAAATACAATTACCCCCTGTGACATAAGAAATGAGCAAAAAACCCCCCCGTAAAAAAATAATTAGCAAATTACCTCCTCGTGTTTTGAGAAATGAAGCAAATTACACCCTATCAAGGGAAAATTTGCGGTAATTTGCTTCATTTTAATATCACAAGGGGATAATTTGCTAATTATTTTTTCACATGGGAATTTTTGTTCATTTCTTATATCACATGGGGGTAAATTGCATTTATCTCTTAAATAAAGTAACGAATGGTATGCTATCAAAAGAAAAGTGGAAATAGGCCATAACTGCAGCAGACCATTGGCTTATTTATTTTATAAATATTAAAAATTAAAAATTAATAAAAATAATTATGATATATAATATATAACAACAATGGTAAAAGTCGAACTCTTTGAGTTCCACTTTCACTTTTTCCTTTTTTTATTTTATTTTATTTTATTTTATTTTATTATTATTATTATTATTATTATTATTATTATTATTATTATTACTATATTCATTTAAAAAAAAAAAGCGAGTCACGGGCTAGCAAGCCCGTGACCCTCTTCAATGTATATCTATATTATATGTATATATATATATTTTCAATTGAATGTGTCTATATAAGGTGGATCTAACATGCCTTTACACCAAACGTTACCTCCTATATTTCTTTAACAGTTTGAGTTTACACTGAAGTTTATCGTAATTTTTCAAACATTTTCACTCTACACCAAACGTTAGCTATTGTAAAATATGGACAGAAGACATGTGTATGGTCCATGCGATGAAACCGTGTTGTCATCACAAAGGCAACACAGGTCTGATGAGGTGATTGATGACGATTTAGATGAACCTTTAAAGGCACGACGTGCGGATGGTGCATTTTGGACACACTTCCAAGAGCATGCCCCACATCACAGGGTGTTGGCAGTACTACACGAAATGGGGTTTTATGGTGTGTACCGATGCGGCAGAATTGTGTATCATGCGCATCTTATCACAGCATTGGTTGAGAGGTGGCGCCTCGAAACACACACGTTTCACTTCACCGTAGGGGAAGCGACAATAACCCTACAAGACGTCCAAATAATTTGGGGACTCCCAATAGACGGACTTGCCATCACCGGAGTGGATCGGGAGAGATCTACTACCGAATGGCTGGAATATTGTGCTCTTTATTTGGGCTTTCAGCCATACGAAGGGGAACTTAGGGGTTCGTGTGTGTCCATAAACGCAATTTTACGTCACATTACACCGATCAGAATTGATGATAACACACTGTTCCCCAATGTCGTACAATACGCACGTTGTATGGCATTAATTCTTTTCGGTGGGGTGATGTTCCCTGACTCATCTGGGCATCTGGTATCATTACTATATGTCCAGAAATTAGAGGATATCGGTGCCACCCGACACTATAGCTGGGGCAGTGCTGTGCTCGCATTCTTGTACCGCGAATTATGCAATGCCAGTACCAAAGGCAAAGCCCAAATTGGTGGCCCGTTGCAGTTACTGCAGGTAACATTAAATATTTATATGTGTCATTAACTAACTTATTGCAGTATTTTATTTTTGAAACAAGCTTATTATTTTAGAGATTTGGGCTTGGTCGCGTATCACACCAATAACACCCGGTCTTGGTGATGAACGTGTAACGATGGGGCCATTACAAAATTATAATAATCAGCTCCTTCCAATACCACCATACGGTGCAACGTGGAACAAAAAACATAACTTCACTGTATGGTGGACTATCCGGGTATTTAGAGATATGCTAGATACCATGACGGCTGATCAGGTAAACAAAACTCATCGTTATGCATATTTATTTATGAATATTAATTACCCACTAATTTAACATATTTGCTTTTATTTCAGTTTCTATGGCAGCCGTACGAAATGAATTTGGAGAACATTCTAGCCCACTTAGATAAGTTCAACCCCCAGTTGTGGACATCAATATGTCCCTTAATCTTTTATGCCATTGTGAAAATGCATCATCCCGCACGGTTACTTCGTCAATTCGTAATGAGGCAAGACATTCCACAGGGTACAGACAGTCGAGAAATGAGCCTCCATAACATTTCCCATATAGCAGGGGGGCACAAATTGGGAGACTCATCACGTGATATACGTAAGTAGATGAGGTAGACGAGATGAAACGATTGTGCGCCGACCACCCATTTCCAACGGAAGAGATACATAAAATGGATATTGGTGCTATGTTGTGAATAAAAATTGATTCATGTTACACCCATTTTTCTTTTTGATTTAAATTCATTATTTTATAATTGGTGCAGGTGCAATATGCAGAGGCCCTTCATCTAAGTGTTCAACCTCCACCAACCAATTTCGAAGAGGCTTTGCAAATGCATCAGCGGTTTATTATCGGAATGATTGAACTTCATGAAATGCTTTCTCGTTTTCCGAGGGATAATCAACCCGAAGAACAAACAGTGCCACATGATAATGCTCCGTCTACATCCCACAGACAAAGGAGAAGTAGTAACAGAATGTCTACAAGTTCATTTAGAGGTGATGATACTATTGGGGCAGATATAGCTGGTCCATCCACAGTGCATACACCTCTAAATGTATGTCAAGATTGCTACGTGCCTCAACCGCCCCAACAAAGTGATTGGTTTGATTCAGCTCCATACATGCCAAGCCAATAACCTTATTATGGACAGGTTGATCTTGACCTTGGTCTTGGCACGAGTCAAACATATGCACCAGAATATAACATCTCACCAATTCCATTTCCAGCATTTGGTGCATATCGTGATTATGGAGAGTCTAATTCTGCAACATCATCAAGTCGGTTGCATATGAATGCAGATAATGATGATAATGTTGAAGATGAACCAATACAAAATATGGTTGAAGAAATAAGAAGGCCTCGGCGCCAACGGCACCGACGCACTTGTGGGACGGGCGGTTATTTTTAAGAATTGTAATTATTATAATTAATTTTTTAAATTTCATTTTTTGATTTAAATATAATTTTTTAATGTAATTATATTTTTTTGTGTTATATATGTTTTTTGTTGTACATTTAAATGTAAATTAAACGTAGTAATAATAAGAATAATAATAATAATAATAATAATAATAATAATAAAATTAGAAAAAAAAAAGCAAAAAGTTGAACTCGAACTCTTTGAGTTCGATTTTTACCATTTACGTTATATAATATATATTATAATTATTTTTGTTATTTGTTATTTTCTTAATATTAATAAATTAAATAAGTCGCAGACCATTCTGTGATCATTCTAACCCTACCAAATCTCTTTCGGAACTTGCACATTCTCCGATTCCTCGTCTGTCAACCTCATTAACATATTACCCAAATCGGCTAAGTATTGATCCATCCCAAACCAATAAATCCCACAAGAGGCGATAGACCTAGAGAGGTGGATGCTCAGTGATGATAAGATGAATCAGGCCCTTGGCAACCAAATACTGCACAATAAAATCCAAACTAGAATTAGACAAACAAAACAGCCAGGCAAAAGTACAGAGGTAAAAGATCAGACAGATAACTATATATAATCAAAGAGAACGAAAACACAAGAAATTTGGAGTAGAAGTGGCTTCAAGCCGGACTAAGTTCGAAGCTCGAAGGTATGAGGGGTCGGAGATAGGACTCTTCTGAGAAGATAACCATCCTTGCCGGAAACCATCATCCAAACCTACACTCTCACTCAAGAGGATAACGCACTCTCATGCTCGAGAGAAAAAATTCCGATGCTTTATAATATTTTATTTCTGGTAACTACTTTTAGTTAGGGGTAAATTACATCTACCTTCCCTGAGGTTTGGCATAATTATAAATACTCCCCTGTTGTTTGAAAAATTATAAATACCCCCCTGAGGTTTGTAATTTTTAACCAAAGGGCTAAACTTGACAATTTTGCCCTTGAATTTTTTTATTAAAATTATAGAAAAATCGGTAAAGGCAAATTGCATTATTGTTCCTCTGTGTAAAAAAACTTAAGAAATCTCTCCCTACACATTATAGTCCAAAAAAATTTAAGAATTAAATAAAAATAATTTAGTGTATAAGGGCATTTTAGTCAGTTCATCCATAAAAATTCATAGAAATGGATTATTTGTTAGACGGTTACAAACCTCAGGGGGGTATTTGTAATTTTTCAAACAACGAGGGGGTATTTGTAATTATGTCAAACCTCAGGGGAGGTAGATGTAATTTACCCTTTAGTTAGTTCTCATTTTACTTTTTTCATTGATGGGTTTTCAGCTCTCACTTTAGACTATTGTTTCATTTTGTATCACTAGCTACCATGGCACGTCGTTTCAGCGTGCATATAATAAATAATTTTTTTTCGCTTTAACATATATTATAAATAAAGAATAAAGTATATAAATTAATACATCACATTAAAAAAAGTAAAAAAAAAATTAATTTATCAATTAATATAAAATTTGGAAAGTTGAATAAAGTAATTATCTTATCAATTGAGGGTTATTTTTGTTATTACAAAAAAGCGATACGGTGGTGTCATTAACCATCATTTGTGGATAAAACGAAATTTCTTTTATATAATAGTATAGATGAATTTATCCATAGTTTTCAATGATCAACTCCATGTCATATGTGCAAGTAGCTAACTCCTTGAAGTTTCTAGGCTTAACTCACTGACAAATGTAGAGAAGCCCCTAATACATCTCTTCCATACAAATACTTATTATTGATGATTCGAAGAGCTTGTTTTTGCAATTCAAATTTAGTGCGCACCAAAAATTAATATATCTATATCTATACTAATATATAAAGAAAATTCCCTCCACACTCACAAACGGCGGTTAATGACACCGCTGCACTATTTTTTTATAAAGTCGAAAATGCCCTTCAACCAATTATAATATGAATAACTTCTTCAACTTTTAAATTTTACATTAATTGATAAAATAGTTTCTTTTTTCTTTCTTTCTTTACATTTTTTTTAATTAGTTGTATTGGTTTATATTTTGCTCTTATTTATAATAATTCATTTTAAAGCAAAAAAAAAAATATTATATGTACACAGGGACGGCGTGCAACAACGACTAGTTATTATATAAAAAAATTCTTTTTTATTCACAAATGACAGTTAATGACACCACAACACCAATTTTTTATAATGTCAAAAATAATCCTCAACTGATATGATAACTACTTTATTCAACTTTCCAAATTTTATATTAATTGATAAGTTAGTTTTTTCTTTGTTTTCTTATTTTATTTTTAATGTGATGTGTTAGTTTATATATTTTACTCTTATTTATAATATATTTTAAAGCGTAATAAATTATTTATTATATGCACTCACGTACGGCGCGACACGACGGCTAGTACTAATATAAAAAGAAACTCCATATTTACTCACAAAAAAATAGTTATTTATACAGTCACACCAATTTTTTGTTATGGCAATAATACTCCTAAGTTAATTACTTTATATTTTAGATGTTCATCTATACTAATGTATACTATTATAAAGAGAAGAGGTGCTATAACTTTATTTATTAACTTCTCAAGTTTTACACTAACTTATATGTCACAATTAATATTATATATATATATTATATATAATATATTTTAAATTATAAAATATTATTTATGATATGCACGTAGCCACAATGTGCTACAACAATTAGTATAATAAAAAAAGGAGTTTGACGTATTAAAAGGTTTGGCAAGCATATACACATTTACTAAAGTTTTGTCCAAGTACAATGAGAATTCCCACTCAAATCAAATTTGTTCGAAACCAATCAATTATAAAATTAGTGTGATAAACTTGTTAATTGATTGATCACTCTTTTTAAATTGTACAATAATTACATGACAAAGTATATTGTATTTCTTATATCATTGGTTCATGTCTGATTAGACCGGTGTTTGAATTAGAATTTCCCACAAGTACAAATAGACCCTAGCTATGAAATTCCACCTTCTTCAGTATTTATTATCATCTTACATATGACCGTGGTAATAATTTATTCCACCTGCATTATTTATTCTTATTAAAAAAAATTTATGGAAAAATTTATCTCTATAAATATATATATATATATGCGTGTTGACGTTAAAATATTTTGAAAAAATTACCAATTAAAGTCCAAATAAATTGGTTGGCAGTTGGGTTCCAAAATAAAGTCCATAATAAATTTGGGCTTGTCATGAAAAAATTAAATTCATAAGCCCATATTAAATTTGGGGCTTATGTATTTTATATGTCAATCCAAAATAAATATATATATTATTTTGGGTTGGCCAAATTGGGCCAGGTACATGTTCAAAAATGCAGTCCATTAGAAGACTAGTTCATGTCAAAATCCACGGTGATAAAGCCCAATGGAAGAGTCCAAGCTGCTAAAACCCAACTCATGCCTATAAATAGGGGCCTCAACCTTACAAAATTGGAGATATACAACACAAGCAAAAAAATCTAGCAAGAGCAAGTCCAAAGCTTTCTGCCACGATGAAACTCTGCAACTACAAGGCCTTGATACAAAATTTCAAGGTGATACGCAATCGCCTTCTACAAATCAAGAGGGAGATTACACATGAAAGAATCGGGTACGGCCCGAGAACGCAACAGAAGCTTAAAAACATGAATTTAAAGGTGTAATTTAAACAGGTTCAAAGAAGTGTTCCCTTTGAAGTTCCCGGGCGTTCAGTGTATGTCAAGAGCATGAATAAAAGAGGAGAAGATGTTGGACATGTGGCTAAAGGATTAAAAACAAAAGATACATAAAATGTAAATAGAAACCAACCTTTGTTCGTTTTTACGTAGAACGGCTTCTAGCGTTGTTCCTTCTTTTCTTCCTTGTATGTCCACTTGAGAGCTCAAAGTAGAACTCCTCTAATTTGTCCACACCACACCATGGAAGAGTTTTCTAAACTATTGCAAGATAGTGGTAGAGAAGAAGAAGAAGAAGAAGAAACAAACAACTCCAAATGAACACTATTGATTAGTGCTTTTTGGAATGTTTTAATTCAAACATTTTCGAAAGGTATGAACACAAAAAGGAGAAAATTTGCAGAGATTTTGAAGGGTTTTTTTATGCAAAATTCTTGCAAGACCAAGTCCATACAAGTTATGTGAATGGTTTTGTGTATGTAGAGTTGTTGAATTCAAAATTCAACTTCTCTTGTCAACTGGCAAAGCAACCTTCATACACACACCACTATCTACATAACCATGCACCATTATAGCAAATAAAACCACCCACCAAACTATATAAAGGCTGGTCACATGTGCCTCACATGTGGAAGATTTTAATTCTTCCTTCACTTGCTAGAAATTGAATTTTTTCATGAACTAGGATTACTAGTCTTGGACTTTATTTAATCTAATTAAATTAAGTCCAAACAAAGTCTACTGTGTTATGATATTTAAAGTTGTGGATTTTATCTTCATCTCCCATACTCTTTGCATTCTTTCATAAATTATAAACTCTTGTGGTTCATCTCCCCTCATCAAAGATGAGACTTTTGGTTGTAATCTTGGAGCTTATAAATAAGCAATTTTATTTGTATAATGATAATGAGAAAAATACAAAATACTTTGTTTCCTCTCAATTCCAATTCTCATATTGTTGCAATTTTATATTAGTTTTATAACACGTTATCAGCACGAGAGCTTTACATTTTCAAGACTAACTCCATCTAATCATCAAGGAGATCATTGTACTAAGATTTAATTTTTCAAGGTAATATCTCTATAGTAACATATCTATAAAATACTTACTAGTATGCTACCCAGTGAATTTAATGTTTATATCCAGTGTGTATTGGCGATTTTAAGAGAAGCTTATGGTTGTATATTCAAGCTCATATGTTTTCTGATGGTATTCGTGTTGAGGTTTTGGGACATATACATTATATCTGAAGATTTTGTGTCATTCCATAATTGCTTGTAAGCTTTTACCGAGGACCCTTAAACCTTGTATATGATATTATTCTTGTATATTTAATAATGAGATATGAATGACCATATTCTATACACTTAATTGTCCCCTGAAGTGGACGTATAAAATAATGGATTTATCATAATTGATATTGCCACCAGAAGTAGACATATAATTCTTAATTTCATCCCTGAAGTGGATGTGTATTTTAAAGTCACATTGCTGTTAGAATAGGTGACCAGAAAGCCAATAGGTTTGGCGATTTGTAACCTATCTGACAACTTGATGTAAATGTAATATTATTATGTGATGAATAAGATGAGTATTCGTCACCAATGGTACCTTCTTTGTTGCGCTCATCTTACATTTGTTAAAATGGTGTTTAACTTATATCGCAACAAAGCCCACAGACTACGGATAACAACTCGTGCAGTTGGGCCACGCATTGGATGGTGGTCATGAAACCAACTGATTAAGAGTTGGGTCTGAAACGTTCCAAGTCGAGGACCTCGAGACAGGGCATCGAGAGTCCTATTGAGACTTGCGTCAAGAGTCGTGTTCATTGGATGAGTGCCGTGTTTCATCGGCGACAGGCGTGGGACGCCTACAAAATCTTGATGGGTTGGTCGACTGGGGTCGAGCCGACTGGACTGACTCGCGGGGATCATCATATGGAAGCCTTGGAGGCTTGGTCGGTATGATTGGTTTTCCCCGGTTCTGATAGTACGGGAGTAATTCTCAAACTTGAGGGATCATGGCAGTCGCGTGCACAGGACGGCTGTATCTTGGATCTGGCGAGAGGTAATCATTCTGTAAGATGATTATCATAAGCCTTGTCCAGTGCAGTAGGAATGTGTAGCGAGGACGGTGGATTCCAAGAAGAGGATCCGTCCCCTGTCAGTATATGACAGAGGTATCTCCTATGCACTCGGAGACACGTTCATGCTGTTTGAAGCTGTGGCCACAGTGGTTAGTCGAACAGGGAATGGTTTCCTGTGTCGACACAATGAAGCATACGTGGTCTCGAGTATTAAGCATAGATGCCTAGTCAAGGATGGGAACCGACGCCCAATTCCAAGCCCTAGACTAATGCCGGGAGACGGTAGACGGAAGTATCGTACTCGTACGGAATCGGCGCCTAAATGTTCACGTCAATTCACCTAGTCTCTAGTGCCATGGACCGTTGCTAGACGGCCACCCATGGTAACGGGCCCTTGTGGGACACGGGCCCAAGTCTAGCTGAGGGTGAACCTAAAGGGTCACACACAAATCACCGAGGAGGTTGAGAGATTGACTTGGAGTCAATCTCGAAGGATAAAATAAGTAATTGGATTACTTAAGGGAAAGTCCATTGGATGGACGGGCCGATATTGTATCGGGCTTCCGTTTAATCGGTAAATTGGATTTTCGATTAAATATGGAAAGTTGAGATGTTGAGACGTTGGATCTTTTAATTGGACTAAAAGATCAACGGGAATAATTTAAGTGGATATTAAATTGGATTTAATATTGGGTTCGTCGTAATTGGATTACGATAAAACACGGTCCGTTAAATTATACCCAGGAGGAGAAATAATTCCTATTTTGGAATAGGAAGAAGTTGGACTTCTTCCCTTAATTAAACATGGCCGACATGCTCCCTTGGAGGAAGTAAAATCAGCCATGTTTCATGCTAGGTGGTATGTTGACTTATCTCTTTTGGAAAGAGACAAATCAAGTCCAATCAAGCTCTTCCCTTTTGGTATGATTTGATCATACCATAAATTTTGGTAGGCTTGATTGAAGAATTGATAGTGATTGATTGTAATGAATCTCGACATCCTTGGATGAACGTAGACACATTCCAATAATCACATTAATTATGTATATATATGAGAATATACAACACCAAGCATAAGTGATTCATTATTCATCTTTTTCTAGGAAAAAGAGAAGACAAAAATCCTCTCCTCTCTCTCAATTTTCGTGCTCTCTCCCTCTATCTACTATCATCTCCCGTATTATCAGCCTCATGATGTTAAGGCTTGTTTTCTTTATTACCAATGTATTACTTTCAGTTGTAATGAGAGTAGATAGGATTGGTGAGGTTTTACTTTTAACAAGCAATTGGAGTCGGAGACCCCAAGGAAGAGCATCAAGGCGTGAAACAAGAAGCACTTCAAGGCCTATTGGAATGACAATGGGTTTATTATTATTGTAATAATTTAGGACCATCCTAGACAGACCATAGACTCACTGCGGGCTCAGTGGGTCGCATAGGTTGGGCTTGTGATCTTCCTAACAGGGGTATGCTATGTTTTATGTATGCGGCGTTTTTTATTTATCGCTTTAAATATTGGATAGTTATGCATGCTAAAACACCATAACGTGATGAGGTCTCGGTCACACTTAAACTCTCATTTGGTTGGACCAAATTAAATATTAGGCCCAGAACGGACTTGGATCAAAATGGTATTTATGATCTGTCCGAGCCTTCCATCCACAACAATGTGGTGAGGAAGCTACCACTACCCAAGTGTGGTCTCACAAGTCGTGGCACACTTGGACTAGGGGAAAGCTGCACCATTATTGTGAACAAAAAGACTGCGCTCGTTGTTTCCCTGTCTCACGAGTCGTGGGGGGCGACAGTTTGAGGTATGATTTGGTTGATGGGTCGGGCCTAACACTGAGTAACATGGTTCGCTTGGAGTACTCGGAACCATGCGAATAGGTAAGGCAAAATATCTTGGGAATCTCATTGGATGAGAATGATATTGGATATCTTCCACGAGGTCTTCTTTATGTGAATCGTAAAAGCGGGGCATGGAGATTACGCTTGTGGATCCCAAGCCCACTAGGAAATGGTTTCCCGAAACTCCGCTTGAGAGTGGCGGACTTTCGTATAAATAGTGGGAGGGTTAAAGACTAAAACACCAAGTCTTCAACTTGAACAATAATATTACCATCATCTGCTAATTTCTGCTTTACATTTTTTAATAATGTAGATATGTCTAAGAACCCGTTAACCATGATTCTTGAGATTAACAAATTCAACGGAACGAACTACTCGGACTGGCTGAGAAACCTGAGGATTGTCCTCGGTTTCGAGAACCAAGGGTACGTCTTGGACGAGCCGCCACTGAGCGACTTACCGGAGGGGTCCACGCCTGAAGAACGTTTGACGTTCGAGAAATGGCATGAGGACAACCGGAAAGTACGCAGTATCATACTGGCTTCGATGTCTAACGACATCCAGAAGCAGTATGCGAGGCTGGACAACGTCTCCGCCATAATGCTCCGCATGAACGAGGTTTATGCGGTTCCGGATAGGCATATTAGATATGCCGCCACAAAAGCATTCTTTGGTACCAAGCTTGCTGAAGGAGCGTCTGTACAAAGTCATGGGGTCAACATGCTCTCCCTAGTGGAGAAACTCGAGGATCTTAAAGCTGGGCTTAACAATGACAAGTACATTGACGTCTATGACCCGTTTGTTGTAAACTACAACATGACGGACTTGAGAAGTCTATTCATGAGTTGATCATAATGCTGGTCCAATACGAGGCAACGACCCACAAGTCGGCGCCGGCGGTATTGATAGGAGAGGCTTCGACCTCCAAGGCGAATGGCAAGAGAGCCGGACGCTGGAAGAGGAAGAAGGGCAAAGGGAAGACGGTTGCGGCCCCTACTCGCTCTCCGGGCATCCCTGTTGCTCCGGTTGGACCGAGCAAAGGGAAAGGGAAGGCCCGTGGTTCTCAGCGCTCCAAGGCAAATGATGTCTGCATGCATTGCCAAGGGAAGGGCATTGGAAGAGGGAGTGCCCACAACTCCTCTCCAACCCAGGTGTGTTTGTGGTTGAAGTTAATATGATTACTAATTCTACTTCATGGGTATTGGATACCGGGTGTGGTGCTCACATCTGCAATGATTTGCAGGCACTGCATAGAAGCAGAAGGCTAACCAAGGATGAGATGATCCTGAGGCTAGGCGATGGCAAGGCCGTTGCTGCGGAGGCCGTAGGATCACTAGAGTTAGCCATTAGTAGTCATGTTACGATTGTACTGAACGACTGTTTCTATGTACCTAGCATGATTAAAAACATTGTTTCCATCCTGGTCCTTGATAAGGAGGGATATGAATTTACCATCAATAAAAACGGTTTTTTCATTATCAAAGATGGTATTTCTCATTTGCTTGGTACATTGGTCAACGGTCTGTACATACTTCAACAGTCTAATTGGATTATGACTGCAGAACACAAACGAAAACGTGATGATCATAATAACGCACAGATATGACATGCGAGATTAGGTCATATCTCTAAAGATAGGATAAGAAGGTTGGTGGACTCAAAGAGTCTAGAAATAGACGATTTGGACAACCTACCGACCTGCGAATCCTGTCTAAAGGGAAAGATGACCAAGAAACCCTTTGTTGGACAAAGTACACTAGCCAGTGGTCTGTTGGATTTGATCCATATAGATGTCTGTGGTCCACTAAATACTCAGGCTAGAGGTGGGTACTCGTACTTCATAACCTTTACCAATGATCACTCACGGTATGGTTATGTTTACCTGATGAGGTACAAGTCTGAAGCCTTTGGAAGGTTTAAGGAATACAGACTTGAAGTAGAGAACCAAACCGGTCGAAAGATCAAAGCCCTTCGGTCGGACCGAGGTGGAGAGTATTTGAGTGGTGAGTTTACTGATTATCTAAAAGAGAATGGGATTCTCTCTCAGTGGACCCCTCCTGGAACACCGCAGCTTAATGGTGTGTCTGAAAGGAGGAATCGGACCTTGTTGGACATGGTCCGATCCATGATGAGTTTTACCGAACTACCCCTTTCCTTCTGGGGATACGCTCTTGAGATGGCGGCCAAAGTTTTGAACTTGGCGCCATCTAAACAGGTATCCCTGATGCCACATGAGATATGGCATGGCAAGCCTGCCTCCTACAAATACTTGAAAGTGTGGGGTTGCCCCGCATATGTCAAGAGATTAGTGGGAGATAAACTGGACTCGAGGTCTAGTTTATGCAGGTTCATCGGCTATCTGAAAGAAACTGCGGGGTATTATTTCTATGATCCCTCCGAGCAAAAGGTTTTTGTCTCGCGAAACGCAGTGTTCTTGGAAAAAGGTTTTCCATCGGATAATCGACGCGATGAGGTACTCCTTGAGGAATCAAGTGAGGTACCCCATGAGACGGCAGTGACATCTGAGCCAGTGGTTCCCACTGATATTGTTCCAGTCCTCCGTAGGTCAGCCAGAGTATCCCATGCACCTGATAGGTATGGATTTCTGGGCCTGACCGGTCAGTTGGATAATGATCCAAAGACATACGGAGAAGCGATTTCGGACATCGATTCGGACAAGTGGCTTGAGGCCATGAAATCCGAGATGGACTCGATGGTTACAAACAAGGTTTGGACCCTAGTAGATCCACCCAAAGGGGTTAAACCCGTAGGGTGTAAATGGGTCTACAAATGTAAGCTTGGAGCCGACGGGGAGGTTACAACCTTCAAAGCCAGGCTTGTGGCAAAAAGTTACACTCAACGACCCGGGGTCGATTTTGAGGAAACCTACTCGCCCGTAGTAATGGCCAAGTCCATTCGGATACTGCTTGCCATAGCAGCATGGTATGACTATGAAATATGGCAGATGGACGTGAAAACGGCTTTCCTCAACGGTTTCGTAGAGGAAGAGATCTATATGGATTAGCCAGAGGGTTTCACAACTGTTGGAGAAGAGCAGAAGGTCTGCCGTCTCCAAAGGTCCATCTATGGCCTCAAACAAGCTTCCCGAAGCTGGAACATACGTTTTGATGAAGTCATACGGGGATATGATTTCACCAAGAACGAGTCCGATCCTTGTGTATACAAGAAGATCAGTGGGAGCTCAGTTGCGTTTCTGGTTCTTTACGTGGATGACATCTTGCTCATTGGGAATGATGCTAAGATGTTGGGTACCACTAAAGCTTGGTTGTCAACGCAATTCTCCATGAAGGATATGGGCGAGGCATCCTACATCCTTGGCATCAAGATCTACAGGGATAGATCTAAAAGGATGTTAGGAATGGCCCAGTCCTCGTACATTGAGAAAGTCTTGAAGAGATTCAAGATGGAGAACTCAAAACGAGGATTCCTTCCTATGAGGCATGGAATTAAGTTATCCAAGAAGCAGTCTCCTAAGACTGATGAGGAGCTTAAAAGGATGTTGGACATCCCCTATGCTTCAGCCGTAGGCAGCATACAGTATGTTGTGAAGTGCACTAGAACTGATGTGGCTTTCGCTTTGAGCGTTACAAGTCGATATCAGTCATGTGCCAGGAGGCACACTGGAGTGTAGTCAAGACTATCCTGAAGTACCTGAAAAAGGACTAAGGACATGTTCTTGATCTACGGCGGTGGAGAGTTGATACTGGAAGGCTATAGCGACGCTAGCTTCCAGTCGGATGACGATGATGCCAAGTCTCAATATGGTTTTGTATTTAGACTAAATGGTGGCGTGGTTACTTGGAAGGGTTCCAAGCAAGCTACCACGGCGGACTCCACCATAGAGTTTTGAATACATAGCGGCTTTGGAAGCTGCTAAGGAGTGGTTTGGTTGATGAGCTACATCCAAGGGTTGGATGTAGTACCTAGCATTGCTAAGCCTGTAATTATCTTTTATGATAACAACGGGGCGATAGCACTAGCAAAGGAACCGAGATCTCATCACGATCCAAGCATATTCTTAGACGCTACAATCTACGTAGAGAGATGGATAGCAGGAGTGACGTTCGGTTGGACCGAGTCAGCTCCGCAGAAAACATAGTAGATCCACTTACTAAGCCCATGTCGCAAGTTGCCCATACTCAGCATCTGGATAAGATGGGTTTGAGGTCAATAGGTGATTGGCTTTAGGTCAAGTGGGAGATTTTTAGAATAGGTGACCAGAAAGCCAATAGGTTTGGCGATTTGTAACCTATCTGACAACTTGATGTAAATGTAATATTATTATGTGATGAATAAGATGAGTATTCGTCACCAATGGTACCTTCTTTGTTGCGCTCATCTTACATTTGTTAAAATGGTGTTTCACTTATATCGCAACAAAGCCCACAGACCATGGATAACAACTCGTGCAGTTGGGCCACGCATTGGATGGTGGTCATGAAACCAACTGATTAAGAGTTGGGTCTGAAACGTTCCAAGTCGAGGACCTCGAGACAGGGCATCGAGAGTCCTATTGAGACTTGCGTCAAGAGTCGTGTTCATTGGATGAGTGCCGTGTTTCATCGGCGACAGGCGTGGGACGCCTACACGATCTTGATGGGTTGGTCGACTGAGGTCGAGCCGACTGGACTGACTCGCGGGGATCATCATATGGAAGCCTTGGAGGCTTGGTCGGTATGATTGGTTTTCCCCGGTTCCGATAGTACGGGAGTAATCCTCAGACTTGAGGGATCATGGCAGTCGCGTGCACAGGACGGCTGTATCTTGGATCTGGCGAGAGGTAATCATTCTGTAAGATGATTATCATAAGCCTTGTCCAGTACAGTCGGAATGTGTAGCGAGGACGGTGGATTCCAAGAAGAGGATCCGTCCCTTGTCAGTATGTGACAGAGGTATCTCCTATGCACTCGGAGACAAATTCATGCTGTTTGAAGCTGTGGCCACACTGGTTGGTCGAATAGGGAATGGTTTCCTGTGTCGACACAATGAAGCATACGTGGTCTCGAGTATTAAGCATAGATGCCTAGTCAAGGATGGGAACCGATGCCCAATTCCATGCCCTAGACTAAGGCCGGGAGACGATAGATGGAAGGATCGTACTCGTACGGAATCGGCCCCTAAATGTTCACGCCAATTCACCTAGTCTCTAGTGCCATGGACCGCTGCTAGACGGCCACGCATGGTAACGGGCCCTTGTGGGACACGGGCCCAAGTCTAGTTGAGGGTGAACCTAAAGGGTCACACACAAATTACCGAGGAGGTTGAGAGATTGACTTGGAGTCAATCTCGAAGGATAAAATAAGTAATTGGATTACTTAAGGGAAAGTCCATTGGATGGACGAGCCGATATTGTATCGGGCTTCCGTTTAATCGGTAAATTGGATTTTCGATTAAATATGGAAAGTTGAGATGTTGAGACGTTGGATCTTTTAATTGGATTAAAAGATCAACGGGAATAATTTAAGTGGATATTAAATTGGATTTAATATTGGGTTCGTCGTAATTGGATTACGATAAAACTCGGTCCGTTAAATTATACCCAGGAGGAGAAATAATTTCTATTTTGGAATAGGAAGAAGTTGGACTTCTTCCCTTAATTAAACATGGCCGACATGCTCCCTTGGAGGAAGCAAAATCAGCCATGTTTCATGCTAGGTGGTATGTTGACTTATCTCTTTTGGAAAGAGACAAATCAACTCCAATCAAGCTCTTCCATTTTGGTATGATTTGATCATACCATAAATTTTGGTAGGCTTGATTGAAGAATTGATGGTGATTGATTGGAATGAATCTCGACATCCTTGGATGAACGTAGACACATTCCAATAATCACATTAATTATGTATATATATGAGAATATACAACACCAAGCATAAGTGATTCATTATTCATCTTTTTCTAGGAAAAAGAGAAGACAAAAATCCTCTCCTCTCTCTCAATTTTCGTGCTCTCTCCCTCTCTTACACTTGTGTTCCTCACTTGATTTTGAATCAAGAAGAAGAATAAAGTAAGTTTAAGAGAACACAAATTCATAGTGTTCTTCTCTTAAACCGATTCCTTCCTAAACCCGTTCTTTTCTAGCAAGAAGAACGTGTGTTTCTTCCGGTGTGGTGTGGATCACCTTTGGAGAATCCATACGTTTGGATTTCGTGAGCATTCCGGAGAAGGAACAACGCTAGTAGCCGGGAGCATACGCTAAACAATCAAAGGTAACGGTTTATTACACTTTGATTGATTTCATTTATATATCTATGCCCTATGTGTTTAAATATATGTTTTCAATATTTACACATCCTACATCGAACGCCCGGTTGAGCACCCAAGGGTACACCCCTTGGAATTCGCATATTTAAATTAGATTTAAATTTGTGCACAATTTCTCGCTTTCTCGCTTCCGCTCGCGCTCCCGGGCGGATCCGCTTGTCCTTCAATTGCTTCTCGAAGCAAGTAATGAGTAAATTACCTCCAGCAGTAGGTGAAATATTCGATACTAATTATTTGCATTATCATCCTTGAAGCGATGATTAAAATATAACTATTGATTTTCACCTGAAGTGATTTGAGATAATGGCTTGATTTAAGAAGCCCGAAGCTTTTTCATTTATTTATTTAAAGGTATTCGATTCTTTGATATCATGGTATATATATATATATATCGTGATTCCATTAGTTTTGGTTAACTTGAGGTCATTTTTTATTTATTTACTTCACCAACATAGATATCCTTCATATGCTTATATACATGATTTTAAATGTTTTGTTAGCATTATTATATGAAATAAAATGTAATGGTTAACAAAAATAAATTCGTCATGAATCCCATTTAATTGTTATTTGTAATATTATAGTATTACTATTTAATATATTTAATACCATGTATGCACAAGTCTTGTATGTTCTTTTTGAATTTGGCACAAGTGCTAGATTAGTTTTATTACGAGGAAATAAACATCTTATGATTCAGTGTTCTTGTTATGGGTTTTGGCAACTTTTGTTGCTACAGTCTCCACTACCCTTTTTGGTGAATACTACTCATAATTGTAGAGTGATATCTTGCTGAAAAATGGGCTAGAAACTTCTTATGGTCTCAGGGTGTGTAATTTTTAACCAATCAGATACATGATGTCATCAGTAATGTTGTGATGTGCATAAGGATACTTCAGGGTACATGGAAACTTATTTGATTCTAATTGTTAGTAATTTTTATGTCACTTTTAGTTCATATCTATATGGAATACATTTGATTCCACTTATGTGTATATGGTGAATATTATGCTAAAAGTGCATATTAACTTGTTGTAATATGGTCAATCTCATAAAATTGAATTTCAATGCTCTTGACGCTTTTGGAATAAACTATCTATCTTGGGTCCTTTACGCCGCACTGAATTTGGCAAGTATTAACTTGGGTGAAACGATAAAGGGAAAATTGATCACTTGATTGGTGATGGAAGTGTTCAGAAATATATTTCTTATTTCTTGTTTAGTATTATATATTTTGTATCTTGCATGTTTTCTACGATCATGAAGAAATTAATTATATCATTGTTTCTCGTTAATAGCATATTCTAATGTGGGTTTGATATGTTGTCATGTTTTAATCAAGAATGAGTATCCGGTTGGTTAGCACTGACATTAATGGTAAAGATATGTATCTTCCTGATTATGCTACAACACGCGCAATATTTAAAGATAAGAAGTAGTTTTCTTATTAGTAATGCAACAAGCCAATGTTAGTACTATATCCGGTAGTGCATAGTTAATTGAAGGATCCGGAAGAGCTAATATATTGTTATCCAGTGGAACACAATTTTATATTGATGATGCACTTTATTCCACCAAGTTTCAAAGAAACCTTCTAAGCTTTAAGAATATCCGCCGAAATGTATTGAAACTGAAAGAAATTGTGGATCGTCCAGGGAAATTGCGCGAATGCGGAAGCGCGATATAAAATAAAATACAAAAATTAAAGCATGCTTTAATGAATTAAAGAACACGTTCAAGGGGTGTACCCTTGAGATTTCCCGGGTGTATCTCATGAATAAATAACACGTAAGCAATCATGGAGGCCATAGGGTTGAAAAATAAAAGGAGGCGAAAACGTAAACCGAGACCTACCCGTTGTCGTTTTCGTCTTCAACGGCTACACGCGTTGTTCCCCGTTTTGCACCAAGATCTCGTTCTTGAGACCCTCCAAATCGTGACACACGATCCACCCACGTATCTTGTACGTCGTGCTAGCAACGAACAAGTGTATATTTTGAAGTGGATGAATCAACGACACGTTATCAATTAACGGTATTGATTTATCTAAGTTCTAATGTTCCAAGAGCAAGAGAACTAGAAAATAATTTCTTGGAGAGAGTGGAGAGAGAGGGCGGACGAGAGAGATGGGAGAAGGGGGCCGAAATTTGTGTGTTGTGTGTGTGTGTGTGTGTGTTGGAATTTCATCATCCTTCAATTGTTGGAAGCTAGAGGTTTATATAGAGGAGGAGTTTAATCCTCTTTAAACTCCAACTCTAAGAACTCTAATTTGACTAGGATTTTGACCTAGTCAAAGTCCTAGTCAAACTAGTGTTTGACCTAGTCAAACCAATCCTAGCCTTCCATCTCCCCTTTCCATCTCAACCGTTGATTTTAATTTAATGGAATATTTAAATTCCATTAAATATTCCAAAAGGCCAAATAAATATAATAAATAAATATTAATATTTATTCTAGGCCCATTAAATCAATTCCCTTAATAAATCCAATTTATTAATTTAATTCCCTTTATCAAATAGAAGGAATTAATTTCTCCAAGAAAATACAGGACCCGATTAAATCTAATTTAATCATTCCTTTACTCCAATATTTAATTCCAAATTAAATATTTAAGTGTGTGTGGATAGTGTGTGACTCTTTAGGTTCACCTTTCAGCTAGACTTGGTCAGATTCCTAGAATCCGCCCGTTACCATGGGTGACCATCTAGCAACGGTCCATGGCACTAGAGACTAGGTGAAATAATCGGGGATGAACATTTAGGCCCTAACAGTACACTTGTCCTTCTGTCTTCGGTCTCATCACTTAGAGTCTAGGGCACGGAAAATGCAGGTACCCATTTTGGACCTAAGTGTCGGTCTGTCCTTACTAAACGCCGCAAGGGAAATCTTCCCTTCTGTTCAGTTACTGTGGTCACAGATTTTAGGGACAAGCCACAGAGCATACAGGAGACTCAACTGTCAATACCTTTTGACAGGAGACAGATCCTTTCTTGGAAACTACTGTCACTCTGTACACCCGAGCTGCACTAGACATGGCTTATGACTACTCAAGAGTTTTTGGTAATCTCTCACCATATCTAAGATACAGACCTGATGCACAGGTAAACTCAGCAGTTCCTCAAGTCAAAGGACTTGACCTGTACCGTTGGAACCGGGAATACGTCATACCTTGCAGACCATACTCAAGGTCCTCTGTAAGACAGTTCCTGCGAGTCACCTCAGTCAGCTACTTCCTAGCATGCTGACCCCCTAACACTGCTTAGACGACCTTTGTCACCCTTTGATGAAGTACGACAGCAGATGCTTAGTGCAAGTCTCAAAGGGAATCCCGGTACCCATTTTCGGGATTCCTTGACTTGGAGATTTTCGGACTGATTCGGTAAGACTGATTTCATGGACCTACCTCCAAGCGTAGTCCCAATCCCCAAAATCGATTCTCAGTCCGTGGGCTTTGTTTGCGTAGTGAACAGATATGTAAAAGCAGATATAAGTGAACGTAAACAAAGTATTGCCATGTGAACTTTTCACTTCTTTATTCATATATGTTTGATCAAACACCTGAAATTGTCTAGACATAGGTTACATATTCCTGCCAAAATTGGCTTACATGGTCACCTATTCTAACAATCTCCCACTTGACCTTTAAAGCCAATTGCCCATATGTCTAATCCCCATCTTCTCAAGATGTTGCGTATGAGCGCTCTGCGACATAGGCTTTGTCAGCGGGTTTGCTGTGTTGTCTGCTGAGTTGAGTCGGTCCATCTGGACGTCACCTCTCCCTACCTTTTCTCTAAGAAGATGGTAGTGTCTAAGAATGTGTTTGGAACGGTGATGAGATCTCAGTTCCTTTGCTTGCTCTATTGCACCGTTGTTATCACAGAAGATGACAACAGGCTCGGCGATGCTAGGCACCACACCCAACTCTTGGATGTAGTTTCTCATCCAAACCGCTTCCTTAGCAGCTTCTGAAGCTGCTATGTATTCAGCCTCTGTGGTGGAGTCAGCAATGGTTGCTTGCTTGGAACTTTTCCAAGCTACTACTCCTCCATTGAGTTTGAATACATACCCCAATTGAGACTTGGCATCATCGTCATTAGACTGGAAGCTAGCGTCGCTAAAGCCTTCCAGAATTAGTTCTCCATTGCCATAGACTAAGAACATCTTCTTAGTCCTCCTTAGGTACTTAAGGATGCCCTTAACAGCATTCCAATGTGCCTCTCCTGCGCAGGACTGATATCTGCTTGTTACGCTCAAAGCGTATGCAATGTCAGGCCTAGTGCAATGGACCGCATATTGGATGCTACCTACGGCAGAAGCATAGGGGATGACTTTCATCCTTTCAAGTTCCTCATCAGTCTGTGGGGACTGTTTCTTCGATAACTTGATCCCATGCCTCATGGGAAGGAATCCTCGTTTGGAGTTGTCCATTCGATATCTCTTTAGGACTTTCTCCATATACGAGTTTTGGGTGAGCCCTAACATCCTTTTAGATCTGTCCCTGACAATCTGGATGCCTAGGATGTAGGAGGCTTCACCCAAGTCCTTCATGGAAAACTGGGTTGACAACCATGCTTTTGTGTTTCCTAACATTCTAACGTCATTACCAATGAGTAGAATGTCATCCACATAAAGCACTAGGAACACTATTGAGCTCCCACTGACTTTCTTGTATACACAAAGGTCGGATTCGTTTTTGATGAAGTCATAACCCCGTATTACTTCGTCAAAGCGAATGTTCCAACTTCGGGAGGCTTGTTTGAGGCCACAGATGGACTTCTGGAGGCAACAGATTTTCTGTTCTTCTCCAGTAACCGTGAAACCCTCCGGCTGATCCATATAGATCTCTTCTTCACCAAAACCGTTGAGGAAGGCCGTTTTCACGTCCATCTGCCATATCTCATAGTCATACCATGCTGCTATGGCGAGCAGGATCCGAATGGACTTAGCCATGGCTACTGGCGAGTAGGTGTCCTCAAAATCGACCCCGGGTTGTTGAGTATATCCCATAGCTACAAGCCTAGCCTTAAAGGTTGTGACTTCTCCATCAACGCCAAGTTTGCGCTTGTAGACCCACTTACAGCCCACTGGCTTAACACTTTTCGGTGGATCTACAAGACTCTAGACTTGGTTCTCGTTCATGGAGTCCATTTCGGCTTTCATGACCTTAAGCCATTTCCCGGAGTCAATGTCAGACATCGCTTCTCCATATGTCTTAGGATCATTATCCAAAAGATCGGTCGCTCCTAGAAAGCCATATCCCACTGGAGGTCTGGACTCTCTAGTTGACCTACGGAGAACGGGAACGTCAGTGGTGACTGTGGGCGCTGACTGTATCGGAGCCGGTAGTTCAGGAACCGAGGCTGGCTGTTCCTGAGCCTGTCCTTCATGCCTAGCATGTTGGACCTCTCGAGGTTGGTCAGCCCTTCGGCTGTCTATCCTGAATCCTCTAAGTGAGGGTTCCGTGGCTATGTCTGATGGTTGGATTCCATCACTTGATTCCTCAAGGATCAGCTCATCAGGTTGGATATCCTACGGGAAGCCTTACTCCAAGAATACTGCATTTCTTGAAACAAACACCTTTTGTTCCAAGGGGTCATAAAAGTAATAACCCGCAGTTTTCTTAGGGTATCCAACGAACCTGCATAAGCTAGACCTGGGTTCTAGCTTATCTCCCACTAACCTCTTGACGTATGCGGGGCTACCCCACACTTTCAAGTAGTTATAGGACGCAGGCTTGCCGTGCCATATCTCATATGGCGTTTGGGTTAATGTACTAGTAGGCGCTAAATTCAACAATTTGGCTGCTGTTTCTAGTGCATAGCCCCAAAAGGATAAGGGCAATTTGGTAAAACTCATCATAGACCGAACCATGTCCAACAGGGTTCGATTCCTCCTTTCAGAGACACCATTTAACTGTGGTGTTCCTGGAGGTGTCCATTCTGATATTATACCATATTCTTTTAGATAATCTAGGAACTCCGTACTAAGGTATTCACCGCCTCGGTCCGACCGTAGGACTTTAATTTTGCAGTTGGTCTGGTTCTCTACTTCAAGTCTGAATTCTTTAAACCTCTCAAGAGCTTCAGACTTGTACCTCATTAGGTAAACATAACCATATCGTGAATGATCATCGGTAAAGGTTATGAAGTAGGAGAACCTACCTCGGGCCTGCGTCCTTATTGGTCCACATACGTCAGTATGGACCAAGTCCAACAGACCTGTGGCAAGCCTACTTTGTCCTACAAAGGGCTTCTTGGTCATTTTCCCTCTTAGACAGGATTCACAAGTTGATAGATCGCTCAAGTCCCCAACCTCTAGGTTCTTTGAGTCTACCAACCTCTTCATCCTGTCTTGGGATATGTGACCTAGCCTAGCGTGCCACAGACGTGCGTTCCCGTTATTATCTAATTTTCGTTTGTGTTGAGTGTTGAGAACGAAATTCGTTTGTTGCAAGATATAGAGCCCATTATGCAATGTACCAAGTATATGAGCAATTCCACACCTCATCAAATAAAAGCAATTTTTATTGATTCTAAAGTCATAACCACTATTGTCCAACAATGGAATGGAAATGATGTTTTTAATCATACTAGGTACAAAATAAACTTGCTCTAAATCTATGCTAATATTATCACTAATCACTAGAGTGGCGGATCATACTGCTTCTGCCGAGATGGCCTTGCCATTCCCAAGCTTCAGGATCATGTCCCCGCTACTCAGTTTTCTGCTTCTTTTCAACACCTGCAAGTTATTGCAAATGTGAGCTCCACAGCCGGTATCTAATACCCAAGAGGCAGAATTAGTGACCATATTAACCTCAATCACATAAGTACCTTGGTTCGAGAAGAGTTTGGGGCACTCTCTCTTCCAATGCCCTTTCTCACGGCAGTTGATACATATGTCATATGCCTTCGACTGTTACTTTGGATACAACCTTTCCCTTTCCTTTGCCTTTCCCCTCTTTGGCAATGGGAACACTCTTAGTGTTCGTAGCTGCTTTGACGGCCTTTCCCTTCCCTTTCTTCTTCTTCCAACGTCCGGCACCTTTGCCTTTCGTATTGGAAGTTGAAGTACCTCCAAACAATATCGAAGGCGTGGACTTCTTAGTCGTTGCCTCGTATTGCACCAACATATTGATCCTCATGAATGCCCTTCTCAAGTGTGTTCATGTTGTAGTTGACGATAAATTGGTCAAAGGAGGGTGGGAGTGACTGAAGGATCACATCTATGTACGTTTCATTATCGAGACCTGCCTTTAGGTCCTCGAGCTTTTCCACCAGGGTAAGCATTTTAACCCCGTGCTCTTGTACAGAGGATCCTTCTGTCATTTTGGTTCCAAAGAACGCCTTCATCGCGACATACCTAGTATGCCGGTCCGGGACTGCATAGCAATCCTTAAGGCGAGCCATAATGGAAGGGACATCGTCTAGCCTTTCATATTGCTTCTGAATCTCATTGGTCATCGAAGCAAGTATGATGCTACGGACCTTCCGGTTATCCTTATGCCAAGTCTCGAACGTCTCACTTTCTTCTGGCGTGGATCCTTCCGGCAAGGTCCTAGGGAGAGGCTCGTCCATGACGTAGCCTTGGTTCTCGTAATCTAGGACTATCCTGAGTTGCGCAACCAGTCGTTGTAATTTGTTCCATTGAATTTGTTTGTCTCAAGTATGATGGAGAGTGGGTTCTTAGACATTTTAAAATCTACATTTTAGAAAACAGCGCGCGATCAGCAGAAAAATAAAAGACGGTGGTTTGATAAAATAATTAAATGCATGGACTTTAGTCATTTAATCCTTCCACTATTTATACGAAAACACGGTACTATCAAACGTGATTTTTGGGAAATCCTTTCCTAGTGGGCTTGGGATCCACAATGATTTTTCCCATACCCCGCTTTTACGATTCGCATGGAAAAGATCCTGTGGGAGGTATTCCATACCATTCTCGTTCCACAAGATTCCCAAGATTATTGCCTCACCCTTTCACATGATCCCGAGGACTCCAAGCGAATCATGTTAATTGGGCGTTAGACCCAACCCAATCGACCGAGCCACAGACCCACTGGTACCCCCACGACTCGTGAGACAGGTAACAGCAGCCCATTTTTCGTTCATGATATAGTGCAGCTTCCTTTAAGTACAATAACGTGCCACGACTCGTGAGACCACGCTATTGACCTAAAGCAGCTTCCTCACTATGCCATGGATTGGAAGGCATGGACAAACTCCTAGAGTTCATGTCCATTTTGTCTAGGGTCTAATATTTTGACATTGGTCCAACCAATGTGAGAGTAGTAATGACCGAGATCTCAAATAAATAAACATTCACACATACATCCATAATGCGTAAATTAAACCATCCATAGCAGTTATATGATAAATAAAAGCCCATTCATCCATCATAATAACCACATGCAAAATTAAAGCCTAGCACACCCCTGTTGGATGATCACGAGCCCAAATCCTATGCGACCCACTGAGCCCGCAGTGGATCTATGGTCAATCTAGGGTTGGTCCTATAGAATGGTCTCGCAGAATCATTCATTAAATGTCTGCAATTAATTGCAAGACCATTGCTTATGAGATCAAAACTTCCCATTTCTTGTTGGGGACATGCTATTTTGCATGCAGCAACACTAATTCGCATTAGGCTAACAAGTTATCACGAATCCTCTCCCCAACGATTGGTTTTTGGTCAGGAATATAATACTTCCCATCTAAAAGTTTTTGAGTGCGCGGTATATGTTCTAATTGCTCCACCACAACGCACTAAGATGGGTCCTCAATGAAGGTTGGGAATTTATGTTGGAATTGAGTCTCCTTCCATAGTAAAGTATCTTGAACCATTGACATGAGACTTATTTATGGCTCGATTCGCCAATTGTCATTTTGATGAATCAGTTTTTCCAACATTATGGGGAGAGAGTAAGCAGCTGGAAAATAAAATTAGTTGAAATGAATTATCATTATCGCATCTTGATCCTCGTACTAATTAAAGTGAACTGGAAGTTCAAAAGATAATTCATTTTCAAAAGTCTAGCAAATCAACTGCCAGATGCATTAACTAACCCAAAACGAGTAACTAAATCTCATGTTCCAACCGCTAATGCTCCAATAAATAGATGACCCTGTCGGACAAGTTAATGTTGCACATGAGCTTAAACCACGCCTGAAGCGAGGTAGGCCTATTGGTTCCAAAGATAAAAATCCTCGAAAATATAAAGGAGCTATGAATAAAGATGGCCAAATCGAGGATATAACTCCCAAAGAGTCTCCAGGCATAATTAATATATCAGTTCCAGAAGAACTCAGGTACCTGAAATTCATGAAAATGATTAGATCTCTATAAATTATGTCCTGAATGGAATATGTTGGAACCAAAATAAAGTCATCGTCGACGATATTTTTGCATATAATGTAGCATTGTAATAAATGATAATGAGGATCATGAACCAAAGTCTGTTTAGGAATGCAGACAAAGAAATTATTGGCCAAAATGGAAAGACGCAATTGCGACAGAATTAAACTCGCTTGCACAACGAAGGTTTTTGGACCTGTAGTCCATACTCCTAAAGATGTATAACCAATGGGATACAAATGGGTATTTGTGCAACGACGAAATGAGCAAGGTGAAATTGTTAGATATAAAACAAGACTTGTTGCTCAAAGGTTTTTACAAAGACCCAGTATTGACTATTATGAGACTTACTCTCCTGTGGTGGATGCAATTACTTTTCGGTACTTATTTAGTCATGCAGTAAAACAAGGACTCAATTTGGGTCTACTAGACGTCGTTACAGCCTATCTATATGGCTCACTTGATAATGATATCTATATGAAACTCCCTGAAGGATTTCATTTTCCTGAGGCATACAATTCAAGTTCTCGAGAACATTATTCTATTAAAATAAATAAATTCCTGTATGGGTTGAAGCAATCTGGACGAATGTGGTATAATTGTCCCAGTGATCATTTGTTGAAAGAAGAATACAAAAATGATCCCATTTTTCCATATATTTTCATTAGAAGATCTGGAAATGAATTTGTTATAATTGCAGCCTATGCTGATGACATAAACATTATTGGAACTCCAGAAGAGTTTCCAAAGGCTATAAACTACTTAAAGAAAGAGTTTGAGATGACAGATTTAGGAAGAACAAAATATTGTTTTCAATTGCAAGTTAAACATTTACAGAATGGAATCCTTGTGCATCAAGAAACTCATAACGCTAAGGTGTTAAAGCGATTCTATATGGATAAATCACATCCATTGAGCACCCCAATGATTGTAAGATCGTTTAAAGTTGAAGAAGGATTCTTTTAGACCTCGAGAAGGTGATGAAGAACTACTTGGTCCTGAAGTACCATATCTTAGTGCAATTAAAGCACTAATATATCTTGCTACCATACAAGACCAATATAACATTTGTTATTAATTTATTAGCAAGGAATAGTTCTTCACCCACGCAAAGGCATTGGAATGGAATTAAACATATACTTTGCTATCCTAGAGAAATTATATCAATACATGAGGCAACTCAAGAATGTATTTAGTTGAGATCCATGATTCAACACATCCGAGGGACTTGTGGATTATCATCTGAAAAGATTATCTCGGCGATCTTTTATGAAGATAATGTGGCATGTATTCACCAAAATTCTTCTTCGCTCATGATCTTCAGAAGAATGGTGATATTGATGTTCAGCAAGTCCGTTCAAGTGACAATCTAGTAGATTTGTTCACCAAGGCACTTCCTACTGCAACATTTCATAAGCTAGTCCATAATATTAGTTTTCGTCACCTCAAAGATCTCGATTGATATTTTAATGAGGGGGAGTTAATACGCGCTGCACTCTTTTTTCCTTGACCATGGTTTTTCCCACTGGGTTTTCCTAGTACGGTTTCTAATAAGGCAGTATATAATCGCGTATTAAAGAATAATGTACTATTTTCCCTTCACTAGGTTTTTGTCCCTCAAGGTTTTTCCTAGTAAGGTTTTAACGAGGCATATTTCTTGATCAATGAACATCCAAGGGGGAGTGTTATGATATTTAAAAGTTGTGCATGCTCATCTTCATCTCCCATACTCTTTGTATTCTTTCATAAATTATAAACTCTTGTGGTTCATCTCCCCTCATCAAAGATGAGACTTTTGGTTGTAATCTTGGAGCCTATAAATAGGCCATTTTATTTGTATAGTGATACTGAGAAAAATACAAAATACTTTCTCTCCTCTCAATTTCAATTCTCATATTGTTGCAATTTTATATTAGTTTTATAACACATTGGCAATTAATTAATCCAATTAATCTCAATCCAATTGAAGCCCATAAGTTTATTTAATCCAATTAAATAAACATAAGTCCAAACTCTAATTAATAATCCAAACCTGATAAATTAATCCAATTAATTTATAGGTTCTATGTCCAAAAATTATCTAATCCAATTAATTAATTCTTGGACCATCCATCAAATGGATTTCCCAATAAATGATTCAATCATTTATTTTTCTCCTTGAATTAATTTAATCCAATTTAAATAATTCGCTTCTTCTAGAATTAATTCCAAATTAATTCTACAAATTCCATAATGATTTGTGTGTGACTTTTTAGGTTTACCCTCAGCTAGACTTGGGCTTGTGTCCAATACAATTGGTCAATTAAACCAATTTAATTAACTATTATCCAATTAACCATTAATCGAAAAACGCCCATCAGCATGGGTGGTCGTCTAGCAACGGTCCATGGAACTAGAGACTAGGTGAATGTTGGCGTGAACATTTAGGCTCCCAAGTTCCATACAAGTACGGTCCTTCCATCATCTGTCTCCCGGTCTAAGTTTAGGGCATGGAATTGGGCGTCGGTTCCCATCCTGGACAATTATGCTCAATAACTCGAGACACGTTTGCTCTATTGATCGACGTAGGAAACCATTCCCTACTCGACCAATCGCTGTGGCCACAGACTTAAAGAGCTCAAACCATCTCAGAGCGCATAGGAGACACGACTGTCATATACTGACAGGTGACGGATCCTATCTTGGAATCCACCGTCCTCAATACATATTCCGATTGCATTGGATAAGGCTTATGATGAACGTATCCCAGATACGGACATCTCTTGCCAGACGCTAGATACAACCTTCATATGCATGTGACTGCCATGATTTCTTAAGTCCGAGGACTAATCTCTTATTATCGGAGCCGGGAATTCCAGTCATACTGACCAAGCCTCCAAGGCTTCTATATGACGATTCCCGCGAGTCAGTTCAATTAGCTAACACCGTTGTCAACTAACCCACTTATATTGCGTAGACGTCTAACGTCTGTTGCTGACGAAACATGGCACTCATCCAATGAATGCAGTCCTTAGTGCAAGTCTCTATAGGACTCTCGGTGCCCTGTCTCGAGGTCCTTGACTTGGAACATTTCAGACTAACCCTCAGAAGTTGGTTTCATAGTTGCCATCCAATGCGCAGCCCAACTACATGGGTTATCCAATTGGTTTGTGGGCATTTGTTGTGACGTTAAAACGCCGTTTAACGTAATCAGTAAGCACAACAAACACAGAGTGCCACAGATGAATACTTACTATATTCATCAAGTCAATATTACTTAAATAAAGATTGCTAAATATTACCCAAAACTGCCAATCCAATTGGCTTTCTGGTCACATATTTTAACAATCTCCCACTTGACCTAAAGTTAATCACCCATGTTGGTTCGACTTTTCTGAGCATGAGTAGCCTACGATATCCGGCTCGGTCTCACGGGTCTACCTTATTTTTGCCAAGATGATACGGTGCAACCGCACGTCACCTCTTCATACCATTGCTCCAAGCAGATGGTACTGTCTAAGAAATTTTATGGATCCGTGATGAGATCTCAGTCCTTTAGCTTGCGCTATAGCCATGTTGTTATCCTCCAAGGTAACTACTGGCTTTGTCGTGCTAGGCACCACACCCGACTATTGGATGTGTATTTTCATCCAAACCACTTTCCAGAGTAACTTCTAAAGTTTCCGTACATTCAACTTTCATGGTCCGTCGTGGTATCCCGCTTGAAACGTTTTCAGGCCACCACCTTATCATTAAGCCTGAATATATGTTCATATTGACACTAGATATTATTCACATGATACTGGAAGCTAGTATCGCTATAACTTTCCAAAATCAACTCTCCATAGAACGTGCATCAAGAACACTTCTTTAATCCTTATTCAGGTATTAAAGACTGTTCTCAACAGCAGTCTACTACCTCTTCGGTACATAACCGATTCCGTCGTTATGCCAACGCATACACAACATTAGGTCCAATGCACCAGACAACATACTCAAGTTGCCTACGGCAAAGACATAGGGGATGTCCAACATCTAAGCTTCCTCATCAGTCAACCTTGACTGAGTCTTGGACAGCTTAACCCTATATATAGGAATCCAATTCCTTTCATGGAGAATTGCGTGAACAACGTTCGTGTTTCAGTGTTTCCTAATATCTTAAATTCATTTCAAATGAATAAGATGTTACACACTTTAAACACCAAGAACACAAACAAACTCCCACTGAGCCTCAAGCTCGTTACTGATCGAGTCATACCCTGCATGAACTCATCAAAACGAATATTCCAGTTACATGGAGTTTCAAACCTAGCTTGAATTCCATGTCGAATTACATGGCTCCAAACCATTTATTCGATCCAATGTCCAACATTGCTTCGCCTTTTGTCTTTTGGATTATAATCCAATTGACGAGACTGACCCAGAAACCTGTACCTCTCAGGTATCTAGGATACTCTGGTCGTCCTTATGAGAACTGGAATATAGTCTGTGAGCAAACTTGATTTCAAATGATGTTTGCAATATCGTACTGAGGTGTCGCTCTACTTGATTCCTCAAGGAGCTACTCCTCACACCGGTTATCCTCTGAAATCCAATTTCCCTTAGAAGAACACATGAACCTGTGCAAACCTTGTTTGCCTCGCACTAGTCCCTTGACGTATGCAAGACCATCCTACATACTCAAGTACTTTGTAGGATACAGGCTTGCCATGCCATATCCAATGTGGCGTCTCGGCCATGATCTTTAGAAAGTGCCATGTTTTACAACTTGGCTACTATCCTAAGAACACGCCTAGATGGGCCAAGGTAGTTCAGTGAAAACACTGACCGAACTATGTCCAACAAGGTTCAATTCCTCCCTTATTAGAGACGTCGTTCAATTTTGGCGTTCCAGGAAGAATTCCACTGAATGAGAATTTTATTCCCATTTAGATACATCAAGAACTCCCACTAAATACACACTACTCGATCCAATCGAAGGTTAATTTTGCAACCAGTTATGTTCCCACTTCAAATCTAATTCCCTGAGCTTTCCAGTGGCCCTTAGACTTGTGAAACCTCTACTGGTCTTGTGTATTCAGTGATCCATAGATGTCTGACTGGATCCAATCCAAAAGACCACTAGCAAGCATACTTTGTCCTACAAAGAGCTTCTTGGTCATCTTCCTGCTCAGGAAGGATTTGCAAGCTAGCAGACCCAAATTAGTCTATTTCTAAACTCCTTGAATTTACTAACCTCCTTATCCTATCTAGAGGAATGTGACCTAGCTTTGCATGCCAAATCTGTGAGTTTATCTTGATTCATTTTATCATTTGCTTTTAGCATTCATAATCTAATTATGGGACAGTATTGAAACAATTATGCAAACAACCTAGCAGACAAGAATAACCATTCTTTATCAAATAAAAAAAACTTTCATTGATCAAAAACACGTAATCCTAATTGTCCAATAATAGAAAAAACATAATTTGATCATGCTAGGTTACATAATTGTGACTTATTAACTCTATCCTAACATGATCACTGGCCAAGCCTAATTGGTCATATAGCTTTTGTAGCAACAGCCCAGTCATTGCCTAGCTTTAGAACCATCTCCATCTTAGCCTTCTACTCCTTCCCATTTCCTACAAACCATTTGCAGATATGAGCTCTACAGCTGGTATCCAATACCCAAGGTGTAGAATAGTATATCATATTAACGCTCAAATCAAATGTACCTTGGTTGGAGAGAGTTTAGGACACTCCCTCGTCCAATGGCCCTTTTCACGAAAATATATGCAAACATCTTTCGCAATCCTTCACTGTTGAACCGCCTTCATCTTTCCTTTGCCCATGCCCAGCATGGCAATAGGAGTGCTCTTTGCGCTTACAGCGGCTGATTCTGTCTTACCCTTCTTCCTCCTCTAGCGTCCGGCCCCTTTGCCTTTTGCTCTTTAGGTCGAAGTCTCCCCCACACGTAGACTTCTCAATCATTGCCTCGTATTGGACCAACATGTTTATCAACTCATTAAGGTCTTTTTCAAGCCCATTCATGTTATAGTTAACGATAAACGAGTCATAAGAGGGAGGAAGAGACTAAAGGATCACGTCGATGTACGTCTTTTTTTCAAAGATTAGCTCGGAAGTCTTTGAGCTTCTCCACTAGGGATAGCATCATCAATCCATGCTGGTGTTAAGACGACCCTTCTGTCATCTTAGCTCCAAAAAATGCCTTCGTTGTAGCATATCTAATATGTCGGTCCGGTACCACATAAACGTCTTTCATGCGGAGTATTATCAAGCTGACATCATGCAGCCAATCATACTATTTCTGGATCTCATTGGTCATGAATGCCAATATGACGCTGCGTACCTTGCGGTTGTCCTCCTGCCAGTCATTGAGCATCAAACGCTCTTCTAACGAGGACTCCTCCGGCAAGATCCGAGGAAGAGGATTATCCAGAACATAAGCCTGATTTTCGAAATCGAGGATAATCCTCAGATTTCACAGCCAATCATTATAGTTTGTTCCATCAAATGTGTTACTCTCAAGAATTACAGCGAGTGGATTCTTAGACATTTACATTCAAAATGTAAAATAGAAACTTAGTAGATTATTATAATATTTAATTAAATTCAAGACTTGGTCTTTAGTCATTAACCCCTCCCACTATTTCTTCAAAAAGCCCAGCACTCTCAAGTGGAGTTTTTGGGAAACCATTTCCTAGTGGGCTTGGAGTCCACAAACGCATTTCTGCATGCCCCACTTTTAGGATTCACATGGGAAAGGCTTTGTAGGAGGTATCCAATACCATTCTCATCCAATGAGATCCCCAAGATATTTTTCCTTGCTTCTTCACATGATCCCGAGGACTCCAAGCGAATCATGTTACTCAGCGTTAGGCCCGACCCATCAACCAATGAATATCTCAACTATCGCTCCCCACGACTCGTGAGACAGGGCAATAGGAGTATATTCCATTCGTTCACAACAACAGCGCAGCTTTCTTCCATTCCAAACGTACCACAACTCATGAGACCACGAATGGGTGAAAGTAGCTTCCTTACTACATTGCTATGGATGGAAGGTTTGGAATAATCAAACCATTTGATTTTAATTCCATTTTGGGCATAATATTTACTTGGACCATCCAAGTGAGAGTTATAGTTTATTAAGACCGAGACCTCATCATTATTAATATTTTGCATGGTCAAGTTTAAAACATTATAATGTAAATAGATGCATTCCAAACACATCATACATCAAAGCATTAAAACATTAAACACATGCAAAAGAAGCCTAGCACGCCCCTGTTAGGATAATCACAAGCCCGTTCCTAAGTAATCCACTGAGCCCGCAGCGGACCTATGGTCAATCTAGGGTAAGCCTACACTATTACAATTTTTACATCTCATTATCATTCTAATGGGGCCTTGTAAATCCTTCTTTGTTCTTTTTGGGCCTTCCGTCGTGGGCTCCGTCCAACGGACCACTTTTGGGCCTTCATCTCCGTGGAAGCTTATATTTATTTTCAAAAATAAATAAAACCTCACATCCTAATCTACACTCATTACAACTGAAATGAAACCCCAATCAGAAGTTGGGGGGAGTACATTTAAAGAGAGAAAGCAAGCCTTATTATTCCAAGGCTAAAAACAATAGAAGGAATAAAAACAAAGAGGCACGCAGGCTTCACCCAACATAAAATAAACCATACATAGGTCAATGGGCTACTGATCATAATTATTGTTTATGAAATAAACAACAACAAAATACATTTATATCAAATATAAACATATAAATACACCATGCATTTATAAATAGATATCCAATATCTAAAACAATAAACATAATAAAATGCAGAAAATATCATATTAATAATGCAATTAAAATATTGATATCAACTATACATCCAATGTACAAATAATTTTTTTTTTGGTTTGGAAACCATTTCCAAAATAATCCAAGGCATAAAATAATTTTAAAAAAATCCAATTGAACTAAAATTAAAATATGCCAAATTTAATCATTTTAGAAAATTAGCAGAAATACAGAAAATCAAAAATTTTATGAAAAACGGTGCAAAACAGCCCAGCCGTTCAGGTCGGCAGACGGCCAGCCGCACGAGCGCATGGCCTGGCCGCACGTTCAAGCGCTGTGCACAACACTATGCGCCCATTGCGCACGCGCGCGCCTGCAGCACTGTCGGGCGACCGACACTATTTTTCATAATTTTTTTTTTAATTTCTAAAAAACTGAACTATAATCATGCATTTACAGAAAATCCAATTCTAAAAATTGCATAGATATCCATAATTTCAAAAGTAAAATTAACAGATATTTTCTACACATATTATCAGGCTTTAAAGCCATAAATCATGCTTTTCAAAAGCAATTTAAACATGTTCTTCATGCTTAACACATAATAACATGTAACTCCTATAGCCACAACATCGAACCGGGCTCTGATACCACTGAAAGAATCGGGTACGGCCTGGGAACGGAACGGAAGCGTAAAAACGTGAATTTAAAGGCGTAATTTAAACGGGTTCAAAGAGGTGTTCCTTTTGAAGTTCCTGCGCGTTCAGTGTATGTCAAGAGCATGAATAAAAGAGGAGAAGATGTTGGGCATGTGGCTAAAGGATTAAAAACAAAAGATACATAAAATGTAAATCGAAACCAACCTTTGTTCGTTTTTACATAGAACAACTTCTAGCGTTGTTCCTTCTTTCTTCCTTGTACGTCCACTTGAGAGCTAAAAGTAGAACTCCTCTAATTTTTCCACACCACACCATGGAAGAGTTCTCTGAACTATTGCTAGATAGTATTAGTGCTTTTTGGAATGTTTTAGTTCAAACCTTTCCAAAAGGTATGATCACATAAAGGAGAAAATTTGCAGAGATTTTGGAGAGTTTTTTTATGGAAAATTCTTGCAAGACCAAGTCCATACAAGTTATGTGAATGGTTTTGTGTATGTAGAGTTATTGAATTCAAAATTCAACTTCTCTTGTCAACTTCCAAAGCAACCTACATACACACACCACTATCTACATAACCATGCACCATTATAGCAAATAAAACCACCCACCAAACCATATAAAGGCTGGTCACATGTGCCTCACATGTGGAAGATTTTAATTCTTCCTTCACTTGCTATAAATTGAATTTTTTCGTGGATTAGGACTACTAGTCGTGGACTTTTATTTAATCTAATTAAATTAAGTCCGAAAAAAATTCATTGGACATTAATTAATCCAATTAATCTCAATCCAATTGAAGCCCATAAGTTTATTTAATCCAATTAAATAAACATAAGTCCAAATTCTAATTAATTTATCCAATCAATTAATTAATCCAAACCCGATAAATTAATCCAATTAATTTATAGGTTCTAAGTCCAAAAATTAACTAATCCAATTAATTAATTCTTGGACCATCTATCAAATGAATTTTCCAATAAATGATCCAATCATTTATTTTTCTCCTTGAATTAATTTAATCCAATTAAATTAATTCGCTTCTTCTAGAATTAATTCTAAATTAATTCTACTAATTCCATAATGATTTGTGTGTGAATTTTTAGGTTCACCCTCAACTAGACTTGGCCTTGTGTCCAACGCAATTGGTAAATTAAATCTAATTTAATTTATTATTTTCCAATTAACCATTAATCGAAAAACGCCCGTCACCATGGGTGGTCTTCTAGCAACGGTCCATGGCACTAGAAACCAGGTGAATGTTGGCGTGAACATTTAGGCTCCCGAGTTTCATACAAGTACGGTCCTGCCAGCATTCGTCTCCCGGTCTAAGTTTAGGGCATGGAATTGGGCGTCGGTTCTCATCCTTGACTAGACAACTATGCTCAATAACTCGAGACACGTTTGCTCTATTGATCGACATAGGAAACCCTTCCCTACTCGACCAATCGTTGTAGCCACAGAATTAAAGAGCTTAAACCGTCTTAGAGCACATAGGAATCCACCGTCCTCAATACATATTCCCACTACACTGGATAAGGCTTATGATGAACGTAGCCCAGATACAGACATCTCTTGCCAGACCCTAGATACAGCCTTCATATGCATGTGACTGCCATGATTCCTCAAGTCCGAGGACTAATCTCATACTATCGGAGCCGGGAATTCCAATCATACCGACCAAGCCTCCAAGGCTTCCATATGATGATTCTCGCAAGTCAGTTCAGTCAGCTAACACCCTTGTCAAGTAACCTACTAATATTGCATAGACGTCCAATGTCTGTCGTCGTTGAAACATGGCACTCATCCAATGAATGCAAACCTTAGTCAAAGTCTCTATAGGGCCCTCAGTGCCCTGTCTCGGGGTCCTCGACTTGGAACATTTTAGATCAACCCTCAGAAGTTAGTTTCATAGCTGCCATCCAATGCGCAACCCAACTACATGGGTTATCCAATTGGTTTGTGAGCATTTGTTTTGACGTTAAAACACCGTTTAACATAATCAGTAAGCACAACAAACACAGATTGCCACAGATGAATACTTACTATATTCATCAAGTCAATATTACTTTAATAAAGATTGGTAAATAGTACCCAAAACCGTCAATCCAATTGGCTTTCAGGTCACCTATTCTAACAACACATCCGATTCAAGAACAAGCTCCAAGCCCTTGAATCCACATTTGTAGAGAAGAATTAGGGGGTTACTCTAAATTCAGAGATTGTAAACCACTCTTTATTCAAATTAATATATCATTTGGTCCATATTTTTCCTGTTGTGTAATTATCTTTTACAGACACGAAATTTGTGTGAACAAATTTCTGGCACGCCCAGTGGGACAATCTCTGCCCCTCATCTCTTCTTTCTACGCAAGAACTCAAATCATCACTTCTAAGCATTCAATGGCACCGAAGAACCAAGTCGCCTTGAGTGAGAAGAACATCATCAACTTCACTGCCGCCGGTCAATCCTCCACCGGGGGCAAGATCGTGGTCACCACTCCTTCCGGCGGCTCGAACTCAGCAAGACCTACCGAGATCAACTCGAAGTCTACTCCTTTTGCCACTTTCCCTGCCATGATGACCGAGGCCATGACGATGGAGGAACAAGTTGCTCAAATGACCTAAGTCATAGCTAACCTCCAAAAGATTGTAGAAGACAAAGATCTCCAGATTGCTCAGTTGATGAACAAACTCGAGCCAACCAATGTTGGGGAATCAAGCCACAATCACTCGTCTACTTCAAAACACGCTGGAAAAGAGAAGCGAACGGATGAAGAACCACCGAAGGAAGAGTTTGTCCAAAAATCTAGTCATTCCGGGACCTCCATTGCCACATTGTCCATCCAGCAGTTGAAGGAGATGATCGTTAGCACCATCAAGGCTTAATATGGTGGATCTGCACAACACTCGCCCGCCTACTTGAAGCCATACACCAAGCGAGTCGACTCCTTAAGGATGCCGATGGGCTACCAACCGCCAAAGTTGCAACAATTTGATGGAAAAGGCAACCCCAAGCAGCATATCGCACACTTCATCGAGACATGCAACAATGCCGGTACCGATGGCGATCTCTTGGTGAAATAATTCGTCCGATCACTTAAAGGTAATGCTTTTGATTGGTATGTGGACTTAGAGCCCAAGTCAGTTGATAGTTGGGAGGAGATGGAAAGAGTGTTTCTCAACAGCTTCTACAGCACTCGGCTCACGGTGAGCATGATTGAACTCACCAATACAAGACAATGGAAGGATGAACCGGTTATTGACTATATCAACCATTGGCGTTCTTTGAGCTTAAACTGCAAGGACAAACTTTCAGAGGCGTCGGCAATAGGGATGTGCATTCAAGGTATACACTGGGGGCTTCTCTACATTCTCCAAGGGATCAAGCCAAGAAACTTTGAAAAATTGGCTACACATGCCCATGACATGGAGTTGAGTATCGCTAACCACAAAACTGCCTTACCGATCGACGATCAAAGAAAGGACAAGAAAGATTCGAGGAGAGGTGAGAAACTTATCAAACCTAATGTCAAGGAGTCCATGGCCATCAAGATGGCTCCTGTAAAGATCTCTTCAAATGATAAAATGAAGTTGGAGAAGCCCGAGGACCAATCTATGACGAGTGATAGACGTCGGTCTACGTTGAAAGAACTGCAAGAGAAGGAATACCCATTCCCCGACTCTGATATGCCCTATATTTTCAATGAACTATTGGAGAGAAAGTTGATTAAGTTGCCAGAGTCAAAGCGTTCGGACGAAGCCGGGAGGGTGAACGACCCCAAGTATTGCAAGTATCACCAAGTGGTTAGTCATCCCATAGAAAAGTGCTTCGTGGTCAAGGAAAAGATCATGGCACTAGCCAAAGAAGGGAAGATAATCTTGGACGTTGAAGAGACAACGGGGGCAAACGTTGCCAGCATGATTCCAACGAATAGTATGCAAGTCTCGAAAGAAAAGCTAAAAGTCAAGCAATCCACCACAATAATATCATCCTTACTTCAGTTCAGGAGCCTTGAACCGATATAAATAGATGCTTCGCCAGTCAACGAGAAGAAAGAGGAACCCACCGACGATGACGAAGGATGGACCCTCATGACGCGTCGACAAAGACAAAGAAGGCATGTCGACAAGCTCCACCGTATGCTCCCGAGGAAGCCACTCTTGAACAAACGCCCACGGCGTGCGCAGAGGAAAAACAAGTCAGAGAAGATGACCTGCCAGTTCCTTCCGGTGACTTTAGAAAAGTTCTTCCCAGGAACATTTTTTTGAGTGGCCGAACAAGACCGCGAGTGCTCCTCCAAGCAAAGATAGAAGAGAATCGTTGGTCTCTTGTTACACCACCATATCCTTCACAGACGAGGACTTACTGCTTGGATCAAAGCCGCACAACCGAACCACTCTTCGTCTTGGGGTTCATACAAGAACAAGGAATATATCGCATACCCATAGACGGTGGATCTGCTGTCAACATCATGTCGAAGTCCACCATAAAGAAGTTGGGTATAACTTTGGAAGACTTGTCCCGTAGCCGTCTGACCAAATAGGGCTTTGATCAAGGGACTCAACGAGCTATTGGCATGACTCGACTCGACCTCATCATAGGGGAATTAAAAGCAAGCACTCTTTTCCACATCATCGATGCAAGAATCTCCTAGAACCTGTTCCTAGAAAGGTCGTGGCTGCATAAAAATGGAGTTTGTTCCCTCCACGCTACACCAATGCTTCAAATACATCAAGAATGGAAAATCGTGAAAGTTGATGCTGATATGAAACCTTTCACCGAGGCAGCGTCATACTTCGCTGATGCAAAACTCTACCTCGATCCCGACACCATGCAAGAAGTGTTGCCCTCGAGATTTTTGATTGGTCATTTTATCTAAGAGATACACCCTGAGGCTATGTCCTCTAAAAACAACAATGAGGGGGTTAGTAAGGTGACTACTAATGAAGCCCCGACCCGTGAAAGACACGAGTTCAAGAAACCACCATACTCATCGGTATTTTGATATGTGGTTCAGTCAAATGCCAAAGGAAAGCAAAACCAACCGAAGCAAGATGTTTCGTTACTCTTCAAGGGAAGGAAAAAATTCAAAGAGCCAAGGGCCAATGACTTTCAAGAAATCAAGAATGAGTTAGTCATGCCAGTCACTGGCCTACGTCCACTAATTTCAAGTGACTCTCCTTTTCCAAAAGACCAACACAAATACATGCAGGGGGCATTTGGTCCGTTAGCATACCACCTTTTGGCAAAGTCCAGCTATGATTTTTCGGCTCCATCAAGACTCAACAAGTGAAATCCTGAGTTGACAGGAGAAAAAAATCAATGGGTTGACGGAGGCGCAACACAGATTGAGAAGGCAAGGCTACCGCGTAGATCAACCCCGTACTGGCTTGGGCTTCTCTCCAGATGAGCCTGTGAAGATTCATACAAAAAAGAAAAACGAGCATGTAACTGCACAATATATTTTTGCAAATGATAAGAGCAATGAAAGTCAACAACCGAATGATATTCGTGTCTCGATATTCAACAGGCTCGGCACTCCTAATGCACGTACTTCCGTCTTTGAACGACTAGGTGAGGCAGGAGGAACTTCGTCTGGCAATACGAGGCGACGCCAGCGAGGGTCAGTGTTCGACCGCCTTGAGACGGCCATGTTCAACATTCTAAGAAAAAAGGTCGTCTTGACGAGATAGAAGAGCCAAAGAAAAATGATGCAAGTGAAACACTTCGTCTATCTCAATCCCAAAGAGGTAAGACTTCACTTTTAATCATCTCTTCAGGGGGGCCAATTAGAATAAAGCAACATGTCGTTAGGGGATCACACTATTCATCCAACACTCTAAATGAACAAGAGATAGAAGTCATCGTCGGCTCCAATCATGTCAGCATTAATGAAGGTTCCAACTCGGACGCTTCCAAAGATGAGGTCCAAAATGCTCCCCAACAGCTTGAAGATGACGGACAAGCAACTGTTGATGAGCTCAAGGAATTGAATCTTGGCACAGCAAGGAGCCGTACCCCGTATTTGTCAGTACACTCCTAAGCTCGGAGGAAGAAGAGAATCACTTAAAAACATTGAGTGAGTATAGAGATGTCTTCGCGTGGACGTACAAAGAAATGTCAGGTTTATACCCAAAAGTCGCTATCCACCACCTTGGCATAAAACATGGAGTGCGACCGGTAAAGCAGTCGCGAAGGGTTCTCCGTCCGGACCTCATTCCTCACATCGAGACAGAAGTAAACAAGCTTATCGACGCTGAGTTTATCAGATAAGTTAAATACCCGACGTGGATTTCCAGCATCGTGCCTGTTAAGAAGAAGAATGGCCAGATTCGCGTTTGTGTTGACTTTCGAGACTTGAACAAGGCGTGTCCAAAAGATAACTTCTCATTGCCTATCATTGAACTCATGGTTGACGCAACTACAGGACACGAAGCATTGTCTTTCATGGATGTCTCTTCAGGATACAACCAAATTAGAATGTCGCCTAAAGATGAGTAATGCATGGCCTTCTTTACTCCCAAAGGAATCTATTGCTACATGGTGATGCCCTTCGGGTTGAAGAATGCAAGTGCCACTTACCAACGTGCTATGCATAACATCTTCGACGATATATTGCAGGACAAGGTAGAATGCTATGTAGATGACCTAGTCGCCAAAACCAAGAATGAGAAGAACACTTGGCGGACTCCGGATAGTATTCAACCGCTTGAGGAAGTACAACCTAAAGATGAATCCTCTCAAATGTGCCTTCGGCATCACATCTGAAAAATTCCTTGGCTTTATTGTTCGCCACCATGGCATTAAAGTCGATCCTGCGAAGGTAGACGCCATTCAAAAAATGCCACCACAAAGAAACTTGAAGGAGCTGCGAAGTCTTCAAGTTAATCTCGCGTTCATAAGGAGGTACATATCAAACCTGACCGGAAGATGTCAACCTTTCAACCACCTCATGAAGAAGGATGCGTCTTTCCAGTGGGATGAAGGTCATCAAAACTGTTAGAATAGGTGACCATGTAGCCAATCTTGATAGGCGAATTGTAACCTATGTCTGAACAATTTCAAAGTTTATGATAAAACATTGATGAATGAGAAAGTGAAATTCATTTGGCGCATACTTTATCTATGTTCACTTTATCTGCTTTATAACTGTTCGCTACACAAACAAAGCCCACGAACTGAAATCACATTTTGGGGACTGGGACTACGCTTGGAGGTAGGTCCATGAAATCAGTTCCGCCGAATCAGTCTGAAAATCTCCAAGTCAAGGAATCTCGAAAATGGGTACCGAGATTCCCCTTGAGACTTGCACTAAGCATCTGCTGTTATGTTTCATCGATGGGTGACGAGGGTCGTCGAAGCAGTGTTAGTGGGTCAGCCTGCTGGGGAGCGACTGACTGAGGTGACTCGCGGGAACCGTCTTACGAAGGACCTTGAGTAGGGTCGGCTAGGTATGACGTGAGTTCCCAGTTTCAATGGTACATGTCAAGTCCTTTGACTTGAGGAATTGATGAGTTTACCTGTACATCGGGACTGTATCTTAGGTATGGTGAGAGATTGCCAAAATACACTTGAGTAGTCATAAGACATGTCTAGTGCAGCCACGGTGTGCAACGTGACAGTAGTTTCCAAGAAAGGATCCGTCTCCTGTCAAAAAGGTGTTGACAGTTATGTCTCACAACACTCTGTGTCTTGTCCCTAAAATCTGTGGCCACAGTAACTGAACAGAAGGGAAGGATTCCCTGCGGCGTTTGATAAAGGACAGACTGACACTTAGGTCCAAAATGGGTACCTACATAATCCGTGCCCTAGACGCTAAGTGGTGAGACCATAGACGGAAGGATAGATGTACTGTAGAGCCTAAATGTTCATGCCCGTATATTCACCTAGTCTCTAGTGTCATGGACCGTTGCTAGACGGCCACCCATGGTGACGGGTGGATTCTAGGAATCCAACCAAGTCTAGCTAAAGGTGAACCTAAAGAGTCACACACAATCCGCACACATAACGTATTTAATTTAGAATTAAATATTTGGAGAAAATTGGAACGATTAAATTGGATTTAATCGGGTCCTTCTTTTCTTGAGAAGAAATAATTCCTTTTATTAGATTAAAGGGATTTATCTAATAAATTGGATTTATTAGAAATTAATTAATGGGCTTGGAATAATATTTATATGTGATATATTTATTTATTTCTTTAGGATTATTTAACTGAGATTTAAATATTCCATTAAGCTAATCAAAGGTTGAGATTAAAGAGAGAAATCTATGGCTTAGATTGGTTTGACCAAGAAAGCTACATGTTGACTAGGATTTGACTAGGTCAAATCCTATTCAAGAAGGAGTCTTCAAAGTGTAGGAATTCGAAGAGGAATGTGATTCCTCCTCTATAAATATTCCTAAGTATTCTCTTTAGAAGAGATGATGAAATTTTGAAGCACACACACAACAAACACACTCGGCCTCTTCCTCTCTCTCTCTCTCAGCCGCACCTTCTCCGTCTCTTCCAAGAAAGTCTTCCAAGTTCACTTGCTTTCTACAATTGAACTTTAGGAGGATTGATCTCGTTAATCAATAACGTTTGATCGATCAGTCCTCTCCAAAAACATACACTTGTTCTTTCGCTAGTAGGAAGATCAAGATACGTGAGCGGATTGTGTGTACGAATTAGAGGGTCTCCCGTTCGAGATCTTGGAGCAAAATGGGGAACAACGCGAGTACCGGTTTGAAGACGAAAATGACAATCAGTAGGTTTTCGATTTACAATTTTCGCCCCTCTTTCTTTTAAACCCTATGGCCTCCATGATAATTTTGTATGTTAATTATTATTCATGAGATACACCGAATGCCCGGGAGATTCAAGGGAACACCCATTGAATGTGTTTTACATATCGTTTATGCATGTTTCATTCTTGCAAATCTTTAATTTATCCCACGTTTCCGCATTCACACTACTCCCGGGCTAGCCTGCTAGGGAGCAGCTGACTGAGGTGACTCGCGGGAACCGTATTACGGAGGACCTTGAGTAGGATCGGCTAGTTAAGACGTGTGTTCCCGGTTCCAACAGTACAGGTCAAGTCCTCTGACTTGAGGAACTGTTGAGTTTACCTGTATATCAGGGCTCTATCTTAGATATGGTGAGAGATTGCCAAGAAGCACTTGAGTAGTCATAAGCCATGTATAGTGCACCTCCGGTGTACAGAGTGACAGTAGTTTCCAAGAAAGGATTTGTCTCCTGTCAAAAGGCATTGACAGTTTGAGTCTCACATATGCTCTGTGTCTTGTCCCTAAAATCTGTGGCCACAGTGACTGAACAGAAGGGAAGGTTTCTCTTGCGGCATTTAGTAAGGACAGACCGACACTTAGGTCCAAAATGGGTACCTGCATTTTCCGTGCCCTAGACCCTAAGTGGTGAGACCAAAAGACAGAAGGACAAGTGTACTGTTAGAGCCTAAATGTTCATCCCCGAATATTCACCTAGTCTCTAGTGCCATGGACCGTTGCTAGATGGCCAGCCATGGTACCCGGCGGATTCTAGGAATCCGACCAAGTCTAGCTGAAAGGTGAACCTAAAGAGTCACACACAATCCACACACATTAAGTATTTAATTTATAATTAAATATTGGAGAAATGGAATGATTAAATTGGATTTAATTAAGTCCTTAATTTTCTTGGAGAGAATTAATTCCTTTTATTAGATAAAAGGGATTAATCTAATAAATTAGATTTATTAGAAAATTAATTTAATGGGCCTGGAATAAATATTTATATTTGTTTATTTATTTATTTATTACCCTTTGGAATATTTAAATCGATTTTAATATTCCATTAAATTAAATTAATGGTTGAGATTAAAAGGAGAGATGGATGGCTAGGATTAATTTGACTAGGTCAAATTACTACTTTGACTAGGACTTTGACTAGGTCAAAATCCTAGTCAAAATAGTCTTCTTTAGAGTTGGAGTTTGAAGAGGATTAAACTCCTCCTCTATATGTAGTCCTAGCCCCTCACCATAAGGGGATGATGAATCTTCACACACACTACACACACTACAACTCGTGTGCTCTCTCCCTCTTATCTCGTCCGCCTCTCTCTCTCACTCTCCAAGTTTTGTTTCTTGTTTTTTATTATTGGAACAATTGAACATAGGAGGATTAATCCCGTTAACCTAATAACGTGTGATTGATCCATCCTCTTCAAAATACTTGTTCGTTCGCTAGCACGACGTGCAAGATAAGTGGGTGGATTGCGTGTCACAATTTGGAGAATCTCACATACGAGATTTGGTGCAAATCGGGGAACAACGCGAGTACCGGTTAGAAGAGGAAAACGACGAAACCGGTAATTCCCTTTTACGTTTTTCGTCTCCTCTTTTATTTTAAATCCTATAGCCTCCATGATTGTTTGTATGATTTTAATTCATGAGATACACCGAACACCCGGGAACTTCAAGGGCACACCCCTTGAACGTGTTCTTTATTTTACGTAAAAGCATGTTTAAATTTTGTTATTTAATTTTATACCGCGCTTCCGCATTCGCGCTATTTTCCGGGACGATCCACAATCTTTCATGTTACCTGTCTCACGAGTCATGGAGGTAGCAGTGGGTCTATGAATCGGTTGATTGGGTCGGGTCTAACGCCCGATTTGCATGATTCGCTTGGAGTCCTCGGGATCATGTGAAAGGGTAAGACAATAATCTTGGGAATCTCGTGGAACGAGAATACTATGGTATACCTCCCACAGGATTTTTCCCATGCGAATCGTAAAAGCGGGGTATGAGAAAATTCGCTGTGGATCCCAAGCCCACTAGGAAAGGGTTTTTCGAAAACAACGTTTGAGAGTACCGTATTTTCGTATAAATAGTGGGAGCATTAAATGACTAAAGACCAAGCATTTAATTATGTATCAAACCACCGTCTTTTATATTCTGCTGATCGCGAACTCTATTTTTAAATGTAGATTTAAAATATTTAAGAACACTTTATCGACCATTCTTGAGACCAACAAATTCAATGGAACCAATTACAACGACTGGTTACGCAATCTCAGGATAGCCCTGGAATATGAGAACCAAGCTACGTCATGGACAAGCCTCTCCCTAGGACCTTACCGGAAAGATCCACGTCAGGAGAACGTAAGACGTTCGAGACTTGGCATAAGGATAACCGGAAGGTCCGTAGCATCATACTTGCTTCAATGACGAATGAGATTCAGAAGCAATATGATAGGCTAGACGATGTCCCTTCCATTATGGCTCGCCTTAAGGATTACTATGCAGTCCCGTACCGGCATACTAGGTATGTCGCGACTAAGGCGTTCTTTGGAACTAAAATGACAGAAGGATCCTCTGTACAAGAGCACGGGGTTAAAATGCTTACCCTGGTGGAAAAGCTCGAGGACCTAAAGGCAGACCTCGATAATGAGACGTACATAGATGTAATCCTTCAGTTTCTCCCACCCTCCTTCAACCAATTTATTGTCAACTACAACATAAACGCACTTGAGAAGGGCATTCATGAGTTGATTAATATGTTGGTGCAATACGAGGCAACGACCAAAAAGTCCACGCCTTCGGTATTGTTTGGAGGTGAAAGATGGTGGATCGTCCCGGGAAAATAGCGCGAATGCAGAAGCGCGGTATAAAATAAAATTGCGGAATTAAAACATGCTTTAATAGAAATTAAAGAACACGCTCAAGGGGTGTGCCTTTGAGATTCCCGGGTGTTCGGTGTATCTCATGACATAAAAAACATACAATAATCATGGAGGCCATAGGATTGAAAAATAAAGAGGGACGAAAATCTTAAAACGTGACCTACCCGTTGTCGTTTTCGTCTTCAACGGCTACTCGCGTTGTTCCCTGTTTTGCACCAAGACCTCGTTCTTGAGATCCTCCAAATCGTGACACACGATCCACCCACGTATTCTTGCACGTCGTGCTAGCAACGAACAAGTATTATTTTGGAGAGGATAGATCAACCACGCGTTATGAATTAACGGGATCGATCTTCCTTTGTTCAATTGTTCCAAGAACAAAAGAAGAAGAAAAATAATATTTTCTTGGTGAGAGAGAGAGGGGCGGACGAGAGAGGAGAGGAGAGAGTGTGTGTTGTGTATGTGTTTTCAAGAATCATCACCCTCTAATTGTAGGAGGCTAGGGGTTTATATAGAGGAAAAATTTAATCCTTTTCAAACTCCAACTCTAAGAACTCTATTTTGACTAGGATTTTGACCTAGTCAAAGTCCTAGTCAAACTAGCATTTGACCAAGTCAAATCAATCCTAGCCATCCATCTCTCCTTTCCATCTCAATCGTTGATTTAATTTAATGAAATATCTAAAACCTATTTGAAATATTCCAAGAGGCCAAATAAATATAAATATTTATTTTAAGCCCATTAAATAAATTCCCTTAATAAATCTAATTTATTAATATAATTCCTTTTATCAGATAGAAGGAATTAATTCTCCAAAAAAATAAAGGACCCGATTAAATCCAATTTAATCATTCCTATTCTCCAATATTTAATTCTAAATTAAATACTAAATGTGTGTGGATAGTGTGTGACTCTTTAGGTTCACCTTTCAGCTAGACTTGGTCGGATTCCTAGAATCCGTCCGTTACCATGGGTGGTCATCTAGCAACGGTACATGGCACTAGAGACTAGGTGAAATATTCGGGGATGAACATTTAGGTTCTAAAAGTAAACTTGTCCTTCTGTCTACGGTCTCACCACTTAGGGTCTAGGGCACGGAAAATGCAGGTACCTATTTTGGACCTAAGTGTCGGTCTGTCCTTACTAAACGCCGCAAGGGAATCCTTCCCTTCTGTTCAGTTACTGTGGCCACAGATTTTAGGGACAAGACACAAAGCATACGTGAGACTCAACTGTCAATGCCTTTTGACAGGAGACAGATCCTTTCTTGGAAACTACTGTCACTCTATATACCAGACTGCACTAGACATGGCTTATGACTACTCAAGTGCTTCTTGGCAATCTCTCACCATATCTAAGATACAGACCTGACATACAGGTAAACTCAGCAGTTCCTCAAGTCAAAGGACTTGACCTGTACCGTTGGAACCGGGAATACACGTCATACCTTGCTGACCATACTCAAGGTCCTCCGTAAGACGGTTCCCTGCGAGTCACCTTAGTCAGCTGCTTCCTAGTAGGCTAACCCACTAACACTGCTTAGATGACCTTCATCACCCGTCGATGAAACACGACAGCAGATGCTTAGTGCAAGTCTCAAAGGGAATCTCGATACCCATTTTCGAGATTCCTTGACTTGGAGATTTTCGGACTGATTCGGCAAGACTGATTTCATGGACCTATCTCCAAGCGTAGTCCCAGTCCCCGAAATAGATTCTCAGTCCGTGGGTTTTGTTTGCGTAGCGAACAGATATGTAAAAAGCAAGTAGAAGTGAACGCAAACAAAGTAATGTCATATAAATTTCACTTCTTTATTCATAAATGATTTATCAAAACACACTGAAATTGTCTAGACATAGGTTACATATTCCTGCCAAGATTGGCTACGTGGTCACCTATTCTAACAATCTCCCACTTGACCTTTAAAGCCAATCGCCCATATGTCTAATCTCCATCTTCTTAAGATGTTGCGCATGAGTGCTCTGCGGCATAGGAGAATTAATACTGTTAATTAATAACGTGTGATTAATTCATCCTCTCCAAAATACTTGTTCGTTTGCTAGCACAACGTGCAAGATACGTGGGTGGATTGCGTGTTACTATTTGGAGAGTCTCACATACGAGATTTGGAGCAAATCGGGGAACAACGCGAGTAGCGGTTAGAAGACGAAAACGACATTCGGTAGGTTCCGGTTTAAATTTTTTGTTTCTCTTTATTTCTAATCCTATGGCCTCCATGATTCCTTTTATGCTTTTAATTCATGAGATACACCGAATGCCCGGGAACTTCAAGGGTACACCCCTTGAACGTGTTGTTTTATTTAATTAAAAGCATGTTTTAATTTTTGTATTTAATTTTATACTGCGCTTCCGCATTCGGCTATTTCCCGGGACGATCCACAATCTTTCACTCACGAATCGTGGAGGTAGCAGCGGATCTATGATTCGGTTGATTGGGTCGGGTCTTACGCCGATTAGCATGATTCGCTTGGAGTCCTCGGGATCATGTGAAAGGGCGAGGCAATAATCTTGGGAATCTCATGGAACGAGAATTGTATGGTATACCTCCCACAGGATTCTTTCCATGCGAATCGTAAAAGCGGGGTATGGGAAAATTCGCTGTGGATCCCAAGCCCACTAGGAAAAGGTTTCCCAAAAACAACGTTTGAGAGTACCGTGTTTTCGTATAAATAGTGGGAGCATTAAATGACTAAAGACCAAGCATTTAATTATTTATCAAACCTCCGTCTTTTAAATTCTGCTGATCGCAAACTCTGTTTTTAAATGTAGATTTAAAATGTCTAAGAACCCTTTATCAACCATACTTGAGACCAACAAATTCAATGGAACCAGTTACAACGGCTGGTTGCGCAATCTCAGGATAGTCCTGGATTACGAAAACCAAGGCTACGTCATGGACGAGTCTCTCCGTAGGACCTTACCGGAAGGATCCACGCTAGAAAAACGTGAGACGTTCGAGACTTGGTATAAGGATAACCGGAAGGTCCGTAGCGTCATACTTGCTTCAATGACAAATGAGATTCAGAAGCAATATGAAAGGCTAGACGATATCCCTTCCATTATGGTTCGCCTTAAGGATTGCTATGCAGTCCCGGACCGGCATACTAGGTATGTCGCGACTAAGGTGTTCTTTAGAACCAAAATAACAGAAGGATCCTCTGTATAAGAGCACGGGGTTAAAATGCTTACCCTGTTAGAAAAGCTCAGGCCTCGAAAATGAGACGTACATAGATGTGATCCTTCAGTCTCTCCCACCCTCCTTCGACCAATTTATTTTTAACTATAACATGAACGCACTTGAGTAGGGCATTCATGAGTTGATCAATATGTTGGTGCAATACGAGGCAACGACCAAAAAGTCCACGCCTTCGGTATTGTTTGGAGGTGCTTCAACTTCCAAGACGAAAGGCAAGGGTGTCGGACGTTGGAAAAGGAAGAAAGGGAAGGGAAAAGCCGTCAAAGCAGCTACGAACACTAAGAGTGTTCCCATTGCCAAAGAGGGGAAAGGCAAAGGAAAGGGAAAGGTTGTCTCCAAGCAACAGTCGATGGCATATGACATATGTATCAATTGCCGTGAGAAAGGGCATTGGAAGAGGCAGTGCCCCAAACTCCTCTCGAACCAAGGTATATTTGTGATTGAGGTTAATATGGTCACTTATTCTGCCTCTTGGGTATTAGATACCGACTGTGGAGCTCACATTTACAATGATTTGCAGGTGCTGAAAAGAAGCAGAAAACTTGGTAGCAGGGATATGATCCTGAAGCTTGGGAATGGCAAGGCCATCTCGGCAGAAGCAGTATGATGCGCCACTCTAGTAGTTAGTGATCGTATTAGTATAAAATTAGAGCAAGTTTATTATGTACCTAGTATGATAAAAAACATCATTTCCGTTCCATTGTTAGACAATAGTGGTTATGAGTTTATGATCAATAAAAATTGCTTTTATTTGATGAGGTGTGGAATTGTTCATCTACTTGGTACACTTAATAATGGGCTCTATATCTTACAACAAACGAACTTCGTTCTTAACGCTTAACACAAACGTAAAATAGATAATAACGGGAATGCACGACTGTGGTATACTAGGCTAGGTAGGGGACTTGAGTGAGCTACCAACTTGTGAATCCTGTCTAAGAGGGAAAATGACCAAGAAGCCCTTTGTAGGACAAAGCAGGCTTGCCACAGGTCTGTTGGACTTGGTCCATACAGACGTATGTGGACCACTAAGGACGCAGGCCCCAGGTGGGTTCTCCTACTTCATAACCTTCACCGATGATCATTCACGGTACAGTTATGTATACCTGATGAGGTACAAGTCTGAAGCTCTTGAGAGGTTTAAAGAATTTAGACTTGAAGTGGAGAACCAAACCAACTGTAAAATTAAAGTCCTACGGTCAGATCAAGGCGGAGAATACCTTAGTACCGAGTTCCTTAATTATCTAAAAGAAAATGGTATAATATCTGAATGGACACCTCCTGGGACACCACAGTTGAATGGTGTCTCTGAAAGGAGAAATCGAACCCTGTTGGACATGGTTCGATCCATGATGAGTTTTACCAAATTACCCTTGTCCTTTTGAGGCTACGCATTAGAAACGGCGGCCAAGTTGTTAAATTCGGCGCCAACAAATGTATTGACTTAAACGCCATATGAAATATTGCACGGCAAGCCTGCATCCTACATCTACTTGAAAGTGTGGGGTAGCTTGGCTGTAAGTGGGTCTATAAGCACAAACTTGGTGTTGATAGAGAAGTCACAACTTTTAAGGCTAGGCTAGTAGCTAAAGGGTACACTCAACGACTCGGGGTCGACTTTCAGGATACTACTCACCGATAGCCATGGCTAAATCCATACGGATCCTGCTCGCCATAGCAGCATGGTATGACTATGAGATACGGCAGATGGACGTGAAAACGGCCTTCCTCAATGGTTTTGTTGAGGAAGAGATCTATATGGATCAGCCGGAGGGTTTCACAGTCACTGGAGAAGAACAGAAGGTCTGTCGTCTCCAGAAGTCAATCTATGGCCTCAAACAAGCATCCCGAAGTTGGAACATTCGCTTTGATGAAGTAATACGGGGTTATGACTTCATCAAAAACGAATCCAACCCTTGTGTATACAAGAAGGTCAGTGGGAGCTCTATATTGTTCCTAGTGCTTTATGTGGATGACATTCTACTCATAGGTAATGATGTTAGAATGTTGGGTGACACAAAAGCATGATTCTCAACCCAGTTTTCCATGACGGATTTTGGGTGAAGCCTCCTACATCTTAGGCATCCAGATTGTCAGGGACAGATCTAAAAGGATGTTAGGGCTCACCCAAAACTCGTATATGGAGAAAGTCCTGAAAAGATTTCTAATGGACAACTCCAAACGAGGATTCCTTCCCATGAGGCATGGGATCAAGTTATCTAAGAAACAGTCCCCGCAGACTAATGAGGAACTTGAAAGGATGAAAGTCATCCCTTATGCTTCTGCCGTAGGTAGCATCCAATATGCGGTCCACTGCACCAGGCCTGACATTGCTTACGCTTTGAGCGTAACAAGCAGAAATTAGTCTTGTGCAGGAGAAGCACATTGGAATGTTGTTAAGGGCATCCTTAAGTACCTAAAGAGGACTAAGGAAATGTTCTTAGTCTATGGCAATCGAGAACTGATCCTGGAAGGCTTTACCGACGCTAGCTTCCAGTCTGATGACGATGATGCCAAGTCTCAATCAGGTTATGTATTCAGGCTCAATGGAGGAGTAGTGGCTTGGAAAAGTTCCAAGCAAGCAACCACTGATGATTCCACCCACTGAGGTCGAATACATAGCAGCTTCAGAAGCTTCCAAAGAAGCGGTTTGGATGAGAAACTACATCCAAGAGTTGGGTGTGGTGCCTAGCATTGCCGAGCCCGCTGTCATCTTTTGTGATAACAACGAAGCAATAGTGAAAGCAAAAGAACCGAGATCTCATCACCGTTCCAAACACATTCTTAGACGCTACCATCTTCTAAGAGAAATGGTATGAAGAGGTGACGTTCGGATGGACCGAGTCAACTCAGCAGGCAACACAACAGATCCGCTGACAAAGCCTATGTCGCAGAGCGCTCATACGCAACATCTTGAGAAGATGGGGATTAGACATATGGGAGATTGGCTTTAAAGATCAAGTGGGAGATTGTTAGAATAGGTGACCATGCACCCAATCTTGGCAAGCAAAATGTAACCTATGTCTATATAATTTCAAGGATTTGATAAATTATTAATGAATAAAAAGTGATATTCATTTGGCATTACTTTGTTTGTGATCACTTTATCTGCTTTATATATATATATATGTTCACTACGCAAACAAAGCCCACGGACTGAAAATATATTTCGGGGACTGGGACTACGCTTGGAGGTAGGCCCATGAAATCAGTCCCGCCAAATCAATCCAGAAATCTCCAAGTCAAGGAATCTCGAAAATGGGTACCGAGATTCCCCTTGAGACTTGCACTAAGCATCTGCTGTCGTATTTCATCGACGGGTGACGAAGATCGTCTAAGCAGTGTTAGTGGGTTGGCCTGCTAGGGAGCAGTTGACTGAGGTGACTCGCGGGAACCGTCTTACGGAGGACCTTGAGTAGGGTCGGGTAGGTATGACGTGTGTTCCCAGTTCCAACAGTACAGGTCAAGTCCTTTGACTTGAGGAACTGCTGAGTTTACCTGTATGTCAGGGTTGTATCTTAGATATGGTGAGAGATTGCCAAGAAGCACTTGACTAGTCATAAGCCATGTCTAGTGCAGCTCTAGTGTTCAGAGTGACAGTAGTTTCCAAGGAAGGATCTGTCTCCTGTCAAAAGGCATTGACAGTTGAGTCTCACAAATGCTTTGTGTCTTGTCCCTAAAATCTGTGGGTACAGTAACTGAACAGAAGGGCAGGTTTCCCTTACGGCGTTTAGTAAAGGACAGACTGAAACTTGGGTCCAAAATGGGTACCTGCATTTTTCGTGCCCTAGACCCTAAGTGGTGAGACCGTAGACGGAAGGACAAGTGTATTGTTAGAGCCTAAATGTTCATCCCCTTAAATTCACCTAGTCTCTAGTGCCATGGACCGTTGCTAGATGGCCACCCATGGTAACGGGCGGATTCTAGGAATCCGACCAAGTCCAGCTGAAAGGTGAACCTAAAGAGTCACACACAATCCGCACACATAAAATATTTAATTTAGAATTAAATATTTGGAGAAACGGAATGATTAAATTGGATTTAATCGGGTCCTTAATTTTCTTGGAAAGAATTAATTCCTTTTATTGGATAAAAGGAATTTATCTGATAAATTAGATTTATTAGAAAATTAATTTAATGGGCTTAGAATAAATATTTATATTTAATATATTTATTTATTGCCCTTGGAATATTTAAATAGGTTTTAAATATTCCATTAAATTAAATTAATGGTTGAGATTAAAAGGAGAGATGAATGGCTAGGATTAATTTGACTAGGTCAAATTACTACTTTGACTAGGTCAAAATCCTAGTCAAATTAATCTTCTTAGAGTTGGAGTTTGAAGAGGATTAAACTCCTCCTCTATATAAACTCCTAGTCCTTCACCTTTAGAGAGATGATGATTCCTCACACACACACACACACCAAAATTGTGTGCTCCCTCTCCTCTCCCATCTCGTCCGCCTCTCTCTCTTTCTCTCCAAGAAAACTCTTTTCTTGTTCTTTTGTGTTAACAATTGAACAAAAAGGAGGATTAATCCCGTTAAGTAATAACGTGTGATTGATCCATCCTCTCCAAATAAAATACTTGTTCGTTCGCTAGCACGACGTACAAGATACGTAGGCGGATTGCGTGTCACGATTTAGAGGATCTCACATACGAGATTTTGGAGCAAATCGGGGAACAACGCGAGTACCGGTTAGAAGAGGAAAACGACGAACCGGTGGGTCTCTTTTACGTTTTCGTCCTCTTCTAATGTAAATCCTATGGCCTCCATGATTGCATGTATGTCTTAATTCATGAGATACACCAAACACCCGGGAACTTCAAGGGCACACCCCTTGAACGTGTTTTAATTTTATACGTATAATGCATGCTTAAATTCTGTAATTTAAATTTACACCGTGCTTCTGTATTCGCACAATTCCTGGGATGATCCACACGCCTATCTAAGGCTTTCAGCATGTACTTTGTTTATGTTCACTTTCTCTGCTTTATAACTGTTCACTACGTAAACAAAGCCCACGGACTGAAAACGCATTTCGGGGAGTGGGACTACGCTTGGAGGTACGTCCATGAAATCAGTTCCGCCGAATCAGTCTTGAAATCTCCAAGTCAAGGAATCTCGAAATTGGGTACCGAGATGAAGGACAAGCAGATCCGCCCGGGAGCGCGAGCGGAAGCGAGAAAAGCGTGGAAAGTGCGTAAATTTAAATCAAATTCAAAATACGCGAATCCCAAGGGTGTACCCTTGGGTGCTCAACCGGGCGTTCGATGTAGGATGTGTAAATATTAAAACATATATTTAAACACATAGGGCATAGATATATAAATGAAATCAATCAAAGCGTAATAAACCGTTACCTTTTGATTGTTTAGCGTATGCTCCCGGCTACTAGCGTTGTTCCTTCTCCGGAATGCTCACGAAATCCAAACGTATGGGTTCTCCAAAGGTGATCCACACCACACCGGAAAAAACACACGTTCTTCTTGCTAGAAAAGAACGGGTTTAGAAGGAATCGGTTTAAGAGAAGAACACTATGAATTAGTGTTCTCTTAAACCTACTTTGTTCTTCTTCTTGATTCAAAATCAAGTAAAGAACACAAATGTAAGAGAGGGAGAGAGCACGAAAATTGAGAGAGAGGAGAGAATTTTTGTCTTCTCTTTTTCCTAGAAAAGGATGAATAATGAATCACTTATGCTTGATGTTGTATATTCTAATATATATGCATAATTAATGTGATTATTGGAATGTGTCTAGGTTCATCCAAGGATTTCTAGATTCATTCCAATCAATCACCATCAATTCTTCAATCAAGCCTACCAAAATTTATGGTATGATCAAATCATACCAAAAGGGAAGAGCTTGATTGGAGTTGATTTGTCTCTTTCCAAAAGAGACAAGTCAACATACCACCTAGCATGCAACATGGCTGATTTTGCTTCCTCCAAGGGAGCATGTCGGCCATGTTTAATTAAGGGAAGAAGTCCAACTTTTTCCTATTCCAAATTAGGAATTATTTCTCCTGTCGGGTATAATTTAACGGACCAGGTTTTATCGTAATCCAATTACGACGAACCCAATATTAAATCCAATTTAATGTCACTTAAATTATTCCCGTTGATCTTTTAATCCAATTAAATGATCCAACGTCTCAACATCTCAACTTTCCATATTTAATCGAAAATCCAATTTACCGATTAAATGAAAGCCCGATAACAATATCGGCCCGTCCATCCAATGGACTTTCCCTTAAGTAATCCAATTACTTATTTTATCCTTCGAGATTGACTCCAAGTCGATCTCTCAACCTCCTCGATGATTTGTGTGTGACCCTTTAGGTTCACCCTCAGCTAGACTTGGGCCCATGTCCCACAAGGGCCCGTTACCATGGGTGGCCGTCTAGCAACGGTCCATGGCACTAGAGACTAGGTGAATTGACGTGAACATTTAGGCGCCGATTCCGTACAGGTACGATCCTTCCGTCTACCGTCTCCCGGCCTTAGTCTAGGGTATGGAATTGGGCGTTGGTTCCCATCCTTGACTAGGCATCTATGCTTAATACTCGAGACTACGTATGCTTCATTGCATCGACACAGGAAACCATTCCCTGTTCGACCAACCACTGTGGCCACAGCTTCAAACAGCATGAACGTGTCTCCGAGTGCATAGGAGATACCTCTGTCACATACTGATAGGGGACGGATCCTCTTCTTGGAATCCACAGTCCTCGCTACACATTCTGACTGCACTGGACAAGGCTTATGATAATCATCTTACAGAATGATTACCTCTCGCCAGATCCAAGATACAGCCGTCTTGTGCACGCGATTGCCATGATCCCTCAAGTCTGAGGATTACTCCCGTACTATCGGAACCGGGGAAAACCAATCATACCGACCAAGCCTCCAAGGCTTCCATATGATGATCCCCGCGAGTCAGTCCAGTCGGCTCGACCCCAGTCGACCAACCCATCAAGATCGTGTAGGCGTCCCACACCTGTCGCCGATGAAACACGGCACTCATCCAATGAACACGACTCTTGATGCAAGTCTCAATAGGACTCTCGATGCCCTGTCTCGAGGTCCTCGACTTGGAACGTTTCAGACCCAACTCTTAATCAGTTGGTTTCATGACCACCATCCAATGCGTGGCCCAACTGCACGAGTTGTTATCCATGGTCTGTGGGCTTTGTTACGATATAAGTTAAACACCATTTTAACAAATGTAAGATGAGCGCAACAAAGAAGGTACCATTGGTGACGAACACTCATCTTATTCATCACATAATAATATTACATTCACATCAAGTTGTCGGATAGGTTACAAATTGCCAAACCTATTGGCTTTCTGGTCACCTATTCCAACAATCTCCTACTTGACCTAAAGCCAATCACCCATTGACCTCGAACCTCTTATTCAGATGGTGAGTATGGGCAACTTGCGACATGGGCTTAGCAAGTGGATCTGCTATGTTTTCTACGGAGCTAACTCGGTCCAACCGAACGTCAGTCCTGCTATCCATCTCTCTAAGTGGATGGTAGCGTCTAAGAATATGCTTGGATCGTGATGAGATCTCGGTTTCTTTGCTAGCGCTATCGCCCTGTTGTTATCATAAAAGATAATTACAGGCTTAGCAATGCTAGGTACTACATCCAACCCTTGGATGTAGCTCATCAACCAAACCACTCCTTAGCAGCTTCCAAAGCCGCTATGTATTCAAAACTCTATGGTGGAGTCCGTCGTGGTAGCCTACTTGGAACTCTTCCAAGTAACCACGCCACCATTTAGTCTAAATACAAAACCATACTGAGACTTGACATCATCGTCATCCGACTGGAAGCTAGCGTCGCTATAGCCTTCCAGTATCAACTCTCCACCGCCGTAGATCAAGAACCTGTCCTTAGTCCTTTTTCAGGTACTTCAGGATAGTCTTGAACTACACTCCAGTGTGCCTCCCCGGCACACGACTGATTTCGACTTGTTACGCTCAACGCGAAGCCACATCATGTCTAGTGCACTGAACAGCATACTGTATGTTGCCTACGGCTGAAGCATAGGGGATGTCCAACATCCTTTTAAGCTCCTCATCAGTCTTAGGAGACTGCTTCTTAGATAACTTAATTCCATGCCTCATTGGAAGGAATCCTCGTTTTGAGTTCTCCATCTTGAATCTCTTCAAGACTTTCTCAATGTACGAGGACTAGGCCATTCCTAACATCCTTTCTAGACCTATCCCTGTAGATCTTGATGCCAAGGATGTAGGATGGCCTCGCCCATATCCTTCATGGAGAATTGCGTTGACAACCAAGCTTTAGTGGTACCAAACATCTTAGCCTCATTCCCAATGAGCAAGATTTCATCCACGTAAAGCACCA